>JAVIAB010000051.1:75093806-75454760 GCA_032433765.1 Megaustenia siamemsis | reverse complement strand
ATATATATATATATATATATTTACAAACATACATACCTATATATACATACATACATATATTTACACACATACATACATACATACATCGCTAGTAGGCAGTAACTTGCTGTCAAGAAAAATGGTAAATGTTAACAGATAGGGCACATACGTTGGCACCAGTTAAATGTGATAAGACAGCCAGCACTTCCTTCTTCAGACAGATCAGGCTGGAGAAAACAAGTTAGCCAAACCTCAAGGTTGAATAAACAAACTCTAACTTTATTCTGAATTCACCACGTGCTATCGCAGGTTAAAAGCACAATATTTCTAGATTTATGAGGGAATTAAAATAAAATAAAAAAACAAGGGGAACTCTAAATAATCGTAAATAACTAAAGAGAGAATGAAAGCTAAGAAGGGATTAGTTTTTAAGATACATTTTCATATAGTCACCAGTTAAATTGGGTGCGGATGAATTGTGCGCTAGTTTACGACAAGACATATTCGTCTTTGACATGGGTAGATTTTAATTGCTGAACAATTTTCGCCCGAGCAGCTGTAATTCTCGGCTTTTCGACTTTTAACTATCAAGGGTTCCTTAATGTGTGCAGAGTGCACATGGGACTCCAGTTTTTCGCCATACCCAAGAGGGCACATAACATCTTACTACTCAGAGACCAGGATAAATCCATGAAGAAATCACAGATACGAAGTGAGCAATTACTACCGCCTGTGACGGGATTCGAACGCTGAATCTTCTTGTTCAGAGGTCGACATCTTTACTCTGACCACCCATGTTCCACACTCAAAATAAATAATTGGAATCAATTTATATTACATTAGAATACAGCAATCACTGTCGTCATTGCCATGCTTGCTGGCGTAGGTAACCACGTCTAACCACAACGTCTTTTTTTGGAGTTGTATATCAATCAGTATTTCCTGTGTGTTACCGGGGCCTCATTATGAGGGAAGTAAAGATAGTGACACTGTGACCTTCAGGCATGTCGTAAGAGGCGACTAAGGAGGTTGATCGATGGCTCGACAAGCTGTCATTGTAAAAAGTATTGTTATGGAAACAGCGCCATATATTTTAGAGCAGTATCTCTGAAATATGTGCCATTTGGCATGCAAGGTTTCTGTTTTTGAGATTGGGTTCTGCCCTATGTGCCGTCTTCGGCTCGAAAGGACAATAGATAGATAGATAGATATCAATCAGTAACGGAACGTTGCAACGGCACATGAAAACTAATGACAAGCGTATCGCAAACCACAGTTGTTTGTCATGATGCTTTAGTTGATTTGCTCATCTGTGTCTTTCATGAATATATAATTATTTTCAAAGTAATTAGAAGCTGTAACTTAAATGAGTTACGAGAGGAAAATGAGTTACATGAAATGTTAGACATTATAGCCAAGGAAAGAAACAAAAAGGACTCAGATATAGCAAAAAGACAGAAGTAATGGTAGCAACAAACAAAAAGACATCACCGCAATGCACAATAAAGACAAGCGGATAAATATTAAAACAGGTAAATGAATTTGAATATCTAGGAACAATGTTAACTTCATATAGTAAAATGTTACAACAGATCATCTTCTTTCAGCGTCTTGGGGAGATACAATTTGCGGTCTTTTGCTCTTCTGTTCGCCTCTGCTGCTGTTATGTTTCCTAGTGCTTCTAATATTCCATCGACCCATCTTTTACGTGGTCGACCTTGGGTCTGGTGTTCTCACAACGTTTGTTGAAGCCCGCTGTGTTGTGTTTTGTTCTTTCTGCCTTGTCACGTGGCCAAACCATTTTATCTGTTGTTTCCTTATAATTCTATGGTGGGGGCTATTCCTAGCTTTTTTCTCAGTTCTTCATTTCTGATCTTATCTCTCAGACTGTTTCATGTCATTCGTCTAAACATTTCATCTCTGTAAGTAAAAAAAAGTAAAGTACCCCCGTCACGCCAAGGGCGTATAGGGAAATATGGTGTTAGTGACCCTATATTTACAGACCTTCAGCACATGATTTTGTGGGGTAATGTGGTCAGTATTACGCCCGTGCTGCTTATTCCAGAAAAAAATCCGGTACCCATTAAGGCTGGGTGAACCCGAAAGCCGTCGGTTGGGATCGAACCCTACCCCTTGTCCGTGGTAGTCCAGTTCACTAACACTAAGCTATCGCGGCTCCCATTTCATCTCTGTAGAGGTTATTTTTCTTATTGTTCTTGCATCTAGGGTCCATGTCGGGCATTGGTAGCACAACGTTGGGATGAAGATTGTATTGTATAGTGCTCGTTTTGCCTTCAGAGTATTTCCTTGTTGGGCAATAGTGGCGATAACTGTCCAATGATTTGACAAGCCTTGTTGCACCTTGATTCTATCTCTGCTGTTTGAGGAATATTCATGTGTCATTAGACCTTTCTAGGTATTTGAATTCCTCTACTTGTTTTAGTTGGTCTGCCATCTATTGTTATGTTGATTCTGTTTATTTTGGTACAACAGGTGTGAGATGTAAATATCACAGACAAAAGCGGTTTTCCAAAAATATGATGAAGATACTGTGCAATCCATTTTTGACAATAGAAACAAGAAAGAGAGTTTTAAATGTTATGTAGAGCCAGTCTTAAAAATATGGATGTGATCGTGGACAACAGACAAGAAAATCACTGGAGGCTGTTGAAATATGCTTTTACAGAAGAATGTTGAGAATACCATGGACAGCTAAGAAGAGTAATGAAAACGTCCTGAAAGAGGCCAAAGCAAAAAAGAGAGATAGTTTCCAATATTAGGAAGAAACAATAATTTTTTGGCCATGTAATGAGACGGGAACAGTTGGAATATATTGTGACAACAGGGAAAATTGAGGAACGGAGAGATAGAGGGAAGCAGAGGGTAAATACACCAAACAGCTTTAAAAAAAGGCTTGGCAGAAGGTCATGGTCAACAACAGAAATGATTAACTGTCGAGATCGAGAGTTGCGGAGAGACATGATTACCTACGCAGCAGGATTGGTACTGATGATGATGATGATAATGAACTTAACATGTACAAATTGTTGTAGTTGAAAATTGAACATTGCATCCCCCGACGAAACTCTCAGATTAATCAATCAGTCTTTGATATTTTTGTTATGAACATAACTACTAACACATCAATATTGACTTTAGCTAGAAATTTGACGCTTCGTGTCTAGTGGACACAAATTGGAACCACTTCAATGAAATGCCAGTTTTAAGAATGAGGGGGAATGTGCCAATGCTCAAGGCTTCATCCGTAAATGCTGTAAAATGAAGACTAGAACTAAAATGTCACTTTCAGATGAAAAACAAACAGCCATGAAGCTAATATAGTTGGTCAGAAGTGGGGGGGGGGGGGGAGAGAGAGAGAGAGAGAGAGAGAGAGAGAAGAGAGAGACGTAAACAAGCGTTCCTTCGAGAAGTGTTTCATGGTAAAGGATGTCTCATAACATAAAATGTCGTCGGCAAGTGGAGTATAAACTTCATCATATTAGGACACACTATT
Organism: Megaustenia siamemsis; assembly: GCA_032433765.1. Taxonomy (NCBI): domain Eukaryota; kingdom Metazoa; phylum Mollusca; class Gastropoda; order Stylommatophora; family Ariophantidae; genus Megaustenia; species Megaustenia siamemsis. The sequence goes on along the minus strand of JAVIAB010000051.1, from coordinate 75,451,267 downwards.
TCGAGGTGAGTGTGTCGATTATTTCTCGATGTTAATATCTTCTTCCGAGTCAGATACTCAATTCTTTTTCTTCTGGGCAGACGTGAAAGTGTCAAATTCTGGACATACATCAGAGTGTCAAATTCTGGACAGACTTCAGAGTGTCAAATGGAAGTGAATTGATTGCTAGTCTAGCGCTCGCTGGTGACGGTTAGTATCGTCATGACCTTTCGCCCTCGGTCTATACAGATCATGTAACACTTCCGGCTTTTAGCAGGCCAATTAGCCAAAACATGGATTTCTATGTCTAACTTTATGCTAGATATAGACGCCTAAGAAGGACTACACTTATTCTGTTGGAAAGATTGATGTACATGTACTATGGCTATTGTGGGTCCTACAGTCAATTTCATGAAGATTCTAGCATTCAAAATATGGCAATTTTTCTTCCTGGTCTACACGGCTTCGGTTCACCCAGTCTCTGAACATGGGTACCAGAAATCTCTAGAAAAGTAGAGCATCCTGGCGTGATACTGACCACATCATCTATAAATGTGTCGATGGTCCACTAGAAAATATGGGCGCTAACGCCCCAGGCGTAACAGGAAAGCGTGCCTCCCATGCTTTTGTAACCAATTTGAATCTGCTTAGGATTTTAACTTCTTTATGTTCATATGATTGCTTTAAACCTGCTATTTTCGGACTGAACAAATACTAGAACTAATGGACGAAAGACGAAAACATACGAAGAAAAAACGGAGATACAAAATATTGCACAAAGAGATCCAAAAGAAATGCAGAGAAGCAAAGGGAGGGTAGTTTAAGCAGAAATGTAAAGAATGGAAAGAAAAAAGACACTAAATGTATGCACAATCAGTTAAATGAATTAAGAGGAAGAAAATAAGTCAAAGTTTCAGGTTGTGTGAAATCAAAGGAAGGAAATATAACAATGAGACAGTAGAAGATTATGGAAAGACGGACATACTATATCAATCAACACTATGATGCTGAAAGACCAGAGCTAAACAAGTCAACGGTCACAACATAAACAACTTGCGATATGCGGATGACACGTCTTAATAGCAGAGACAGAATGAACTGCAAGAAATGATATACATAATAGTAAAAGAAGGCAACAAGAAAGATCTCAGTCTGAATAGTAGGTAAACAGAAGTAATGGTCATATCAAAGAAACAATCATCACCATCATGCAGCATAAGATAAACAGGACAAATGCAACTCAAATACTTGGGGCACAATAATAACATCAAACGGAATATGCACCACAGAAATAAAAAGCAGAATTGTTCAGGTCAAAATAACATTTCTGAAAATGAAAACGTCTTAAGCAAGAAGTCTATGTCATTAGAAGTGAGCAAGAGAGTGCACTGGTGTTATATAGCGCCAATTCTGACCTATGGAAGCGAATCAAGGACAATAATCACACATATGAAAAGATGATTACAGGCCACAGAGATGGCATTTCTCAGAAGAATATTGAAAGTTCCTTGGACCGCTAAAAACGACCAATGAGGACATACACAAAGAGGCCAACACAAAAAGGAAGTTTATAAAAAACATCGGAAAGAAACAATTGTAATTTTTCAAAGTTGGAATACTTGACTACAAGTAGCAAAATACAGGGAAAGAGAGATCGCGGACGACAAAGAGAAAAGATACTATATAGCTTGATATCATGGCATGGAAAACAGTCAACAACAGAAGTGATACGATACACTGTGGCTAGAAGATTGTGGAAGGAAATGATCGCCTACGCCCACCTGTATGGCACATGGTGATGCTGTAACTTCATGTCATTTAGCCACTGATGCCCTTTAAGATTTTCGTTCAGTTTAGTCACTTAAAATTCACATCACTTCAGGCCTTTTATCATCTTCAATCATTTAGTCACTTAAAGCCGTAGCCCTTTTAAACCTAATATTTTAACATCAGTTCTCTTCATTACATTCTCCAAAAAAAAAAAAAAAATAAAATAAAAAAAAAATAAAAGAAACAAAAAAGTTCCTCCTGTTCGTGCAAGCAGAGAATGGGTCTCATTGCAAGAAAAAGAAGAGATCAGATAACTATTTAACTGAATAATCTTTTAATTATCTCCAGATAGAGAGATGTGATATTTAAGAGAAAAAAAAAATATTTCTGATCCTGATTACAGGAGACGTAGCGGAAGGAGTGGAATGTGAGAGCAAAAATTGGGGAGACAAACTCACAGATGGAAAGTTAGCCAAGTTATGGGAGTTTTAGAAAAACGGGCTAATTTCAACATGCGAAAAAGATACGGCTTGTGTATGTGTAATAATGATCTATTTTTGGCAAGAATATCGCATAAAATAAAATAGTATGGCTGTAACGGATGCCTAGCTCTTAACAGACGTTAAGTCTGAACTAGCGTGTTTCTGGATATACGTTCATTATTTTGCTGTTTAGCACGAGGAAATAAACAGAGAAGATCACACAAACAAGTACACGTGTGCACATCTGCGAATATAGTAAGCAGAGTGAAGTCTATCTTGTATCTACCTCCAATATGATAACAATGATTCACTGACAGGATGCTATCTAATAGATTGTATTCGATAGCAACTTTTTAATTAACATTTTGTTTTACTTTCTTGGATCTTAATATTGTCGTTTGTTCTGTCTTTTGGTGTAGGATGGGGTCTTAGAGGGGGTTCGGGGTGAGGTGGTGGGATGTTGATATTGAGTGGCTTTTTTTATCATTTCTAGATTTTCTTTATTTACAATTGTCACTTCTGTCATTGATACTCTGGCGAAATTGTTCTTCGTGTGTGACCATCTTAGCCACATTGTTCACCACCTCATATCCCTCTACGTCATTAACAGCAGGTATTCATTGTAGTGATATTTTGTGAGAAATAACTTCATTCTTCTTCTACATTTCACGTCAGATAGTCTTTTCGGTTCACTTCAAGCACTGATATGTAGTTACATAGGGGAAACAATACCGGTAATTTTAATGTTTTGTTAATACTTATGTCATATTTTGTTCAGAATGCGCTTCATAAATTCACATTCTGCACTGGTTCATTCATGACGTTCTCTTCACTAATTTTAACATGGTTAATATCCCTCTCTAGAACCAACTTCCCATGCCATGAAAGATCTTCACGCTATTTATTATTTATCAAGACTCAGTTCCATTTGACACGTCAGGACCTATGTACAAATGAAGAACTATTTTTTTTTAATTTCTGTCGACGTGGGACTACCTCTTGCAGTAATAGCTTTCATTTTGAGGACCACTGCTTTACTACTAAAATAATTTCACTCATGTTATAGTTGGTGTCATACGTTGGACATGTGATGAGAAGAGATAATAATCGAATAGCAAAGCAAGCCCTCATATGGGAAACAACGGTAAAAGAAAAAGAGGAAGACCCAGGGAGACACTGAGAAGAACATTGATGAGAGAGGCAAGAGCAGCAGGAATCGGCTCCCTCAATGAGATAGAACTGCTTGCACAGAACAGAGACAGATGGCGAGATTTGATAAAATATCTTTAAAAGAAAACTGCTAGAACAAAAATTCATATAGGAGAAGGTGTATCTTGGTCTACGCCCTATGGGCCGGTTACGGCTCGAAAGGTCAATAGATAGATAGATATAGTTGGTGTATTCATCTTTGTTGGTTATTACTAGTATTTGCATCTTTCATTTGCTTCTTGATGTTAATCTTCAACTCATTGGATGTTTTAGTTTAATTTGCGGCAGAATTGAACCATTAGACACATATGTCTACTTGGACCTTTCTAATGGTTATTTGCTCTTCGCTACAGTGTTTTAATGATTACAATCCATTATCTACCAAAGTATCTTCGCATCAAGATTGAGTAGTTCGCAACGTAACAACTATAATAGTTTCCAGACATGTAATTCGGATCTTGACGATTATGTTTTCCGTTTCGACATGTATCCTATTAAGGTGGTTGAACGAAGAAGACTGTGTTGAAATAGTGTTTTTTAAATACCCGTTGTTTTTCACTTCTGATGGAGATGTGGACAGTGTGCTTTTCGATGTTTAAGTGGAATTATATTTATTCTTTTTCATTGTGCTTGACCTATCATCGATAGATTAGCATAAAGGGTTCACAGCTACATTGACAAAGCACGTATTTTCGATAATAGCACCACTACCAGGAGTGTCCATCCCCATTTATACGAAGTCTGTGAATGTGAATGAGGCAGAAGAATTAGCAAGATCAACGGCTCAGAAAGCGAAAACAGCAAAGTGTGTGGTACACAAGAGGCATATTCAGGAAACGAAAGGTGAATGATGCTGATCACCGAGGAAGAGAGAGAACATTACTTTGTTATCACTCAAGAGCAAGCCATGGGGAGCAATTTGAAAAATCTTTAAACAAATAAAGACCTAAAATATGTACATGTAACGTTTGATATACTAAAATTGAAAACTAGATAATCTTATTTTAGAAGCGGAAAGAATGAACATAGATATTTTAGATATGTCAGAGAAAAGATGCAAAGAATGCGGCTATATACAGGAAGAAAATCATACATTTATATACTCATGCAATACAGAACATCAAAGTGGCGTAGAAAACTAATGAAAAGAAAATTGCAAAAATACATAGGTAGTCACTGGACATACGACAGAATCATTCTATTAAATTGAAAGAAAACTTTAGACATAGCAATATTCAGATATATGCACCGACCCAGGACTACACAGATGAACAAATAGAAACACATTACGTAGATTTTAAAGAAAGTTATGAAACAAATGAAATCATTTGGCATATTAATTTGAATCGGTGACACGAAGCCAAAGCAGGAAAATATAGGAGACATAATTGGACAGCATGGTCTAGAAAAACGAAACAAAAGAAGAGAAAAGCTAATACAATTTAGAAGAAAATAAGTTAATATGTGACACCTATTTTGAACAACAGAAAAGAACGCTGTATACATGGAAAAGAGATCAAACGAGGAGTATATTTTATTAGTATATTTTTCATGGCATTAAAATTACTTATTGCCATTCCTTTTCTGTTTATTTTAGTTTTACATTTTCCATCACTGGTTATAGTATGTCCAAGGTGGTTCTAGCTCATGTAAACTGTATAATAAATAGATAGTATGTCCAAGGTGCTTGTACCTAATGTAAACTCATTAAGCTTATTATTCTAAAATCACTGCATTCAGCATCATTCTTTTTAGGCAATAAAATGAAAGTTGAAGTTTTTAGTTCATTTGGTACGTATCCTGTATGGTCTATGTCGTTGCATGTTTCTGTGATCACTCCAATGCCAAAATCTTCTAGTGCCTTTATCATCTCTAGCTGTATGTTGTCAGGTCCTGCAGCGTTTCCCTTTTTCTTTGTTAAACGCAATGGAACAATACAGAAGAAGGGAAAATCCTGATAGAAAAGCTACAATCAAATGACAATGCATACAGGAAAGCAAACGAGAAGCCAACATCTTACGTACAAAAAAAAGATCAACAAACAAAAATGGATGACTTGAAGCCATATTGGAGAAAATGGATAAAAGAATACAGGCAAAGAACACTAACCAATACACCACAATGGATAGCGATAACCGCAATAAGTGCAGACAAGGAGAGGAAGACTGGCTCAGTAAAAGATGTCTGGCAATAGAAACAACGGAAAACAAACACAATTTAAAAGGGATGCACACATAAATAAAAAAGAATGACTAACACGATTTAAATAAAAATCACAGACGGGGATGTATTTGGAAACAAGAAAGGAGAAATGTTAAAAGACAGTTAAAATATAATCAAAAGAAGGCAGGAAAACATTGCTGGACTGTTTGACGATGAAAAAGATCAGAAACCAACAATAAGATATATATCAGGTTATAAAATCTTAAAATCTGAGTAGAAAAAGCTATAGATACAATGAACAATGGAAAAGCTGTGGGGCCAAACAATACTCTGAGATGATAAAGGCCCTAGGAATTAAAACATCAATATGTATTGTCTTGCCCAAGACTGGATGATGAGCCATATAATAGAAATATTGCTTAAAGTTATACATGGAAGAGTTAAAAATAAACTCAATATGGAATTAACAGAACAATCTGAACTTAGAAAGAACGGTGGACAGGAGAAGCCATCATCTGCATGAGAATGAATATAGAAAATACATAGAAAAGTACATAGAAGTAAACAAACCAATTTATGCATGTTTCATAGACTTTGCCCGTGTGTTACCGGAGCCTCATTATGAGGGAAGTAAAGAATAGTGACACTGACTTTCCAGGCATGTCGTAAGAGGCAACTAAGGAGGTCGATCAACGACTTGACAAGCTGTCTTTGTAAAAAGTATTGTTATGGAAACAGAGCCATACATTTTAGAAGCAGTGATTTCTGCAATATATGTCATTTTGGCACGTAAGGTTTCTTTTTTTGAGATTGTGGTTCTGCCCTATGTGCCGTCTTCGGCTCGAATAGACAATAGATATATAGATAGACTATACCAAAGCTTTTGACAGAATACACCGTAAACAACTAATAAAATGCCTGAAAGATATACTATTTGGATGATGCGAACATAAGACTGCTATGTAATTTATACTGGGAGCAAGCAGCTGTAATGGAATACAACAATGAGAACTCTGCACCTATTTATACAAAAATTAGGAGTAATACGGGGCTGTATTCTATCACCATGTCTATTTATTTTATACAAGTATATAAGTACTATACTCATAAGTTAATGGAACAACTGTATTTTTCCAGGTGTTTGCTACAAAACCAAGTTTCAACAATTGTTCTCATGCCTCTTATTTCACCGCCTGTTTCTTCTGCTGACAAAGGTTTCTCTCAAGCTCTTCATTTCTTAGATAGGGGCTATGTTTGACATTGAACTCAGGAAAAAAACACACCATCATGACATTTACCATTTGTCTTTTTATTGTCACTTTGACATGCAGGTGTTTGTTTAAATGAACAACCATTAATCTATTCTTTAAAAAAAAAAAAAACATTTTTAATTCAAAGGAGCACCGTGTCTTTTTACATGTTTGGATCCCATAATATAAAACTATAAGGAAGAGGAGTTGGGTTTACAACTGTGCTAAAATATTGCATTTAAACGATAGATACAAACATGAAAAGAACATACAACACTATTTCCAACAGCTCCCCCTTCCGCCCACAGAGAGCAATTAATCTGAGCATCGAGGTGAAACGGAGGAAAAAGAAAAACCTTTATAATTTGAGACATTTTGATGAGTATCAACCACAAGGCAAATCAATAAACATTGACGAGGACACCCCATTTTCTTATCACACCGAAAAGCGACATTATCGAAGGGAAGTCAAGAAAGTAAATCATATTTCAAACTACATATCTGACCCGAATACCTTGTAGCGACTGCACTGGACAAGCGACCTTTATTTTTCAGGTCCTACAAATCTCTCTTTCCCCCCCCCCCCCGGCACACCCCAGTAATGGGAAAATACAGTAAAGATAGTTTATAATCTCTTTCAGTATTTGTATGTTCATCTATTCTTCCCTCTCAAACGTATTTGCTTTTCTTCAAAGAGACATTCTCTTCCTCTAGTTTCGATCCTGTTTTCCAATTGTCTGTTTCTGCGTCGTACACTAATTAAACAAATCTATTTCTGATTTTGATTTACCTCGCAGCTGGTACAATCAAGGAATCCACATGCAGTATTTACAAACAATGGCTCAGAACTCTAAGAAACGAAGAAGCCAGATCTATCAGGCCAGATCTATCACACAAACATCGTTCCAGACAAAACCACATTTGAGGTTACAGACAAGCCTGGTATGCCACAGTCTAGGTCATTACTGGAAAATTCATTGAGAATATGTCTAAAAGCTAATCCCACAATGGATATCCCACCATTTTAATATCTGCGATAGAGGTTTTTCAGCGTCCTCCTACACCATTCGAATGACAAAGGAGTTACATAGTTCTGGTTCTCGCTCGATGCCAGTTTCAACCATTTTACGATCACGTAGCTTCCTTAAGCTCTCCTGCCACATAACTCAGATTGCGTCGGACCTTCTTTTCTTATATATGCGCACTGAATTCTATTCAACGAAAAGACAATCTTTTCACACGGGTTAAAGTATTTTATTTGTTGTCTCTGTATGCAGCGCAATGTTTGGCTCTCTTAAGGTTTCTTCCTTATTTTGGTTTTCCTGGTCACTCCAGTAGCTTTCCTCAAAAGTGTGTCTTGTTTTGACCCAAAACTACCTGTCCAGCAAGAATATGCTGATCCTGACATATGACCATTCTGGAACACGACACACTTGACTTCATATCCATTTTGATGAAGAACAAAACATTTATAATCTATTCCCAGGCACTTTCATAGCCCAAAAGATAAACATTACGTCATTAATAAAAAGTTCATTTCTTTCTCGACAAGGAACGTACAGTGGCAATCACGGAGGCCTAGTTTTACTAATGAGCGTTCATTTACCGGCAAACGAAAACAGGTTAATTATAAAATACTTCCACATTTTCCAGCACGGTTAGGAGAGTCGTTGTCTTTAAATAGAACGCCAAGAAGGGTATAGACAGAGAATGGCAACAAACAAAGCTAGCGGGAAATGATATCGCAATGGACTGTTATTTCACAATGTGGTAAATGCCGACAACATTAGGATCAAATGGAAATGGATACTTCAGACTGCAAAATAGCAAGAATACACTTTTATAGGAAACAAAAATATGCGCTATCAAGGCAAAATACAACAATAGTCACTTTGTTAAGGAGAATGTCGAATTGCATTATTATTTGGATACAAAGTTGAGCATTTTCATACTTGTTAAGTCCCAAGTATTTTGTACATTTTGTAATCAGATGCATGTCACAGTCGTATCAATGCGCACTTGAAGGTCAAGGAAGGCCATTGTATAATGTTGTAGCAGTGGGAATTTTGAGAGATCTCACAGGATAATAACCCAGATTTTAGTAGGGGGCTTGTCATTTTTTGGTTCTTGTTGCCTCCACTTCTAAATCAGATCAGTTAGACACTTACTTTACAACTGTGTTCACTTTTGATTTGAACTTTTCTAAAACTGCTGCGAGATCCATGTAAATTTATATGAAGACGCAGAGTAAATGGACAAACTACATTAGAATGAAAGCGAGAAGTGATTAGATGGACAGTAGCGTCACGCTTCTTTCTTTCCTCATTAAGGATGGTGTAGTTTGCAGTCTTATTCTCTCTATTTGGCTTCTCATGCTGTTATGAATTCTAGTGTCTTTAATATTCCATAAAACAAGAAATGTTTCGTGGCTGGTCCATTTGACCTAGTTCTCTCGTTATGGCATACTTAGTTCTTTGTCGACCATTAAAAGTGGACATTATTGCTAGCCTTGATTTTATCTTTCATGCTGTTCCCTGCCATGAGCCTAACACACTTCAATTCGGTGATGGTTATTTTTCTAATTGTTAAAGTGGAGTAGAAAAATCGGCAAATGGAATTTGTAGTTGACTTGACTTTAGTTAACTTACGTCAGATGTACTCTGGAAAAATCCCCTCAGTGTGTACAGTTGAGTAGACGATAAGAACTCTGTAGCGTGGGTTTAGGAATTCTGATCTCACGGTCAAAAGTACCCAGTACGAATTTCACGTGCAACGATCAAGGCACATGCATAAGAGCGCTTAGTCCTATCGGAGACCGACGACAAAATGCTGATCATGTTTTAAAATTAAGTACCTTAAAAAGCATGGTTTTTGAAAAGCATGGGCAGCATGCTGATGCCAGGGTTATATTTAGAATAAACACTATCTACTATTATTGAAATTGCATTAATAGACTTAACTGAAATAACAAACGTATTCTTGTTGGTGCTGTTGGTGCTACTAGTCTGAACATTGTGCTGGTATTCTCGTGTTAACATGAAATCAACTGTAGCTTTATAAGGCACCGTTAAATATACCATGATGATTATGAAGACTGCTATTATTTAATTTACCGGGTTGAAAACTCATTACAGACAACACATTAGCCCCACTGAAATATCATCAGAACGTCTTAAAGCTGAGTCATCTGCTTTCAAGTGATCTCACACATTTTACGAGGAAACATTTTTGGGTACTAATTTCATCTCGAAGTTATGTTAAAGCAATTCTAGAGGCCTACCTGATCAAGAATACCAGTGTGTTAAAGCTTTTATTACATGCTGCCTTGACCTGTCAACTTCCTGTTTATATTGTCCAGCTGTCCGTGACGTGTTTATCATTTTTCTCATTAACCTATGACCATTGTATAACTCATCTTTCTGCATCTTCAAACCCCAACATCCCCACCTTTCCACAATCAGAAAAAAACACGTTCACCTATACCCCTATACAAAATCTAAGCTGACAGTTTAAACCCTAAGCATGTCCCATGTTGTACAGGTGAGAATATGCATGTAAAACTTCATCGCGCTACACCATTTAGAGTTATGTATGTGTCGGTGCACTTCATCGCCTTAACACCACAAATGTGCATTTTACACGTTTACATATTTGTTCTATCTTTGTCTCTCCTTTATTCGCCTTACATATACCACAGATAAATAATAATGATATTTCGTTTCTTTAATACGAGTGGTTCCTGATAGCTATTGCAAAACTGAAATGTTTGAATTCCAAAACAAATTTTCTCCCACACTGAAATACTTGTAAATATCATATTTTGTTCCTTCTCCTTACGTTACTTATAAAAATACTCTTTCATGGCCCAGAATCTATAATAACGTTGTAGATAACTGTAATTAAACTTACAAATGCCTTATTTAAAAAAGAATACTATATATTCTGGAAGAGGATGCATAACACTAAAGTACATGTAAAAGTATAGTGGAAATACAGTATCAGAAATATACATTTATAACAGCTGATTGGAAAAGGTGGAAGTTGTAGGAAGGGGAGGGTTGGAGGAATGACTAGAAAAAAAGGAAAGGGGGGGGGGGCATTTTTCGAAGTCACAGTAGATACGTCATTCTGGTGAACCTCGGTCTCAGCATTAGCAATATGGTATTCTTTTGTTGTTACTTTTCGTTAATGCCAACTACTTTATTGTTGACTACGGCAATATGGGCTATCAATTCTACACAACGCCCTTAATGTTGTCGGCCAACTCGAAAACAAGTGTTTTATTAGTTCAGCAGTGCAAATTTGGCTAGCTATATTCCTCATCCTCTAATGGAAGAGACAAAAAATCGCGAACGAATTCCATAAATGCTTGTTTGTTAGTGTTTTTGTTAGTGAAACTACTGAGATGAGCTTCTGTTTATGTGATCCTCAGCCAACATATCTACATCATCATTGCTCTCCTCCAATCCCATGGAATTGTCTAGCATTCACCAGTAACTTGTTTGCGTTTCTATCCTAAAAGCCTTCTAACAAATTATCAATTTGTGCAATTTATCTCAAAAACGACAGCATGGAGGTCAGGTTGTACAGTCAAGTAGTATTTTATCTATCTTATTTCTTGAAGAATGGTAATGAAGACAAATGAGGGATTACAACAAAAAACTTTTGAATAAAATAATAGCACATGGACATGTGGCTCAATGGAAATATGATCGCTTAGGATTGAAAGATATAAACTTTATGTATTTAAATTATTTTCATGTACCGTTGCTTCTCTTGTGGGAGGAAGATTGGTTTTACACTATCATATTGGTAGCCGAAGCAGAACAGGGTTTAGTGAACTGGTCTATTGAGACCAAGAGTTCGGGTTCGACACTCAAAGGCGACTACTCCTAGGTTTGTTTAGCTTCAAATGAATACTGGAGATTTTGTTTCTGGGCAATGAGCACGACATTAGTCTTGCGCACATTTAACCCTAGCGCCGACCACATCAGGCACAAGCGCCGACCACATCAGGCACAAGCGCCGACCACATCAGACACAAGCGCCGACCACATCAGACACAAGCGCCGACCACATCAGGCACAATCGCCGACCACATCAGGCACAAGCGCCGACCACATCAGGCACAAGCGCCGACCACATCAGGCACAAGCGCCGACCACATCAGGCACAAGCGCCAACACATTAGGCACAAGCGCCGACCACATTAGGCACAAGCGCCGACCACATTAGGCACAGGCGTCGACCACATTAGGCACAGGCACCGACCACATTAGGCACAGGCGCCGACCACATTAGACACAAGCGCCGACCACATCAGACACAAGCGCCGACCACATTACACACAAGCGCCGACCACATCAGGCACAATCGCCGACCACATCAGGCACAAGCGCCGACCACATCAGGCACAAGCGCCGACCACATCAGGCACAAGCGCCGACCACATCAGGCACAAGCGCCAACACCTTAGGCACAAGCGCCGACCACATTAGGCACAAGCGCCGACCACATTAGGCACAGGCGCCGACCACATTAGGCACAGGCGCCGACCACATTAGGCACAGGCGGCGACCACATTAGGCACAGGCGCCGACCACATCAGGCACAGGCGCCGACCACATTAGGCACATGCGCCGACCACATTAGGCACAAGCGCCGACCACATTAGGCACAAGCGCCGACCACATTAGACACAAGCGCCGACCACATTAGACACAAGCGACGACCACATTAGATACAAGCGCCGACCACATTAGACACAAGCGCCGACCACATTAGACAGAAGCGCCGACCACATTAGATAGTGCTGACCACATTAGATACTAGTGCTGTATTAGTGCTGACCACATTAGATACTAGTGCTGTATTAGCGCCGACCACATTAGACACACGCGTCGATCACATTAGATACAAGCGCCGACCACATTAGACACAAGCGCCGACCACATTAGATACTAGTGCTGTATTAGTGCTGACCACATTAGATAGTGCTGACCACATTAGATACTAGTGCTGTATTAGTGCTGACCACATTAGATACTAGTGCTGTATTAGTGCTGACCACATTAGATACTAGTGCTGTATTAGTGCTGACCACATTAGATAGTGCTGACCACATTAGATACTAGTGCTGTATTAGTGCTGAACACATTAGATACTAGTGCTGTATTAGTGCTGACCACATTAGATAGTGCTGACCACATTAGATACTAGTACTGTATTAGTGCTGACCACATTAGATAGTGCTGACCACATTAGATATTAGTGCTGACCACATTAGATACTGCGCTGATCAGGTGAGCAAAACTAAAAGTAAAATTTGAGGCGTGTCGGAGTTCTTTCTTTTTTCTCTTATGAGAGGAAAATAAAGGATGAGATAATTGTGCATATGCAGAACGAGAGAAAAAGGAGAAGGAGAGAGGAAAGAAAAAGATAAAAGAGAAAGAGAGAAGAGGTTGAGAAAGGTGGATAGAGATAAAATGATACTGTTTATTTTATATTATAGAATTAAATGTTAGGCAACCTTAAGACGTCATTTACATGTGTTTTATGGATACGACATTTATTTCTTGATTAAAAGGCATTCAATCTAAGATTCTGCTAGAAGACTGGTTCGCTAGTAAGAAGAATCCACCACCACCAATACTTGTGTTAACAACCAACAGTGAACACCAGATTGCTTCTCTTACAGAGCAACCACACAGTACCGTTACTGTTACATATAATTAGTTCCAACAATTAAAAAAAAAACGAAGGAAAATCGTGCATCTCTCGAAAGATTAAATCTGATCTAATATTATAAATACATGTTAAACCACAGGAATACAAAGAGATAGATGGTTAACATTGTAAACATAATTTCGTAACCACCTTTTGTAAGTTAACATGAATGTTGTGACCAGCTTTTGTAAGTTAACATGAATGTTGTGACCACCTGTAAGTTGAATGGTGTGACCACCTTTTGTAAGTTAACATCAATGTTGTGACTACCTTTTGTAAGTTAACATCAATGTTGTGACTACCTTTTGTAAGTTAACATGAATATTGTGACTACCTTTTGTAAGTTAACGTGAATGTTGTGACCACTTTTTGTAAGTTAACATGAATGTTGTGACTACCTTTTGTAAGTTAACGTGAATGTTGTAACCACCTTTTGTAAGTTAACATGAATGTCATGAGCACCTTATGTAAGTTAACATGAATGTCATGAGCACCTTATGTAAGTTAACATGAATGTCGTGAGCACCTTTTGTAAGTTAACATGAATGTCGTGAGCACCTTTTGTAAGTTAACATGAATGTTGTGAGCACCTGATGTAAGTTAACATGAATGTCATGAGCACCTTATGTAAGTTAACATGAATGTCGTGAGCACCTTATGTAAGTTAACATGAATGTCGTGAGCACCTTATGTAAGTTAACATGAATGTTGTGAGCACCTTATGTAAGTTAACATGAATGTCATGAGCACCTTATGTAAGTTAACATGAATGTCATGAGCACCTTATGTAAGTTAACATGAATGTTGTGAGCACCTTTTGTAAGTTAACATGAATGTTGTGACCACCTTTTGCAAGTTAACATGAATGTCGTGAGCACCTTATGTAAGTTAACATGAATGTCGTGAGCACCTTATGTAAGTTAACATGAATGTTGTGAGCACCTTTTGTAAGTTAACATGAATGTTGTGAGCACCTTTTGTAAGTTAACATGAATGTTGTGACCACCTTTTGTAAGTTAACATGAATGTTGTAACCACCTTTTGTAAGTTAACATCAATGTTGAGACCACCTTATGTAAGTTAACATGTTAACATGAATGTTGTGAGCACCTTTTGTAAGTTAACATGAATGTTGTGGGAACTTTATGTAAGTTAACATAAATGTTGAGACCACCATTTGTAAGTTAACATGAATGTTGAGACCACCATTTGTAAGTTAACATGAATGTTGAGACCACCATTTGTAAGTTAACATAAATGTTGTGAGCACCTTTTGTAAGTTAACATGGATGTTGTGACCACCTTATGTAAGTTAACATGAAAGTTGTGAGCATCTTTTGTAAGTTATGGCGGCGTTAGGCACGCGTACATATTGCGCCGTGTGTGGTTTCCAGAAAGTTATATTTATATGCCTTTCTCTCCAACTTGTGCGTCTCACTTGTCCTCTTGACTCCTTGCTCTCTCTTGCTTAGACTTTTACTTCAGCCGATGGAGCAGTTATCAACTGTTGCCGATGATCCTGTCGCATGCAGTTAGCTATGAGTCGCTGACCACTTTCAGCCTGGGTGTTAACATTTTCCTCTATAAGATGTGAGAAAAAATGTTTATGCTAAGCGATGATTACACCACACATTTTACATTGCATAAGTGCACTGTTCTTGTCATAACCAACTAGAGCCAACGATCCTTCCATTCGTTGACAAAAGTTATCAGATTGGCCGGAATGTTCAACAGATATCAGATAAATATTTATCTAAAGACTTAGTCACCAACGCCACCGGGCAGAACTAAGCTAATCCCAGTCATGATCTTTTTTCCGCTCTGCCCAGACTTTATTTGGCCTGATGCCACTGATGTAACGAACTCTGAATGTCTTTAATTAGTAAATACGCTTTTTCCCCCCATTTATTTTCTTTTCTAACAAAAAAAAAAAAAACGATTTCTAATGTTTAATCATTAAAGTTAACGACATGTGTCATGTTTGTCAGTCTTAGGGATCTCTTCATTTTATGGAAGACTTCCACATCCATCGATAATTTAATATTTTACTACATCAGATGATCACAGGTTTAATTTCATTTTCCTCATTCAATCTCAGATGACTCTTTTTCTCTCTTTCATTATCTTTTAAACACTACCCTCTCTCTGTTCCTCAGCTTGATCTGTGTAAGACCCCTACACTTTTTTGCCCGAATTTCCGTTAGAAATCCACAGCTCAAAATTAATACTGATAATATCCTTCTAATACGATTTGGAAACTACATAAAAGTTCGAAGACAAAAACATACATTTTGCCATACATCAATGTAAACAATGAAAAAACAGAGAGTGTAAATTTCAGTAAGTTCATCAAATTATGAAGAAAACCTTTACAGGTAAAAACAAAGTTTGAAGAAAAGCGTAAATTTTTTATTATTATCACAAAGTACAAAATAAAAAAAAATGTACGGTTTGGTAACATCACCAAAGTAGAAAGAAAAAGTGTACAGTTTGGTAACGACATCGAAGTACTAGGAACAAAAAGTGTAGATCTCTGTAAGAACACCAAAGTAGAAAGAAAAAGTGTAGTGTTAGGTAAGAACACCAAAGTAGAAAGAAAAAAGTGTAGCTACATAAATGCATGAAGAAAAAAAAAACCGGCCCCTCTGCTAGCTACATCGAAGTAAGAAAACATGTATTATGTATCTCCCATCCTTAAAACACAGTTTTACTGTGGAATAAGAAATCTGAGGAAAGCTTTCTACCAGACGCGTGGATTAAACAACTATGGTGAGTATGCCCGACTTGACATCAGGAGATACATTAATAAAATCGCCAGAAGGAAAGAACATCCCAACGATCTCGCAACTGCAGCTCCAGACAGGCTTATATTAGATACAAACAGATTCACTGTAGGGTGTGAGTAAAGAGGCTGCAGAATAGCGCGACCAAATTAATTAGACTGGAAGAAGGTAAATCGACACAGGAACTCTAAACACGGAGGTCTTGATATAACAAACTATCTGAACATTGAATGCAAACTGGCAACTCGGCAATCTTATATTAACACACATCACCTGGGGTTGGTTAATGTGAATTTGAGACAATACTAGAAGCTCATTTAGGCAATGAAATCCGTACCTATTAGATATTTACCGTCCACTGAATTAAAAAAAAACCGACAATGAAAGAACGTTTATAAATAAAACATTCACACCAACTTCTAAATAGCGACCAC
The DNA here is from genome assembly GCA_032433765.1 of Megaustenia siamemsis. Taxonomy (NCBI): domain Eukaryota; kingdom Metazoa; phylum Mollusca; class Gastropoda; order Stylommatophora; family Ariophantidae; genus Megaustenia; species Megaustenia siamemsis. Next base: position 75,434,471 of record JAVIAB010000051.1, on the reverse strand, counting down.
ACTGTTTCTGCTGTTTGAAAGTTAAATATGATTTTACTCTCTTAATGTAATATTGCTGTCATATTTTCCAGCATCTCTCTTCATTATGATCTATATCATGACACATTTTTATTTCTCTGTCTTTCGTTCGCCTGAAGTATTGTCTATATCTACAAAGTCGTTTCCTGTATAAATTTTACTGTCTTTTGTAATTCTTGCAGTGGCCCATATAGTTTTGTCAGTAGTGTTGTATCTATGGGCCAATGGATTTTCTTTAGCCAACTATATTCAGTGCTGTCATGAAGTATGCATTCAGCAGTTTGGAGTCCACATTGTACATGCAATTGGGGTGCCGATCTTGAATTTTGTACACATGTGACTGTGGAGTCCATAGTGCCATGTTCTGAGACGTATAATGATAACTCGTTCCATCTATTCATATTATGAAAGACATTCTGCATTGGGGCTTGTGGTCTTCTGATTGACTTAAATATCTGCTTCTTCTCATGGTATGCAACTGGTGCATCTGGATGTGTGCTTGTTGCGCCTTCCTTTGCCAGCTTATCTGTTCTCTCGTTTCTTGGTATTCTACAGTAAGATGGGATCCACTGCAAGGCGACCATGTGGTGCTTGCTGAGTTCAGTCAATAAGGTCTGCAGATATGGCAATTTTCTGGATTTTAGTGCCTGGAGTACTGATCTTGCATCTGTCAAAAACACTACAGGCTGTGAGCTAAAATTACTGGTCAGCAGTTTTTATGTTGCCAATTTTATTGCTTGGATTTCTGCATCGTAATTGTGGCAATATTTCCCTGTTACTATTTTATTCATATCCCTAGTGTATTTCGATACTCTATGTATGCTCATGATCCTCCATTCTTTATTGCATTCTGCGCTGATCTATCTGTGCACACACGGACCCATATATCTTGTGGATATTCTTCATTCAAGAAACTGAGTGAATGTTTTACGCTGTAGAATATTATGTTCTTCCTTGTCAAGTATTCCTTTCACTTCTGTCCAGGGGGTCTGCTCTGGTATGGGTAGCAGGGGGCTGACAACTCTTGGTATGACTGGTGTTTGTCTACAAATTCGTTTGGCTTGGTGGATAAAACTGCTTCTCTTAAGCCGTCCCAATACAAGATTTTGGATCGGTCCTTCATTGGATGTCTCGGCATGCATGACATTTTTTTTCTGCCTGTATCAGTCAGCACCTTTTTGTCCCTCATGACACATTTCAATTATGAACAAACTGATACGAAATACTTTTTTAACTTCATGACGTCAGTTGACAAATTTAAGTTGGGTGATTCTATCAAAACGAACAATATAATTTGGGAGTTCAAGAGTTACTGTAACATTTCCCTTTACTGGCTGGGGCGATATAGCCGCAAACTCCTAAATGTTGAGTTCATTCGGGACAAAGTTACTTTTATATACCAGACAATAGGTCAAAGACGTATGAGATGGCAGAGTTGTTTTACACACATGGTGGAATATTTCAGTTGTGGTAGCTGTTATACATTGGGAGGACATTATTAGAAACACATCAGATAGATAAGCCTCTCAAAGATGACAGCATAGGAGAATTGTTTAATGGGGTCGGAATATTATGGAAAATACACTGATCAAATAGCAAAACTTGTTTAAGCGTGGCCTTTTGTACAAATGGTAACTGCATTGAACTATTGCACATGACTATACTGGGAACCAGAGTGTAAAAGGAAAAGAGGCCGATCTAGGGAAACACTAAAAAATAAACTGAAGCGAGAGGCAAAACAGGTGGCATCAGCTTCATTGGCAAGGTTGAAGGGCTCTATCAGAACAGAGATGTGTGGATATATAAGCTAGTCCTGCGCAAATCTGACACATGATAGTAAAGATCGAACATAGTCTATAATTTCTTCCCTATGTGCCGTCTTTAGTCTGACAGTTTGAACTAAACAGGAATGGTTAAGAAATGAAAGAAAAAAAGAAAGAAAGAAACCAATCGTACCATATAGGAGATATGGTCTTGACCCACATTCATGTTTTTGTTAGACCTCTAACGCATGATTCTATACCAAAAAAAAAAAAAAAAAATACTGGTATATTAAAAGAAGAGAAGGAAGAAGTGCCCTTTGTGGACCCAGAGTAAGTTCGACTGAGAGCATTCGAGAAGCACTACAGAAACATCACTTGACAATGAATGAGGCTGCCAGAAGGGCAAGAACTAAAACTTTGTATTTTTTGACACGTGAAGATTGCGTGACAGAGAGAGAGAGTGAGAGAGAGAGAGAGAGAGAAAGAGAGAGAGAGAGAAAGAGATGTGCGTGTGAGAGAGAGAGAGGGGGGTTCATTAATTTTTGGGTAATGTGGTCAGCATTACACTAACGCCAGTATTCATTAAAAGCCGGGTGAACCAAGAAGCCGTCGATCAAGACAAAATACGTCCTCTTGTCCTTAGATGCTCAGCTCACTAACGACTGAATTACCGCGACTTCGACGGAATGATTTTACCATTATTATAGACTTGAAGTGGGAGCCGCGATAGCTCAGTGGTTAGTGAACTGAACTACAAAGGACAAGGGGTAGGGTTCGATCCCAACCGACGACTTCCAGGTTCACCCAGCCTTTAATGGGTACCGACTTTTTTCTGGGAAAGTGAAGCGGCACGGGCGTAATACCGACCACATTACCCCAAAAATCACGTGCCGAAGGTCTGTAAAATTTATAGTCACTAACACTATATTCCCTATATGCCACTTGGCGTGACGGGGGTACTTTACTTTTTGTTTTTTTATAGACGTGAAGTGAAAAGTCACAACTCCACTATGTCAAATGTCTCACATTATCTTGATAACGATATAAAGTGCTAGGTAACGCCCAGCTCTTTTGATATATATATTAATTTCTTCTTGATATTTGAGCTGATACCAGCAGCTTTTTCCACTTAAGGTGATAATGAGATACGTGTTTCATACCCTGAAAACGTTCCTCCACTCAAACTGATTGTGGAATGAGTTATGCCTGTTTCTGCTTCACTTGCTCTGCTACTGAAATGAACGTTTCTCCACTAGCTTACATCTAAAACATCAAAGTGTGAAGACAAAAAGCTAAAACAAACAACAAACATCAGTTCTGGTGCGATACACGGCAAGCCTGCATCATGATTAACGAAGAAAAATATTATTCATTAATTCTACGAGAATGAGAGTAGTGTGATATTTTCATAAAAGTGCGCTCTGTAGATTAAAAAGGGGAGAATTCACACACCCACTACAAAGCAGTCGTTTGTGTAATAATGTGACTACTTCGTTGCAAAAGTGATCTTGTAAACTTTACTTTTTTTCGTTTGAAACTAAACAAGATGTTGTTCCATCACATGACAACTAACCATTTCTGGCAACCAAAACTAGAATATCAAAGCATTTCTTTACTCTCAGAATGACGTTCTCAACAAGTAAACGAAGCTATTTCTACATTACAGATTTTTCAATCCACGTGGTTATCAAGAAGGCAAAATGTGTAAACTGCTTTACACATGTCAGAACTAACAATATCTTTGATAAAATACGTTATATATAATAGAAAAGGTGAAATATGTGTACAAATAAAACTATAGTAACCTGTCCATAAAAAAAAAAACAATTCAGTACTACTACTTAGATCACTAAAATCATCATCATCATCATCATCACCATCATCAAGTGCCATCCACACTGGTTGAAGTGGTGAAGGCTCTGCAGAACTTTCTAACTCTAGCGCTGTTTATTAATTCTGGTGTTGATTTCCTGCTGAACAACTCTCTGAAACTATCTTCTACTTTTTGTCTCTGTTTCCCTCTATCTCTTCTTCCCTCAATTTTCAAAGTTGTCACAATATACCTAAACTGTTCCTTTCTCATCAAGAATTAAAAAAAAAAACGATCTTTTTGCAATGGACACTTTCAAAACATCAAATGATTCTTTTCAGTTGTTAATATTCTTAATATGAGGGCCTCAGTAGCTAGTTGGGAAAACAACTTGACTAGGCTACCGACGTCCGCACAACCCGTGTTCGATTCCCGCTGGAAGCAGTGCGTGAGTAGTGCCCGTGGTTGGGGAAAAAAAGATATCCTCCACGCTCAACCCTGCCCTGGCAGAAAAGGGTACCAGGGTAACACTCTGGAAAGGGGAGGAAACCCGCTCGCATTGTGCGTTTCGATGCTTGAAGCGACACTATCCAGAAGTCTCCGAACACTTCTGGATAGGTGACCGAGCACATAAGGGTGAAAACTCGCGTGCTATTACGCCAAATTCAAGTCTCGCACTTTACCTTTACTCTATTCGTAACATTCTTCTGTAAAACTACATCTTTGGGATTTTCAAATATTTTCTTGCCTGTTGTCAAAGGATTAACGTCAAGACTAGCTACACATAATGAAGAACGTATTAAAAAAAATGTCAAATGGCAAAATGGATTGCATATTTTTCACATTCTTTGGGAAGCCATCTTTGAGAAATTCTGCGTCTGACCTCCGATATACACGTACCATCGAAAGTTAACATCAAGCGAAGGTATTTAAATTCACTGATCACTTTTAAAACTGTGCACATCTTTAATTTGTGTATTTTGGAGATATCTATTAATTTGCTTAAATACTGAATTATAATGATGAATTCAGTTCACTGAATTTATTACTCGTTTATCTCCCCCGCTCCATTTTTTTCACCACCCACACCCACAGACCCCTACCCACACACCCATCTAAACACACACAAACAACCACCCACACACACAAACAACCATCCACCCAAACACAAACAAACACCCACCCACAAACTAACACCAACAAAATACACAAACACATAAACACACGCAAACACCCAAACACCCAAACACACACAAACAAAAACACATACAAACGCACACACACAAACAAAACACCCACACACAAAATCACACACACACACAAACCCACCCACACATACACGCACAAACACACGCACAAACACACCCACAAACCACACACATAAACCACAAACACAAGCACACAAACACACCCACAAACACAAACACACACACAAACTAACACACACACAACCACACCCACCCACAAACACATACCCACACACACAAACCCACAAACAAACACACACCCACACATACAAACACATAAACACACCCACACACATATACAAACACACAAATACACACACACAAATATAGACACACAACACACATACAAACCCACACAAAACCACACCACACATACAAATACACACACAAACAAAAACAAACACACACATACAAACACACACACACAACCTTATATGAATAAAAAAATAAACAATTGTTCCAACCACAAATACTATAAAATGAAACCTATATGCATCAGTGATGAAAGGTCATTAAACAGGAATCTAACCCGCATGCACGCATAAATGTACGTACACAACAGCAGCCATGATGATAAGACTAATCGACATCTCGAGATTTGGAACCGTTACCACGTGAAAATAAATGCCAGTTAAGAAGGTTATTACTTTGGCTATAAAGACAGATGAGGTGATGGCTTCTGGCAATGGGAACGTGATAAAGTCAACACGTTGCTGGGTTTACCCAATGTCTCCTCGTCTCTGTCTTGTAATTCACTTTTATTTTACTGAAATCATAAAAATATAGAGTTTGCATGTGTTTTCTGCACCTAACAAATTAGTTTCTTTTATTCATTTTTTTTCTTCATTGCTGACATGTTTCTCTGTTGGTATTTTGTTATGTAATGTATCCCTGCTACTTGCTTAATTTTAATGGCAATGTTGTGAGAACACTAAACTCACAACATCAATGACGTCAGAAAGAGCCCCATCACATTAAAAAAAAGAATCAACCTTGGAGAATGTTGAAGTCACATGCAAGACTCAACATTTGTTATAGTGGTAACCACATACACAACTCTCAACATTTGTTATAGTGATAACCATATACACAACTCTCAACATTTGTTATAGTGATAACCACATATATATATATTAGTGATAGTTACACACATGGCATTTTTTCCGATAAACACATACTCAACTCTCAAAATTTTTATAATAATAGAGATAGTTACATGACATTTTTTTTTAGCGATAAACATTACTAAACTCTTAACATTTTTGTAAGCGATAAAGCGATAATAACATAAACAACTCTCAACATTTATATTCATTTGCTGGCCCCATACATAATTACAGAGAACCGCGATAGCTCAGTGGTTAGTGAACTGGGCTATAAAGGACAAGAGGTAGGGTTCGATCCCAACCGACGGCTTCCGGGTCCACCCAGTCTTTAATGGGTACCGGATTTTTTTCAGGGAAAGTGCAGCGGCACGGGCGTAATACCGACCACATTACGCCAAAAATCATGTGCCGAAGGTCTGTAAAATATTTGGTCACTAACACCATATTCCCTATACGCCACTTGGCGTGACGGGAGTACTAATACATAATTACTATCAATATTTACAATGATGCCAAAACCAAACTAACCCATGGCACCGATGGCAATGTTAGTGTCCATATAGTTTTACAAAAGAAATTATGGGATGATTAAAGTAGCTTGCATAACCTGGTATGACAAACATCTGCATCAATGATCTATGAGCAGTCAATTTTGACAGGAAATCATTACACTGCACATTTTTAAAAATAACCATCAAGTGTAATTAAATGTGCTTCCATTACCAATAAATTATTAACTACCAAATAAAAAACAGAGGATCCCAGAACAAGAGGCGCACATCTACAAATTTAGTGTCGTCACTAGTCCGACTGCGTCTCTCTCATCATCATCGAGTGCCGTCTCCGCATTGAAGGTTGGCTACAATGGAGCGCCATTCCACCCTCTCTTGCTTTAATGGTGCAGGTTGTCATAGGTTGACTTGTCCATCTTTTGATGTTACTCGTCCATGTTAGTCTTGGTATGCCTCTGTCTCTCTTACCTTGTATTTTCCCTTCCAATATTACTTTTATTAGGCAGTTGTGTCTTTTAACATGCCCTAAAAATTTCATTTGTTTTGTTCTAATTGTGTTTAGTAGTTCTTTTAATTTTTATGAGTCTCTCTATTTTTCAAAAATCTACTAATTTACTACACGGAGTAGTAGATATTTTAATTTTTCTTGTCTTCGTGTATGAATTTATATATATGTAATCTTTAATAGCATTTAATATTACTATATTATTACTTTAGTTTATTAAGTGGGAATTTGGGTTCACAGAATGAAATACATTTATACAAAACCATTAACTAGTTTAATGCAGTTGGCAATAACCAAATAAAACTACGAGAAATACCTCTACTAGACGTACAATCTTACATATATCTGGGCAGTAATATAGATAAAGAGGGAGGAACAGAAAATGATACCAAAATAAGGATATCAAAAGCAAGAGGAGCTTTCATTGCACTGGGAAACATATGGAAATCCAAAGAAATTAGGCTAAATACAAAAATAAAAATTTTCAACTCAAATGTTAAGTCGGTCCTATTATATGGCTGTGAAACATGGAGAATAACAAGATTGACAATCACGAAGGTACAGACTTTCATTAATGGATGCTTGCGCAGAATAAAGGGATGGAAATAGCAGGACAATGTCACTAACGTGGAATTATGGAAATGTACCGGTCAAATACCAGTGGATAAAGAGATACAGCGAAGACGATGGCGATGGATAGGACACACACTACGGAAGCCAATTGAGGGTATTACACAACAGGCCCTTTTTGGAGCCCCCAAGGGAAAAGACAAAGAGGAAGACCAAGGAATTCTTGGAGAAGACAGATCGAAGCAGAGATGAAGATGATGGGGAAGACATGGAATGATCTTAAAAGAATTGCAAAAAACATAACGACTTGGAAAGTGTTTGTTGAAGACCTATGCTCCACTGGGAGCTAAAAGGTAGAAGAAGATTAACTAGTTTGCAAAATAGATATAGTTCAATAAACACTACACGAAAATTTCATAACATTAAATTGGTTCTCCATATATACGATAATTTTTGTGCAGTGAACTAAACACAAGGTCGAAAATAATTAAAAATACTTTATCAAACTCTACTGCTAAAGAAGCACCGTGACTATATTTCGAGATTTAAAACTATAAAGGGGGTGTGATAACTTGATCTTGATCCTTCCCCCGCCATTAGACATCACATAGAGCTTGTAGTGTTTTTCGCCACCCATATCTGTTCTTGGCGAGGCGTTCTATCTTATCTACTGAGTCTATGCCTGCCCACTTTGCTTCTCTTTTAAGTGTTCTTTTCAGTGTCTCTCTAGGTCTTCCTCATTTTCTGTACACTGATATTCCCCATATAAGAGAATGTTTTCGAATTCTTTTGTTATCTCTTCTCAGCACATGTCCGATATATGTCTACCTTCTCATCCTAATGGTTGATGAGATCATTGTTTGCATGGTTATTTATCTTATCTCTATAAGAGTATTGAATTCACTCTATTGTACACCGCGTAGTCTTCTTAGGCATTTCTTTTTCTCTCAATCTCTTGATTTTTTTTCCCAGCTTTCACATGAGTACATAAGTGTTAATACGTTTGAGTTGAATATTCTAAGTTTGGCTTTCATGATTAGTATTTTTTCATTTCAAATTTTGTCCAGGTTTTTTGCTTTTGCTTTCCTGATTCTGATCTCTTTCTGTGCGTCATCTTCGCGAACAGACTACTCTTTCCAATGCGACGATTGATATATATTGCCTTCTGGAGTATTGTTATTTTTTCATTATTTGTGTTTATCCCTGTGATTTTAAGTCCTATTTTGTCGCGCTACAGATGATAAGGTATCTGTGATATTTTGTATCTTGTTTATATTGTCACTTAGGAGCACTATATCACCTGCAAAAGCTAGATCTTCCGAGTAATTCTTGTTGTACGATTTAATGCCATTTTATTTATGATGCACAATAATTTTTTAGAAGATTATAAAAAAAAAAAAAACAATTGTTATTAGCAACTGTTAACTTCATACGTCTACGTTAACATAAACTAAATCAATATGATTACGTTACATTCACAAGTTCGCTCAATCGACAACCGCGCACAAGAGTAGCAGAATTGAAAATCAATCCATTTCATGCACAAAAAGCCGCGAATATTGTCTGACCTCTGCCAATTTTCGAGCCAACCCATTCTATTTTCACAACTATTGGCTGTTTCAAATGCCAACTCATCCCAGAAAATAACCAGCGAGTACCAAGAAATTAAGGCACATACCAGGACTATATCTATGGAGCACAACGCTGTAAAGCAAATAGTCGGAGATCAAGCACAAAACAAAATTATGAATTAAGAAAATTTAAACCTTGACAGTTAATCCAGTAAAGAGAAGGAGAGTTTGATGTAGACCAGCGTATAAGTCTCGTTAGCCTGGGCAGGCTGCTTTCATAAAGGAGACAACTCTATATACAACTAAAGTCTGGCAAGAAAGTCTTGGAACACCAATAGCCGTGAAAGCACTCACAAAGAGATGAGGTTTGAAGACGGGCCTCCGGGGAATATGTAACCTTACAGGTTAAATCAAAATTTTACATCCATTCATTTTTCCGGTTTCAGCGGATAGAATAACCCATCGTTTTCATCTATCATAGTTAATGAAATTCAAATTATAACTATACTGAATTAACTAATTTGTTACATTTTTTTGTACAAAAGCATAATTAAGATTGACACTTTAAAACATGAGTTATATCAAAAAGGGAATCACATTTTGTAAACGTGTTGTTCAAAGAAAGCAAAACATTAACTTGATCATTGATAGATCCAATTCATTGATGCTAAATGCGTGCAAGTTGATTGGTGGTAATGCAAGTAAAAACTAAGTATTTGAAATATTAGCTAATGAACTAGTGTGGTGTTAAGTATGAAACTTAAAAAAAGAACAGTGCAAGGGGTCCATTACAGCTGGTGGTGTAAAGAGAATATGGTGCTAGAGGCCATATATTTTCATGAGCACCGACAAAATTATGGGAAAACTGGCTACCAACTTTCCAGAAAACATTGAGACTCATTTCCATACTATGACAGAAGATATGTCGATGTGATCGACCCCAACAAAATTACTTCTGGAAAGTGAATTCTGATAACTTGGTAATCAGAGAAGTGAACTAACTATAATAAATCGTAGTGAAGATAAGAACTAATTAACATACATAGTAGATGAACTAATCAACTAATGTTAGCCTGGACTAATCAGTATATTCGCGGCCCACCAGCCTCATTTAAAGTACACGCGGTGTTAAAATCGATCGTCAATTACTCTGGTAAAATTATTACATTGCGATTGGAAACATTGCGACTGCAAACATCATAGGGTTATCTGCTATGGGAGTATTAAAATATTTATCTAAACTGACTAAATCTTGCTCATCACTCATTGGTAACTCATATCATTGTTTCTAGTGCCTATCACAAGGAGAATTAAAGTCTGGGGAAAAAAAAATCCCAGCTGGAAGTACATTGATCATGTGCTTAGAATGGACAAAAGAAGAAAATAACTGTCTTACGCCGGTCCTTTAAGTGGACATAGGATGTCAAAAGAAAACATGGAGGACTAGAAGAAACTCTCAGAAGACCATTTAATAGCGAAGGTTCAACCATAGGTATAAGGAGAAAGCAAGATCTAAAAGACTTAACAGCGAATCGTCAGACATGGAGAGTTATGGTTCATGGCTAATGTGTCGTACTGGGTACAAATAATAATACATAAATATTATTATATGGGGAACTTCCGAGGCGATAATAGGAATAATAGAACAAAGAAGTATGTGTTAGCACTCGGAAAATTGACAGACAAACAACAATAGAAAAAAACGAAGAACAATATATAGTCCGAAGTGGGATCGAACCCGTACTCAGTGGCACCGCGCCTTGCCACGAGAAGCCGAACGCTTGGCACACTACCACGCAGCCAACTAAAAAATTGGCTATTGCAGTAGTGTCTTACACGATGACGTTCTCAATGACTATAGCATAGGGTAACGATCACAGACCGGAAATAAATTGTATATTTGTACTTTCCTATTAATGCAAGTATCTCCCAGTAGGGCTGAATACTTGTGTTGTAGACAAACATTTATTGGACGAAACAGCACGAATAGTAGTTCCCAGTGTTTATATACTGGGTACAAATAATAATACATAAATATTATTATATGGGGAACTTCCGAGGCGATAATAGGGAATAATAGAACAAAGAAGTATGTGTTAGCACTCGGAAAAATTGACAGACAAACAACAATAGAAAAAAACGAAGAACAATATATAGTCCGAAGTGGATCGAACCCGTACTCAGTGGCACCGCGCCTTGCCACGAGAAGCCGAACGCTTGGCACACTACCACGCAGCCAACTAAAAAATTGGCTATTGCAGTAGTGTCTTACACGATGACGTTCTCAATGACTATAGCATAGGGTAACGATCACAGACCGGAAATAAATTGTATATTTGTACTTTCCTATTAATGCAAGTATCTCCCAGTAGGGCTGAATACTTGTGTTGTAGACAAACATTTATTGGACGAAACAGCACGAATAGTAGTTCCCAGTGTTTATATACTGGGTACAAATAATAATACATAAATATTATTATATGGGGAACTTCCGAGGCGATAATAGGGAATAATAGAACAAAGAAGTATGTGTTAGCACTCGGAAAAATTGACAGACAAACAACAATAGAAAAAAACGAAGAACAATATATAGTCCGAAGTGGGATCGAACCCGTACTCAGTGGCACCGCGCCTTGCCACGAGAAGCCGAACGCTTGGCACACTACCACGCAGCCAACTAAAAAATTGGCTATTGCAGTAGTGTCTTACACGATGACGTTCTCAATGACTATAGCATAGGGTAACGATCACAGACCGGAAATAAATTGTATATTTGTACTTTCCTATTAATGCAAGTATCTCCCAGTAGGGCTGAATACTTGTGTTGTAGACAAACATTTATTGGACGAAACAGCACGAATAGTAGTTCCCAGTGTTTATATACTGGGTACAAATAATAATACATAAATATTATTATATGGGGAACTTCCGAGGCGATAATAGGGAATAATAGAACAAAGAAGTATGTGTTAGCACTCGGAAAAATTGACAGACAAACAACAATAGAAAAAAACGAAGAACAATATATAGTCCGAAGTGGGATCGAACCCGTACTCAGTGGCACCGCGCCTTGCCACGAGAAGCCGAACGCTTGGCACACTACCACGCAGCCAACTAAAAAATTGGCTATTGCAGTAGTGCCTTACACGATGACGTTCTCAATGACTATAGCATAGGGTAACGATCACAGACCGGAAATAAATTGTATATTTGTACTTTCCTATTAATGCAAGTATCTCCCAGTAGGGCTGAATACTTGTGTTGTAGACAAACATTTATTGGACGAAACAGCACGAATAGTAGTTCCCAGTGTTTATATACTGGGTACAAATAATAATACATAAATATATTATATGGGGAACTTCCGAGGCGATAATAGGGAATAATAGAACAAAGAAGTATGTGTTAGCACTCGGAAAAATTGACAGACAAACAACAATAGAAAAAAACGAAGAACAATATATAGTCCGAAGTGGGATCGAACCCGTACTCAGTGGCACCGCGCCTTGCCACGAGAAGCCGAACGCTTGGCACACTACCACGCAGCCAACTAAAAAATTGGCTATTGCAGTAGTGTCTTACACGATGACGTTCTCAATGACTATAGCATAGGGTAACGATCACAGACCGGAAATAAATTGTATATTTGTACTTTCCTATTAATGCAAGTATCTCCCAGTAGGGCTGAATACTTGTGTTGTAGACAAACATTTATTGGACGAAACAGCACGAATAGTAGTTCCCAGTGTTTATATACTGGGTACAAATAATAATACGTAAATATTATTATATGGGGAACTTCCGAGGCGATAATAGGGAATAATAGAACAAAGAAGTATGTGTTAGCACTCGGAAAAATTGACAGACAAACAACAATAGAAAAAAACGAAGAACAATATATAGTCCGAAGTGGGATCGAACCCGTACTCAGTGGCACCGCGCCTTGCCACGAGAAGCCGAACGCTTGGCACACTACCACGCAGCCAACTAAAAAATTGGCTATTGCAGTAGTGTCTTACACGATGACGTTCTCAATGACTATAGCATAGGGTAACGATCACAGACGGAAATAAATTGTATATTTGTACTTTCCTATTAATGCAAGTATCTCCCAGTAGGGCTGAATACTTGTGTTGTAGACAAACATTTATTGGACGAAACAGCACGAATAGTAGTTCCCAGTGTTTATATACTGGGTACAAATAATAATACATAAATGTTTGTCTACAACACAAGTATTCAGCCCTACTGGGAGATACTTGCATTAATAGGAAAGTACAAATATACAATTTATTTCCGGTCTGTGATCGTTACCCTATGCTATAGTCATTGAGAACGTCATCGTGTAAGACACTACTGCAATAGCCAATTTTTTAGTTGGCTGCGTGGTAGTGTGCCAAGCGTTCGGCTTCTCGTGGCAAGGCGCGGTGCCACTGAGTACGGGTTCGATCCCACTTCGGACTATATATTGTTCTTCGTTTTTTTCTATTGTTGTTTGTCTGTCAATTTTTCCGAGTGCTAACACATACTTCTTTGTTCTATTATTCCCTATTATCGCCTCGGAAGTTCCCCATATAATAATATTTATGTATTATTATTTGTACCCAGTATATAAACACTGGGAACTACTATTCGTGCTGTTTCGTCCAATAAATGTTGTCTACAACACAAGTATTCAGCCCTACTGGAGATACTTGCATTAATAGGAAAGTACAAATATACAATTTATTTCCGGTCTGTGATCGTTACCCTATGCTATAGTCATTGAGAACGTCATCGTGTAAGACACTACTGCAATAGCCAATTTTTTAGTTGGCTGCGTGGTAGTGTGCCAAGCGTTCGGCTTCTCGTGGCAAGGCGCGGTGCCACTGAGTACGGGTTCGATCCCACTTCGGACTATATATTGTTCTTCGTTTTTTTCTATTGTTGTTTGTCTGTCAATTTTTCCGAGTGCTAACACATACTTCTTTGTTCTATTATTCCCTATTATCGCCTCGGAAGTTCCCCATATAATAATATTTATGTATTATTATTTGTACCCAGTATATAAACACTGGGAACTACTATTCGTGCTGTTTCGTCCAATAAATGTTTGTCTACAACACAAGTATTCAGCCCTACTGGGAGATACTTGCATTAATAGGAAAGTACAAATATACAATTTATTTCCGGTCTGTGATCGTTACCCTATGCTATAGTCATTGAGAACGTCATCGTGTAAGACACTACTGCAATAGCCAATTTTTTAGTTGGCTGCGTGGTAGTGTGCCAAGCGTTCGGCTTCTCGTGGCAAGGCGCGGTGCCACTGAGTACGGGTTCGATCCCACTTCGGACTATATATTGTTCTTCGTTTTTTTCTATTGTTGTTTGTCTGTCAATTTTTCCGAGTGCTAACACATACTTCTTTGTTCTATTATTCCCTATTATCGCCTCGGAAGTTCCCCATATAATAATATTTATGTATTATTATTTGTACCCAGTATATAAACACTGGGAACTACTATTCGTGCTGTTTCGTCCAATAAATGTTTGTCTACAACACAAGTATTCAGCCCTACTGGGAGATACTTGCATTAATAGGAAAGTACAAATATACAATTTATTTCCGGTCTGTGATCGTTACCCTATGCTATAGTCATTGAGAACGTCATCGTGTAAGACACTACTGCAATAGCCAATTTTTTAGTTGGCTGCGTGGTAGTGTGCCAAGCGTTCGGCTTCTCGTGGCAAGGCGCGGTGCCACTGAGTACGGGTTCGATCCCACTTCGGACTATATATTGTTCTTCGTTTTTTTCTATTGTTGTTTGTCTGTCAATTTTTCCGAGTGCTAACACATACTTCTTTGTTCTATTATTCCCTATTATCGCCTCGGAAGTTCCCCATATAATAATATTTATGTATTATTATTTGTACCCAGTATATAAACACTGGGAACTACTATTCGTGCTGTTTCGTCCAATAAATGTTTGTCTACAACACAAGTATTCAGCCCTACTGGGAGATACTTGCATTAATAGGAAAGTACAAATATACAATTTATTTCCGGTCTGTGATCGTTACCCTATGCTATAGTCATTGAGAACGTCATCGTGTAGACACTACTGCAATAGCCAATTTTTTAGTTGGCTGCGTGGTAGTGTGCCAAGCGTTCGGCTTCTCGTGGCAAGGCGCGGTGCCACTGAGTACGGGTTCGATCCCACTTCGGACTATATATTGTTCTTCGTTTTTTTCTATTGTTGTTTGTCTGTCAATTTTTCCGAGTGCTAACACATACTTCTTTGTTCTATTATTCCCTATTATCGCCTCGGAAGTTCCCCATATAATAATATTTATGTATTATTATTTGTACCCAGTATATAAACACTGGGAACTACTATTCGTGCTGTTTCGTCCAATAAATGTTTGTCTACAACACAAGTATTCAGCCCTACTGGGAGATACTTGCATTAATAGGAAAGTACAAATATACAATTTATTTCCGGTCTGTGATCGTTACCCTATGCTATAGTCATTGAGAACGTCATCGTGTAAGACACTACTGCAATAGCCAATTTTTTAGTTGGCTGCGTGGTAGTGTGCCAAGCGTTCGGCTTCTCGTGGCAAGGCGCGGTGCCACTGAGTACGGGTTCGATCCCACTTCGGACTATATATTGTTCTTCGTTTTTTCTATGTTGTTTTTGTCTGTCAATTTTTCCGAGTGCTAACACATACTTCTTTGTCTATTATTCCCTAATGTGTCGTACTAGGCCCTACAGAAATTGAACTAATTCCAGTGTTTCCAATGTTCTGTGTTTTCCCAACGACATTGCTATTGGAGACTCTCTGTCATCCCCTCCTTTTCAATCACTTCTGTTGGTATTTTTTTTTCTCCACAGACCTTCTCGTCTAAGGATAGTATTTTTGTCAGTCTTATCTTTTAAATCCCATTGCTCTCTTTCTGCTGTCGCCAACATTATTTTTTATTGTCAAAATTATTGTCTAATCTGCTTGTTTACATCACGTACAAATAATAGTCTGACAGTAGATGTACTCAATGTTAGCACATGATCTACACAAAGTCACTTGCGGGCTATAAATTCTGAATTATTCCTAGCACCATGGATCTGCTTTAAGTGAAATGGGAGAACAATAAGATAAAATCGACAATCTCTTTAACCAACAAACTCTCAGAAAAATCTCCCCGTAACCGCATGAAGCAAGCACAAACTGTTTAATTAGGTGTGTTACAAGTAGAAAGGGTTTGACCATACTCACTCCCACGTTAAATACGAAAGACGTTCTCTTAAGATCGCGGCCTGGAATCCCAATATTTAGAAGCTCCGTTACTTAAATGCGTCATCGCAGAAAGTCGTCAGATTAACGCTTACCGTACGGAAACTTGTCATGGATTCAAAGGAAGAGATTTCAGAGACCAAATTTTTCATGGTTTTAAGAATTAATCTAAATATTTATATTTATCTAATACTTACAACAATAGATATGAATATTTAGATAATTGAACAAGGTATTAGATTTCACTAATACCAAGATGGTACAAGACATGAAAAAGAATTTGGTTTGATGATGGTTGACACTAATAAAATTGAGAGTGGCGAACTTTGCGGCGAAGCGGACACGGCCGAAGGCGGCATGACGCACAGGCCATCGAAAAGTACGGAACGAAGTAGCTGAATAATCAATTAAAATGCAAGAAACTTAATGTATCAGGACTTAAAGCTGTAGTCTTGTTTTTCCGCAACTTGCCTTCGTTGACATTTTGAATAGATACATGATACAGGTAGGTAGGTGTGTGGTGTGGTGTGTGTGGTGGTGTGTGTGTGGGTGTGTGTGTGCGTGCGTGCGTGTGTGTGCATATATATATCATCTAGTACCAGGCCTGCTGGCGTAGGTGATCATGTCTCTCCACAACTTTCGATCTCGACAGTTATTTATCATTTCTGTTGTTGACCTTCTGTCGAGCCATTCTCTTAAGCTATCTGATATCTTTTCTCTTTCTTCCATCTATCTCTTCGTCTCTGAGTTTTCCTATTTGTTACAATATATTTCAGCTATTCCCTTGTCATTACATGATCAAAAATGATTGTTTCTTCACAATATTGGAAATTAGCTCTCTTTTTGCTTTGGCCTCTTTTAGAACGTTTTCATTACTCTTCTTATCTGTCCATGGTATTCTCAACATTCTTCGGTAAAAACCACATTTCTACAGACTCCAGTGATTTATTGTCTGTTGTCATATTGTCCATGATTCACACCCATATGTTAAGACTGGCTCTACATAACATTTTAGAACTCTTTTTCTTGTTTCTATTGTCAAAAAATGGATTGCATAGTATCTTCCTCATTTTTTTTTTAAAACTGCTTTTGCCTGAGCCATTCTGCATCTCACCTCTTTTGTACATCTACCGACTGAGGTTAACAAAGTTCCCAAATATTTAAATTCATTTACCTGTTTTAATATTATTCCACTTGTCTTTATTGTGCACTGAGGTGATGTCTTTGTCTTTATTGTTACCATTACTTCTGTCATTTAGCTATTAAGGCTGATTCCTTTATTTTTGCTTCCTTTCACTATAATGTCTAATATTTGTTGTAACTCATTTCCACTCTTAGCGATTAAGACTTTCGTCAGCATACCTTAGATTATTTATATTATGATCTCCGATTGTTATTCAATAATCTCAATATACATACTAAACAAATCTGGTGACAGCACACAACCTTGCCTAACACCCTTTTTTATTTGTTGAAACATTCCCAATTGATTTCCAGTTCTTATGGATGCTGTTGTTGCCAGTACATGTTCTTTATTATTCTTAGATCCTTGCTGTCTACGTTTATGCCTTCTAAAATTTTGATTATTTCTTGGTGCTTTACTTTGTCAAATGCTTTGGTATAATCTATGAAATATAGGTATATATGATTTCACCTCTATGGCTCTTTCTACTAAAGATCTTATGATGTATATATATATATATATATATATATATATATATATATATACATATACATATACATATATATATATATATATATATATATATATATATATATATATATATATATATATATAGAGAGAGAGAGAGAGAGAGAGAGAGAGAAAAGTGATAATGATTTCTAAGTAATCACGAACAGTAGGTGCTATTAAACACGATGTCTTTCTCTCGTTGTTAAGAGCATATTTGACTAATCCTATACGATTCTTTCTCAGACGTTATTCTTCTTGTTATGGATCCCCTCAATAATTCGAACTTTTTCAGAGAGAAGATGTAAAGTTACTCAGTATTTTTGCTGCTGCCGGTCTCTTATATTTTTCTAGCAGCTATGCTAGTTGCTATAGCGCGTTCCTCTGTTTATAATTATCAGTGCGCGTTCTTTCGTCTCTTATCACTGAGTATGCTAAAGTTTATCCACGCATGCGCACCGTACAAAAATAACATACATCAATGCTGGAAAAAAAATCATTGCTCAAGATATGAGAGACTCCGTGAGTTTAACTCTCTACAAAAATAAAGTAGATAGAAGCGACTGCAATCACCATGGAGGCATCTCCTTACTCAGCATCATCTTAGGAAGGCTACAAAAACACACTCTACAAACGCTAGTCAAATCGTTTCATGAGGATATGAAGTGTACGATTCAATACAAAGGGAGCACATTAGATCCCTTCAACATACGCAGCGGTGTCAAACAGGGATGAGTTCTTGCTCCGACCCTATTTGGAAAAATCTTTGCTGTTCTATTAAAACATACATTCTCAAATGCGAACGAAGGAGTCTATCTTCATTCTAGATCTGATGGTCGGTTGTTCAATCTTGAAAGACTAAAGGCAAGGTCCAAAATCAGACATACCACTATAAGAGACGTATTTGCTTACGACGCTGCACTTGTCCCGCAAAGTCAAGAAGAAATCCAGAGCATGATACATCGTTTTCGCATGCCTGCAGAGACTTCGGTCTAACAATAAGTTTGCAGAAAACTAATATACTCGGCCAGAAACGTTGAAGCAACACATACAATTTTTATCGACAACTACAAACTCGATGTCGTGCAGCAGTATAGCCACCTGGAGTCTATCATCAACAACAAACTATCTTTATTAACAGAAATTGACACCGGCATTGGTAAAGCTGCTACCACCTTCGTCTATCTTTCTATGCGTGTTTGGCAAAACAGCAAACTGACAATTAAAACAAAAAGCCATAGTTTACAACGCCTGCATCATTAGTATCCTCCTGTTTGGCTGCAAATCTTGGACAACTTATGCAAAGCAGGAGAGAATGCTAAATACATTCCATATACACTGTCTGCGTCGTATTCTTGGTATCACCTGGAAGGATAAAATGACAAACATGGAGGCAATGACTCGCACAGGCCTCCCGAACATCTACACGGTGTTCAAACAACGTAGGTTACGAAGACTTGGCCACATACCGAAAGATATACTCCATGGACAACTAGCAGGTGGCAAAATATCTAGGGGACGTCCAAAACTTCGATTTGTAGACGTATGTAAATGTGACATGAAGACTCTGAACATAAACCTGCAGCCTGGGAAGAAATACCTGCAGACCGCAATCTTAGAAACACACTATAAAGCTTCAACTCACAACGAAAAGCAGACAGATTCAGGGAAAAGAGAATACACGGCGAAATAAGGGGAAAAAAATATAATTTCTAGGGGCTTCTTCTTTTCTCTGATACCTAAAAGGTGTCGTGGTTATTTCTAGGGGCACGCACTGAAAAACCCATAGTCAACTATGACTGACGGAGACTACTACTACTACTACTATCTATATCTCTATCTCTCTCTCTCTCTCACTCGATATATATATATATATATATATATATATATATATATATATATATATATATATATATATATATATATATATATATGCAAGTTACAGATAAAAGAAAATAACCAAGTAAATATTCAAAATATGCCATTTAAAGAAAATCAACACAATAAACAGATGAGGTACTACTGTTTCCTTCAGCAAATTAAGGTAGTTATAAGAAATTGTAACTTTTAACTTTGATTTCGCAGTTGAAAGTAATCATTTAGATTTTCTTAATAATTAAAGGAGCAGTGAAAAATGAAAGATTAAGATACGGGTTGTGTCTGTAGGAAGTCTCCACACTCATTCCATTTCTCTCTCTCTCTCTGTCTCTCTCTCTCTCTCTCTCTCTCTCTCTCTCTCTCTCTCTCTCTCTCTCTCTCTCTTTCATCTGGACAATGTGAGGGGAGAAACAACTCATTTTGCAAATATGATTAGTATCAGCTTAGTTGAATATTTACTCTAGTATTTGAGTAAAAGAATTCGGTGGAAAGAAAAGAAGACAAACTGTGAAGTTTTGAAGCACTTGAAAACGAAAAAAAAAAACTACTGAACACATTTCTATTAAAACAATTGACATTTATACATACTTTCATTAATGGATGTTAACGCAGAATAAAAGGATGGAAATTGCAGGACAAAATCACTAACATAGAATTATGGAAATGTACCAGTCAAATACCAGTGGATAAGGAGTTACAGCGAAGACGATGGCACTGGATAAGACACACTACGGAAGCCAACACAGAGTATTACACAACAGGCCCTTTTTGGAATCCCCAAGGAAAAAGACAAAGAGGGAGACCCAGGAATTCTTGGAGGAGACAGATAGGAGCAGAGATGAAGATGATGGGGAAGACATGGGATGATCTTAAAAGAATGGCAAGAAACAAAACGGCTTGGAAAGTGTTTGTTGAAGACCTATGCTCCACAGGGAGCTGAAAGGTAGAAGAAAGAAGAATTGACATTTGCAAACATGTGGGACTCAAACCCCTTCTAAAAGGTCATCTTGGAGGGGAAAGTACAAACAAGGTAGACGAGGCAGACCAAGACTAAAATGGACTAATAACATCAAAAGATTGATAGTTGAGCCTATGACAGCATGCGCTACCAAGACAAGGAACAGAGTAAAATGATGCTCCAAAGTAACCAAACCTTGATTCTGGAGACGGAACTTAATAAAATATAAAAAAAAAATAGCAAAGAGAACAGGTTAATGAAATAGACAGAACATGATATGTACAGGTAATAACGATGAAGAAAGAACGATGGGTTATTCAGTAGCTAACGATTTCGTAGGTGAAGATGAGCCCAGTTATGCATATTTCATAAACAAAGATGAAAATTAGAGTGATCATTAGTTAATGTCTTGTCTTAGTGTAAAATATCTACTCCTTGATCTCGCATGTCGGAATATTCCTTAAAGGACAATGAAGCAATTCAATATAAATGCGTGACGCCTTCACTGGGCACAATGTAGAAACATTTTAAAAGTTAATCTCTTGATGTTTCCCATATATCGTTGTCCTCTCAACTGCTTTTTCAGCCTATCCTTATAGGCTTGTACGTTTTGTGTTTTTATTTACAGAATTTTAGTCTTTTAAAAATATTTATCCCCAATCCAGGAATTTGCTTTTCTTTCTCATTTCTTTAACACGAAGTTTTGTAGTTCTGGACTTTCTGCCAGAAGTACAGTGTCATCGGCATATCTTTCGTTGTTAATTATATTGCCAATTAGTTCAAGCCAGACATTTACATTGGGGAGTTGAAAGATAAGAAAAAAACATATCCATGATGTCTTTAAACATCTGGTCAGTGTATTGATGGAACAAACACAGAGACATAACTAAGTCATGTCTGATTCTTATTTTAATTAATATCATGAACCACTGCTGTCCTTGTAATGAGTCAAGTTGGTTGAGTTCTTATATATAAGCCAGTGATCAAGTTTCTTTTCATGGAACATGTTCTCTCTCTATACCTAAATGTCACTGGTTAAATCACTCAGTTCCTTGACGACCTATTAAGTTCATTTTCTCGTGCTGTCTCAGTGCTGAGCCAGATCCAGTTTCAATTTTGAATTAGTTCTGATTAGCAAACAGCTAAAAAAAAGTTTTTTTTTTTTATAGAAGATAGATTGATGGATACAATATACAAATAGACAGGCGCACACGCAGACTGACATAGAAAAGAAAAAGATGGATGGATGGATAGTAAAATTGAGAGACAAAGTTGGTCAATTCACAAAAAAATCCGGAAACATGAAAACAGTTATAAATATTGCACACATTAACGAGTACAGAGAAAGAAACGTTGTGCACAATACAAGTATATACATTGATAACAAAGTCAGCTAGAACAGCTTGTGCATGCATGATGAACAAGGTAAAAGTAAGAACAAACACAAACTGAGAAGACACGAATTATTGGTTGCAATAAACAAGTACACAAGACAACGAAAAAAAAATGCTCTATTGCAGAAACATGCAAATAAAACAAATACACTATTCTGTGCCAGTATATTATTCACATGAGAAGCTAAAAATGGATAAGAATAGAACAGTATCAGATTACAGGAAGTGTAAGGCACAATGACCACAGAAATGATGACAAATCAATAAATCCGTTGTTTGGCACATTACTTACTATATAGACAATTTTGCAAACAGAAAGAAAGGAGGAGTTTGAAGGCTACAAATAAAATAATGTAAGAACTTAATGACTACGTATATCATTTAATGAGCAAATGCAATAAGGAAATGGGAAGGACAAAATGGGAAAGTACGAAATGAAATTATTTGTATTATCTTCACCCTTTGAGTTGAGCTCAGACATGGAAGTAGTTGGCTCAACAATTTCCTATATACCTCGTTATGTCATCATCATTGAGTGCCGTCTCCGCATCGAAGGTTGGCTACCATGGTGCAGCATTCCGCTCTGTCTCTTGCTTCTGATAGTGTAGGTTGTCATAGGCTGACTTGTACTCGTTATGTACTTCAGCAAATATGACAGATAACTTCGATGTCAAGAAGACTTGATCTTTCTTGTATTTAAACGTTATATTGATGGTTCAGCAGAAAACCGACTCAAAGATACCAGCATCTCGAGGAAGCTTATCGCTCGTGAAGTGAGACTGAATGCTGTGACACATTCTCCTTTCGATGGCAATCTCTGTGGGGGAAATCTGCAATTAATGTTGTCGTGGAGCCAGTGACTCACAATTCTGCATGTTTCTTAATCCTGTGTCTATGGTACCTCAGTTGTCTCATTCTGTTTGTGTCTTGATTGACACAGTCGGAAGATAGTGATTTAATCGCATCGAAACAGTTGGCGATATGCATCATGTTAAATGTGAATATTGCATCTAATAAGCATACGCTGTTGAAAGCGACTAAGTGCTTACGGGTTTGACCCGGAGTGCTGACTGAGTCAGCTCTGTCGTTTGTCTAGTTATTCTTACTTTTATTGTTTCTATTATTTCCTCTTTCTAATTTGAAAAAAAAGGTTTTTGTCACTGTTTTAGTCACTTTAAGGGTTATTAACAAGTTGTCCATTTCGAGCGCCTCACCATCTAATGTGAGTCCACTGATTACTACATTACCAGCAATGTTGCAGTGTACGAATGTTATGAAAACATTCTTAGACTTCAGCTAAAATTATGCTCCTGCTATCAACTTTTGAGTACTCAATCTGATTTATACAATAATATTTGTCCAGAATAATTTTGAATTTAATTAAATTGAAATTTAAGTGAAATAAAAATTAAATTTAAATTGAATTTAATTGTTGTTTATTTTGGCTGGCTTACAAACATGAAAACAACATGTTATTTGTTGTTTAATAATCACTACAATTTAGCTATTTGATATATTACTTATAACTGAACAAAATGTTTATCAAATACATAAGGTGTGTGTGTTTCCTAAAATTATTTCCTGAACCGGAGTATGTGTGTACACACACAAATATACACTATCACAGATTGAAAAAAAAAATGAGCATAGAGCAAATTCCTGATACCAGTTGGGGGGAGGGGGGCAGAAGCGCCTGCGATCTGCGGTCGCAATAGGAAGGTCGGCGCACCATCAGTGACCAAGATCTAGCAGTTCTACCTCCTCTTGGTCTCCTCCGTTAACAGTCTGCGTAAAATCAGGCTGGCTTACAGAAGCTAGGATCGCCGTGTTCCCTGTTGTGGTGGATGTTACTGATATAGAAGACCCAATATTGCAGTACCTCTGGGCTGGACTAGTGGTTTCCCCAGCATAGCCTGGGATAGACGAACTCCAACTTCTCCAGTAAGAGCCGGGAATGTCAATAAAGCCATTACGACCCACCACATCAATGAGTCAAAGGGCACCCTGCCCGCATTAACTCATGACATTACGTCAACTCAACTCAACTGATACCGGTAGCTAACAACTGATACACAATCAAAGTGTTAATTTAATTTCACATCTTAGAATGAATCTAGCAGATATAAGTGGGAGACCAATCATTTTAGGCAGAATGGATTATCGACGTTGTGACTGATCAAACATGAACTGTACAGAAAATATACAACAATGCACGATCGAAAGGGCACCTAATATTTCTGTCAGCTGAGTACTGCACAGGATGAATTAAACTCGGTGCACATTTCAACATGGCAATGACACAAAGTATACAGCTCATAAGTACAAAGCATAGCGGCAAGAGACGGATGTGACAGTGCTGAGGTGGCCCAGCAACAGTTCCGACATAAATTCTCTTGAAATCATATGGTCACCACACAAAAATCTTTAATAAAATATTTAAAAAAATATATAAAATAAAAACAAGAGTGGACTCAGACGTTGAACAATTGAAGGAGGTAGATGAAATATTCTTGGACAGTATGACTTCACACATTACCTACAAACACTAGTGGGGAAACATTAACCGAAACCAATGTTGGTAGAGGGAGCCGCGATAGCTCAGTGGTTAGTGAACTGGACTACCACGGACAAGGGGTAGGGTTCGATCCCAACCGACGGCTTCCGGGTTCACCCAGCCTTAATGGGTACCGGATTTTTTCTGGGAAAGTAAAGCAGCATGGGCGTAATACTGACCACATTATCCCAAAAATCATGTGCTGAAGGTCTGTAAAATATAGGGTCACTAACACCATATTTCCCTATACGCCACTTGGCGTGACGAGGGTACTTTACTTTACTTTTAATGTTGGTAGACAAGAGCGATAGCAATCTTCCTCTTGACCTAGTCATTAAAAAAAATTATTTGCTTTTATAAGTGTGATGTATTGCAAAAAAGACATTTTGTGTTCTAATTTTTCTGTTGTAAAATACTTATCACTGGGTGATTTATAATAAAACATCTGAGGAATGCAAATGCATTAATCTTTCTTCGTTCTCGTCTCTTTATGGCTTAGGATAGTTATTCATGTTCATTTTCATCTTCTATATAACGTAGATTTTGGTGCAAAGATTTTTTTTTTTTTTTACTAATCTCATTCTACATCTTTGGATAGATTTATAAATGAACTGAAATGCAGTTGTGCCAAATCATCAACGAAATCAAAGGAATAGATCGTAAAACAGGCTCACACAACTCTTTCTGAGGAACACTCAATGTGTAGGTAAGAAGTCTTGTTTAAAACAGGTGCAGTGTCCCACTGACAGTGAATCACGTAGACAGGTTGAGTCGACACTTATGAACCAGATCGGACACCATGCAATAGTACATTATTCATGCTGAAGTCGGATGTGTTGGGCCGAAAGGCGCAAATATCACAGTTATTCTGTAAACCTCAACACAACGCAGGCACGCCTACTTAACGTCCTTTTAAGGACGGATGATGACGAGGTACACTCCTTAAGTCATCGGGCGAACGCAAGCAAGCAAGCAGTACATTATTGTTCATTGGATGATTCACTATAAAGAAAGGTTGTATGACTTAAAATCGTACTTCTAACCCATGTGTATAAATGTGCGTACCATTATTTGAAATCCATGCTTCACTCTATCTTTGGGTAGGAATGAACCAGAACTATACTGCAGGGAACTAACTGTACATGGATGCAAAATATATTTTCGCCGATCTGACCTATTGCACAACCACTATATCGCAGGACATGAAGACATTTTAGTCGTAAGTTTGTGGATTTTATGCTAAAAGCAGAAGGAAAGTGTGGGGCTTTCAGCAGACAACTGATGGAGGGAAAAGATCACAGAATTGTGTCTTGGCTAACGTGCCTTGTACATGAGAGCACGGTAATACATGTCAGTTCTTGACTGTCAGTTCTTGACTAAAGTAACTTGTAGCAGAGAGCAATCGCTATTCGTTTCAATGTGAACCAACTAATTTGGCAGAATATGTACAGACACTCCCGCACAGAAAATGCTCTATTATATGGCACAACGCCAAAGTGCCGTCTGCTGGATCTATAACCAACTACCGAACGTCTCAGTCTTTGTGCTCTCTACACTGAGATGAACTGTTACTCGCGACTAATATCAACTTTAGCATATGTTAACGCACTGCCAACGAGACTTCGATTACTCAAGCTTCATCTTTCATCAGAATCCCTCATATGCTGTTTGATTTCCAACTTTCGTTCGTTGTGGGTTCAGTGTATTATTACTATTAGAAGTAAACAAGTTATTGAAAATATTTAAGAAATTCTATTAAAGGTATACTATTTGACACGTGATATCGTCGAAGTTGTGTTAGACACTCATAAATCACGACCTCAGATCCGCATAATTTGTCTTTATTATCTGATATTAACGTGAGCTCTACAAGTTGAACACTTCCTTGCACGAACCTACGTTCAATTCATGCAGTTGTTTTAACCTTGTTGATCTTCAAGACTATTCTGTTCCAGATCTTATCTACCTGATTTCTAATAATAATGTTACCTGCATTGCTTAACAATTTGCAGTGCGCTGAACTCTCTTCTCCAACTGCTGAAGAGGTACACTGCTACCATATATATATATATATATACTACTGATATATATATATATTTTTTTTTTTTTTAAAACGTTTGAAGCTCCATCTGTTGAAAGAGTCGTATGCCATATCTATCATTGCTCTTAGTACCGTATGCAATAATTCCATCTGACGCCAGTGCCTTCATTTTCCGAAACCTCTTCTAAGTTTGTCTTCACGAAGTAGTGTGTTTTCTGCTGAATATATCAGTGTTTATATAGGAGTTGTCATAAACACCCTTGATGGTGAAATGGGTAGAGATCTATTTCAGACTGTAATCAATATTTCTGGTTCATAGTTTAAGAGAATCAATATGATCAATAAAAAAATGTCTTATTTCAGTTAAATAACCCTAATGCCGAAATATGAAACCTTTCTCATAGTGACCGTCAAAATCAGAGTAATATCAAATCCAATATTTCAAGCACTTATAATTTAATAATACTTTATATGTAATCTGTCTGGGGTATTTTATCTTAAAGGTATGCAAGTCCACACCCGATACCGATCTTTTCGATTGTTATTTACGATATGATCTTACCCTTTTATATATCCTGTGAAATCACGGCTGCGAGGTGAGGTGGTTGTAGAATGCTTATCAACTAGCCTCGGTACAAGTTCAATAAGTTTAAAATTGTTATATTATTGAATATAAAATTATATATATTGTCACACATGGATTGCATAGTACCTTCCTCATTTTCTGGAAAGCTGCTTTTGCTTGAGCCATTCTGCATCTCACCTCTTTTGTACATCTTCCGTCTGAGGTGTTTTATCTTTATTTTGCTTACAGTAGCTTGATGACGATCGGGTATCACCTGTAGCACATGATGTCCCCTACCGAACGAGAGTTTTCCATTGGAATCCCCTTATCGTTGTTGTCGTGATTTATATTGTTGTGGCGATTCATGATGGTACAAAGAAGTTACGACGGTGGCTTACGGTGGAGGACTAAGAGTTAGAGGGAAGCAAAGAGAGAAAATATCAGACAGCTTAAGAGAATGGCTTGGCAGAAGGACAACAATAGAAATGATAAAGAGCTGTTGAGATCGAAAGTTGTGGAGAGACATGATCACCTACGCCAGTAGGCCCGGTACTTGATGATATATATATATATATATATATATATATATATATATATAATACACATTACAAATATACTATATAGATACATATATAATATGCATATTAATATATTAAATATTGTTTATTATATTGTTACACGACAGCGGAGTAGCCATCATTAAAAGTGATACCGGAGGTTTACTCATGAATAAGTGCAGCATGGCATGATGTGTCGATGTTCACAGTAAAATACTGGAACTATTGTCTTACACGCTTCAAGGGATGACCAGTCATAATTACGGATTTATTACTATTGCTATACTTATTTCGATTTGAAACTATTAATATCCAGTCAAGAGATATTTAAAAATGTAATCCGGCGATTTTATTTTTAAAAAATACTTTCAAAAGCTGATGCCGCAATCAATTACGTTGTATATGTTATATACTGGGAGCCGCGATAGCTCAGTGGTTAGTGAACTGGACTACAAAGGACAAGAGGTAGGGTTCGATCCCAATCACGGCTTCCGGTTCACCCAGCCTCGAATGGGTACCGGATTTTTTTCTAGGAAAGTAAAACGGCACGGGCGTAATCTATCTATCTATTGACCTTTCGAGCTGTAGCCGGCCCATAGGGCGTAGACCAAGATACACCTTCTCCTATCTGAATTTTTGTTCTAGCAGTTTTCGTAATACCGACCACATTACCCCAAAAATCATTTACCGAAGGTCTGTAAAATTTATGGTCACTAACACCATATTCCCTATACGCCACTTGGTGTGACGGGGCACTTTACTTTTTTTTTACTTCTATGTTATATACTAGCAGTGGGATATATATATATATATATATATTCCTCTGGGTGTCAAATGACGATTACTCTTCTCATTTATTCATAAGAGGGTATTGAGTGTCAAACCGCGTCGTGTCGTGGTTAACAGCAAGCTGCAATATCTGCAATTTTCGCTCCAACACATCCTGGTTCAGAGCAGTTACATAATATGCATTTTCTGCTGGGATACGCGATGGACCTTTTGTTCATCGAACAAACTGCTAGCGAGACAGACAATGATTTAATGTCAATATTTAATTGATTTCTATGCTTTCTCTTGACATCTTGGTGCATATAGTTTTAGTGGAAATGTCCTGCAGCAATATTCTGGATACAACAGTGAATTGTGAGTAGGGAATGAATGTTATACATTTGATGAATGAGACTGCTTCGTGTTTGGTACAGGTCTCTATGATTGGAGAATGGTGGTTACACTGATATGAACTTCACCCAGGCAGCGTGTGATGTACATGCATATATTCGATTAGTGACTGTTTTCTAAAGCAATTTGTTCAACGTGCCGGTGATTATCTAAAAACAGCGTTCCAAACTTCCATAAAAATGGCTTCCTGTATACCTGATCGTAAGTGCCCATAAGATCCACATGGGGACTGAATCATCGCGTGCTTTGTAATCAACGTGCAACGTCTTTACAATATTACACTACGAACCAAATACTCTATACACCAATGATACACTCAAAGGGTTAAAAACAGATAGCTAAGACATGTCGCTTTCTTCAATTAGTGTATTCAATGTTTAAATGTGGCCATTCTGTTTTCCTCAAAGTGGTTGTTTTCATGAGTGTCTTGAGTGCAAATGCTTAAAAACAGGATCAAAACGATGGCAAAATAAGCTGACTTGTAAGTTGCGTCAGTATATCGTCTTCGATGTATGAACATAACATAAAATATATACGTGTATATATTGATTTGGACACGTTAAAAATATTTGCGCCAAGGCATCTCACTAATCATCTCACTAGTAGAAATCAACGTTAGGTAGACAATCTTTGGTTCGAGTTACAATTAAAACGTATATTATCCACATTGCACTACGGCTGCTATTCCATCTCTGGAATACACCGAGGGTTTCCTGTGTGGCTGTTCCAACATTCATACAAAATAAGAGTATGCTATTAAAAAAAACGGTACAAATTAATGTAGTAAACTTTGGTAAATTTACACACACATTTTTCTCATAATGTATACTTGCACGCGCGCCCAGGCACGTACTCACACATAAAGCTGCCCTAACAAAACATAAACTCCACTTATTTGTATTGGTATGGATTCCCCTCCTTCCCCTTCTCCAACCTGACAGTATACAATGAACATAATTAGTGGTGAGGGAGCTATTGCCCTTTGTCGATGTCACCTTCTATACTGTCAGCCCGGTATTCATTCCCAGCTTACTCTCAATTGAGAAAACGAACTTAGATTAATTGGATCGCGGAACCAGCGCATGGTCACTGCGCTAAAGCCACAACACACACCACATCACACACACACACACCACACACACATCACACAAACACTGTGCGCTAAATAAAGCCACAACACACACACACACACCATATCACACGCAGAGTGAGAGTGTGCTAACACGATTAACTGCCACTTTATTCACTGAAGCTAAATATTCAGAAAATCCCTGGCCAAAGATTTCACTGAGAATCAGATAACTTGTATTGGTTGCTGGGTACAGTAAATGTATTCACACAATTAGAGGGTTATTTGGAGGGTGTAACGGGGGTGATTAGGAAGGAACTAACTAACAGCAAAATAATGATTTGAGTTAGTAAAATAAACAAAAATCATCCAAGTCCATGCCCGAACAGCATGCCATGTACCTGGATAATGATCGCGGGTAAGAAGGTCTTTGGTTGTTTTTGTTGGGCATTGTTATGATCTTGATGGTTCCCATTGGACCTGTATTTTGTTGTACAAGAACATTGAAGTGACAATGGCAATGTACTGTACTAGGGAAATTGTTGAGCAATAACATTTCTGGACTAAAAAATATAGCAATAATCAATTCAAATATATTCACGTTAAAACATGAAAAAAATAGTAAATAAAAATATATTAAAATATGGTAAAAATGAAAATAATTTGCATCGAACAAGAGTGATTGTTGACACGAAATTAAGACACAAATAAGGACTTCTGGTTTCTCTCTGAAATGTAGATAATACAATGAAAAAAAAAAATAATAAACATAGTCAAATCTAAACTTGGAAAAAAAGGAAAAAAAAATAAATGAAACAGAGTAAAAGGCCTCTCAATGATCAAATCATTGATAGGGCAACAAATGTTAAACAATAATATGAATCTTCTAGTAAATGTTCTGACAATCAAAGAAGATTAGAGTAATTTAGTAATGCACAATTATGTCACACGAATCATGGATAAATATTCACAATGATCTAACTATATTTGCTGAAAGAAAGTAAGCTTCAAAATGTACACTGGGAATATCGTGAATCTAACCAAACATATCAAACAAATATTTTTTAAATGGCAAGTGATTGGACATGTCTTGAAAAACAACATGTGCAAGTGTAAAATACAAATATATAGGAACAAAAAAAAAACACTCCCAATGTTACCTTGTCGAATGTTTACACTGAATGAAGAAATAAGTAGTTTATTAAAAGCAATATCTTTGATCTGTGATTCATTTCCATTAGCAAATACAATGAGTAAAAGTCAAACACAATCAATTTTACAAAGTTTCTATCTATCTATTGACCTTTTGAGTCGTAGCCGGTCCATAGGGCGTAGACAAAATACTCCTCCTCTTATCTGAATTTTTGTTCTAGTAGTTTTCAATTCTTTTAAAGCTATTTTATCAAATCTCGCCATTTGTCTCTGTTCTGTGCAAGCAGCTCTGTCTCATTGAGGGAGCAGATTTCTGCTGCTTTTCATTAACAAAATCGTTTTTACGATAGCGGCTTGTTAAACCACAGATCAAAGGTTCTATACCAAGCCGGGGAAAAATAACTACTCCATCTTGGATACAACCGGAAACCTACAACAATTACTTATTGAAATAAACATCATCAATTTTACAAAGTTTACACAGTAAAAATCAGCCAGCCAAAAATTGAATTAGTGATCGTACACACTAAAATAACTAGACTATTGTAAACTCAACTATTTAACATGAGTATTGTAATTATTTAAACTAGGAGTAATGAAATGGTTTGTTAGAGAACATAGCATGTGAAATAATGATTACTTAAAACGATATGTAATCTTGACAAGCTGAAGTCAACGCGACTACAAGGTGTTTGTTATCTAATTAAGCATATACATTTTGTAATTTCGCAAGATCCAGCTTCTGTAAACATCTTTGTGTTCTTGTTTTATTTTTCCTCCATTCCCGTGTCTAAGTGAATGCTCTTTATAATAAAAGCAACAAGGGTACATCCACATAGTTTTTGTTGAAAATAGGGATATAACAACAGCACTAGAAGAATAAAAACAGTCAGGTTACGTCACATCATATCCTGTTGAGTGGAGGACATTGCGTGTGACTGCTACTCTGGTAGTTTCTCGTTGGCCTGTCTCAGTTCAGTGAGTGGTTTATGATCTCATCGTCTTTTAGGTAATCTTTTTCTCTGCTTTTCAGGAAATTAACCTTCTATTATTGTCCTTCCCAGATCACAACGTATCTACAATTTTAATATATTAATTTACTTAAAATGTTGACTGTTTATTTAGAAAGCGCTAACAGTAACAAAGATATTAACAAATGAATACTTAATATTTTCTACTCAAACAAATCACAACACGTAGTAGCATTTCTTTGTGAGCTGCTAGAGATTGACGTGATACCATCCCATCTGCTGACACACTAAGAGTATTTCAACATTATAGATCTTGGACCAAAGTTAATACAAAAACAATCTTGGATAAAGATGTATGTGATGTACAATTAAACGTATCATCACAGAATGAAAAGCACGCCTATTATATACAAATGTATCCTGGGTGGTGCAATGAAATGGCAATACTCACCATCACTGATGACGTAGTTGGGTGTCTGACAAAGAATTTCCTTGTATCCCTCTCTAAAAGCCGGAGACCGGAAGGCGTAGATGATGGGGTTACATACCGAGTTTAAGTAGAGGAACATGTAAGCCTGGTGATGGAGAAAAGAAACCATGCGAACAAATTGTCAATAACTGAGTCAATGATTTAGCTGTAATAGATCACAATCTTCAGTGTTAAAACACAAGTAATCAAATATATCAACAAACTGATATTTTATTACGTGATTTATATTTACAATTTTATAAAATGGACGGTATAAACGTAAAGATCTGTAACGATAGTGACAACAATGCTAAACGGTCAATTGAGAAGAATGGAGATAGCAAGTCCTAAGTTGTTTGTGTTTATTTGCTTGTCCACATCATCACCTCCAAGGCGTCGTGAAGTGCCTCACAAAACAACGACACCGAAGCTACAGATGGCGTGTGTTGTGTTAAAATTCGCACGTACATGGTCAGTTGTGACAGTTACCGCGAACTTTAGGACTAGAGTTAGTTAAAGATGAACTGCATAGAAACTGCCGCCTGTTAGGTGAAGCAATAGGACACCAAAGGTTGTTTAGGTCCTGATAAAGTCCCGACCATCCACATACGTCAGAGGAGACAGTAAACATGATACGGGCAGTATATGAAAGCAGTCTCGATATCTGTCTTGTCACCAACGAGGCCAATATTGAGCATTTGTAACGCAGAGGCAACACACGGACAGTTGAAGTGTCTTTTCATCTGTGACGTATTCTCTATGCTTCCGCAGCTACCGCCGGTAGCCTGATCACATTAACGAAATACAAAAGGAAATGATAATTTATTATATTTTGTTCATAATTATATTACAAATTTTCGAATATTCTATTATACATTTCGTAGGCCAATATGATTTATTTGCTTTGATTTGCATTTATTAAAGCAATATTTTCCTATGGCCACAATAACGTTTCTGAATGAAACCAAAACTAGAAACCGCTAATAAGCAGCGGTACAGTTCTCTTCTCTCCGACTTAGAATTAATGACCTTAACATTCAAAAATTCCCGTCAAAATTATACGGCAAGAGCTACCTATTACAAAATGCGGTTTCAATGGTTATTTTTAGTTCTAGCCAATCAGAAGCGTCGCAAAGTGAAAGTGAAACTATGTCTCATTACCGGAACTTCCCAACCTATTTATAACTACGTTATCCGCGTCAGCATCTGTAGAAAGAACTTTTTCTGCTCTCAAGGGAATCAAATCTTATTGTCGCTCAACTCAGACACAAGAACGCGTATCTGGTTTGGCAATAATGTCCACTGAGAAATCCTTCCTTCAGAAACTTAGAAACCAACCCAATAGTACTTTCAATAACAAAGTCATCGAGACATCTTCGTCCCAAACAAGACGGATAGAGTTTACATATAAATAAGTAAGTCATTTAAAATGTAGTGATGTCATTAGCAAATGTTACTTTATGTTAGCCTACTGAATATAATGTATGTCTTTATTTATTATGTCAGCGGTAGCCCAGACCCCAAAACCAGTATATGCCACTGCATTTCATGTTACTTCAGCTGTGCTATGTTCTTTCAGTTGTTAGGTTCCTTCGGTTATGAATGAATCAGCTTTACTTGTGCACCAAATTGTTTGAATCTTATCTCCCTCTCCCTGTGTGGTTGTCTTTGCATGCGTGTGAAAAATTGAATATTTTCCTGTCCTTACTACTTCAAACCCCTGGCCTTATTTTTAACAAGAAATTTAGATATACCCACAAATTTGTAACTGTTATTTAATATTAAAACTCGAGTTAAAAAATAAAACTCTACTCAAGCAAGGTGATCTGTTAAAGTGTTTTGCGATGTTTCATAAACGCGAATATTGTACTTAATATTGAAAGCAGGTGCACTATTTTAAAAACAAATGATATATTTGCACACAAATATTTTGTAACTAACTTTCTTATTGTCAGTTATACATCTGCTACTATAACATTTTTTTTAATGACAACTTTCAAATTTTCCCCACCAATTATTGCACAAAAGGATTCTTCTTTCTTCAAGAACTTTATGCAAGTATGAGAAACGATCCACCAAAGATAACAAGAAGAGACATTAGAAATACATTGGCAAGAAGACTTATTTACTTTTTAAAGTTCGTGCATCCATGACAATATTTGGAATGCAAATAAAAAAGAGCGTAAGCGATCATTAAGTGTAGACATCAATTAAAAACTCATTAACATGTATCTTTAGGTACATTCAAGTGTAAATGATCAAGAAATGCTATTTTCTGCTTCAGGACAGTTCAATGAGTTCCTGCAACTTTCTAACCTCTCCTCGCAAAGAAAAAAAAATTCTTACAGTTAATTATTTTTCATGAAGTATCTGCAGTTATAACACAAGTTCGTTTTTTCCTTTAGCCATATACAGCTTACATAAACGATCACGTCCCTGTATTACTTATTTAGTGAACTAGACTACTAAAGACAAGAGGCCGAGTTCGATCCTGATCGCCGGCTTCGAGGTTCACCCAGTCTTAAATGGGTACTGGTTCTTTATGGGAAAGAATAGAGGCACACGCGTAATGTTGACCAGTTTACTTCTCAAAAAGTGTACCGACGGTCTATTAGAGAAAAATATTGGCACTTACAACATATTCGTTATATTGCGTGGCGTTAGGGGTTTTTCTGTTCTTTTCCTATATTATGTTTAGTTCATTCGTATATTTGTGCCCAATCTTAACTATTACGCACAAAAGTTAGTACTTATCTCGTAGATGGCAGATTCAGATATGACCAGCAAACTATTCGCTGTCTAAGACGATATAAAAACACATCATTAGTCTTTCAGATGTATTTATAGTCACTGTTGCCGATATGTAAACATGTTTATTACATGCTTATTTATGAAGATAAAAAACGTTTCTCTGCGTTCAATCATCGGTTATGAGCTTCAGTGCAAGATTTAGCTATAAATGTGTTTCCAATGACACAATTTGAAGCGTTGCCAATATTTGAGCCCTTGTTATCATTGCACTATAATTAGTAAACAACGAACATGTTTATGTGCGATTGACTCTTCGTACCACTTATATGGCACACAGACTGTCCTAATTGTCGCTAGAAGCGATGAAAGACTTGTCCTGCGTGTCCCCCAACAACTTAAGCGCGTGCCTCTACATTAATAAAACTTGCATTTACCAGTCTGGCAGACGGCTTGGACCGCACATTCACAACAATTCTCAGGACCACAAGACTCCGGTGTTTATTTTTTTTTTAACTTAATTCAGATTATCACAGCGTCTGTGACGACAATAACTAGAATTGCAATCTGACAACGGCAGTTAGTTCACCTTTAATAGACAACTGGCCCGGTACGGGAAGTAATACATTTTAACATGATCGATATGTTTTAATAAACTTTCGTTATTATTATTCCTATCTATTTCATTCTTTTCTAAGGTCGTTTTCCTCTTTTATTCTCTCACTCCCAACATACTTACTCTCTGAAATCCCATCTTTGAAGCTAGTCTATGACTTTAATCTTTATTCACCCACTTCATCCATTGTTGCTCCTTTTCTCTAACAGTGTCACACTTATTACCACAATCACAATGAGTGACAATGAAACCAAGACTATATGACTCGCTACAACTTCTTCCACTCTGTTTTCTGATACATGACGGGCGTTCGCCATACTGGGCTGATTCCTATTTCTCATAATCTTATATTATGACGTCAATTATCACAAACAAGCTTACCAATTTCCCGCGTTATCTCCACCAATTATCCGTGCTTCAATGACCTAGTCCACTTCTCGGAAACATCAATTATAATCACATTTATAACTTCATATTTTGGCTCTATTGCGCTTTCTTGAAAGCAGGGTGTAACTCATATCTCTTGCCTATCGTTTCTGGTGACAGTAGTACATTTTCAAGCATCTAATCTACTTCATATGTCATTTTTCATTTTTGTACCACCACAGATTAGGACACTATTTTACATTGATAACGGCTTGTGGCAAAGATATTTTTATCCAATGGCGTATTTTTGTTTTGATGTTGGTTTGCTGGAATTATGGCAAAAGTTGGTTTTATGATCGCGTTGTTTTTGACACACTGCTTCAATTTTCTGTATCTTTCATTTTATGTTAAGTGGTTTCCATATACACACAGTGTTTGATTGACATGAATCGCCCACATAACGTATACCTGAGGGCGAGAGGTTGACGAGTAGTCGTCATTAGAAGATTGACGTGAATGTTAAGGTGGGCAAAGTCATCTACCTTTTTGCTTTCGATGGACTAATAATCGTTGTTATCATTAACAAGCTGCAAAAAAAATATATTTTTTCTGTAAAAATAAATACAGACTGATGTATGCTTTCAAGATTACTAATTGCAGTGCTTCTCAAAATATAGATGAAGTTTTTTTTAAATCATACAATGAAATGGAATTTGATATTCTAACAGGAAAACAAAAGTTTGTATTTGTTGCTATACTAGTCAACGTGGTTAAGCATGTTTAGTTAATAACAATTTTTTGACATCATAAGATATCATTAAAATATTATTTCTCCAGTCTCACGCTATTTGTTTGATTTAATGATGATACTGATCAGCCATGACATCCTTCAACTTTAGCGAGAATCAGTGAAAATTCCCAAATTTATAGTAATGACTACACATAGTCGATATGTAACAGAAACAATTAGACCTAATCAGAGGGGCATTGGACATACTGAGATTGAAAAATAGAGAGAGTGAGTTTATAATACACTTTGTACATCATGACAGGTATATAAAGTTGAAATCGGTTTGTAAACACCAGAAAATCAACTTCGTAGGTTCTGTTAACGGTAGTGTAGCAACACGTCTCTTCCTACACGCACATTCATTCCAGTAATCAAATTTATTCTTCAGCTGCTCTCGGACAAACTATAAGGATGTACATTAGTGGTTCTACAAATTTTGTCGGCAACTTTTATCTATGGTTGGTGAGCTAGGCAGAGACATCATGTAGGACGAAAAGTAACGGGGGGGGGGGGGGTGGAAAGAGAGAGAGAGAGGGGGGGGGGGGGGTTTATGGATGCTATTTCTCTCAATCGCATTAACTTGAGACGCACCATTACCTTGAGACTCACCATCAACTTGAGACACTACTGTTGCAGGGTCTCTATCTGATTTCTTTGTAACTTATTACTTGTACTTTCATTTGACACACATATATATAACTCATCAATCTTTTTAGTACAAGTATAAACAAGGTCTTTATTGGTGTTACTTGACATAGCCTATCGGCGATGATGAATTGTCAAATAACGTTTGTGTGTGGCCGTTTCGTATTCATAAAGTTCTATCTGTGGTTATCTATCTATCTTGTTGACCGTATACTCCGTATAGTATTCTTAAGTACATCTGCCTGTCTCTTCTGATAGTGCTGAGGAACTAGTATCTGAATGTGCTCAGTCTGGCCGAGTGTGGCCGAATTGTCTCCAGTCTGGCTGAGTGTAGCCGAGTCTGCCCGAGTGTAGCTAAATGTCTCTCTAGCTACTGCTCCTCGCCCCAAAAGCATTCTGGGCCTCTCCTCTCCTAATCTCCCTAGTTCCCAGGGTCTCGGGGTTTAAGTCCCAGGTGACCACACCCCCCCCGACCACTGATACGGCCTAACCTACGTCTCCTGACCGTCACTATCTCTCTAGCTCCGCCTTTTTTAATTATCTCTAAAGTCTTATTACTTTAGGAGTCCTGTCGAACCTGTCCATCTTCCTAAGTCCGTCCCCTAACAACTAAAACTCGAGGCGATTTCCAATTCAGAGACTCAAAGAGTAATCACTGCTGAACGTAAAGATAACCTGGTCTTTTGATTACGCGGGGCAGTTTAGTTGTCCGCTTTCATCTCAGGTCTTCACTGGACTTCAAGGCGTCTGCCGATATAAGAGTTTCCTAGGAACCAGCGGCCGTGTCGTTGCGTTACGCAACTTTGTCGACCAGAGCAAACATCTGTCTGGCTTTAGGCTGACCACCTGTACGCATTTCACTGGTAATCTTCAAGTTGATTACGACTCAGCGACTGAGTTGGGTAGACTTAACGTCTCCTTCCTAATCCTCTGAAGAGTGTCTTTTCTACGCCGCCTAAAACTATCCTACTTCACATCGTCATCGCCTCATTCTTTTATTCTTCTGTCTATCGTCATATTCTTCTATTCTTCCATTATCGCCCATGACTGAGTCACACTATAACATATATCTCCGTCAACATTTCAGTTGAATTGATATATTCATAGATCAATTTAACTCAAAATAAAAACATAGTGTGACTGCTCTCTTTCTACTTCCTTAATGGGCTAACTAATTTCCTTTTTCTCATTGTACATCAATTATTACAACAATTAGAAATACAAATTCAACATCTATAAACTGGAATCTCAAAAGAAAAATCCATCATGTATACAATCATCTTACAACATCGCTCTGCCATGCCACTTTGTTTTGCTTTGAAGCCTCTGACTAACGTGACGTCACTCTGGACCTAGCCTGAATGTAGGCCAGCTAAATTGAGGTCATCGTCTGTTTTGTCTATGTCTAACCCACATTTCTTTCCGTCTATTAATTTAAACTGGTAGGTTCTGTAATTGGTGTTTACATATACAACATTCATAATTCTACAACAATATCATGACATTCAATAAACATCTTTGTGACACAATATGTGTCTCATGTATGCAAAACATTTTGTGGAAACATCAATTCTGAAATATTTAAGGCTCGATCGGCTTTCGCACTGTACTCTCTTAATTGCCTAATAAGACGTGTTTAGTCTTTCTTCGGCATCATATATGTGCCACTTCTGAAAAAGAACAAGACCCGTCTACTCTGTTCTCTTATTCTCCCTGAACACGTGCTCTTCTGGCACGGCTAATAAAGTTGTCTGCATAGCAATACGCTTTCTTACAGAATCTCTTAGCCACAGGCTTAATTTACTGGTCAACTCATGTCGGGTCGACAGTCTTCTTATGTGTTCTCTCTCACCACATATTCCTAAATTTTAGGCAATTCTCTCCGTCTACATATAATTACATTTTCATAAAATTGTCTTTTTTTAAAAAAATGTGCATTTCACAACATGTTTCTCCTCAAATCATACACCCCACAGTCTTGGACAGACCGAACATTGAAGCATAGAGTAATCACAAACACATAGCAATCAAAATTATGACTTAAATTTGATACAGAATCTAGTCTGTCTAGACTTCCATTAAACTATCCACAACACACTTCATACACACATGTGTACATCTCACGATGCTGTTCCACACTTGGAATTCCTATATAACTCATAGAGTCTCTCCAACTCGGGTCACTGACTCACTCTTCTTAGTTCCCTATGTTTTTCTCTCCATGAATACTCTATTTTCTGTAAATTCTGAGTTCTCTTAACTTGACTCAAACCTTTTTTAAACCGATGTAAACATGGTTACCATTTTGTTTGTTTACTTCAGGTGACTCACTCCTCAAGTGGTCAGCGATACGTCTAATTAAATTCTGGCTTCTCATTAAAGCAACAGTACATTCACAGACTCCTACTCATCATTCAGTGCACACTGACATTATACATTTAAAATTCGTCTAAAAGTTAGTAGACTCTTACACCTTATTAGTTACAACATCCACAAGTAAAATAATTACAATTCTTAATATGTATGTTTCTTCTTTTTGTATCTTTTATCTCTTCCATCACTAGTGGTTGTCAGGTCTCCTCTTTCTGACCTATGATCTTCTCTGAATTTGTTACCTTTATCTATTTCTTTCTGGTGGTCAAAAAACTCTTGCCGTCGTCCCAATCGTATGGCAAAAGGCAGGTCTACTTTGACTCTTTCATCGTCTTTTCTTCTTCTTTCAGCGATAATGGCATCACGTTCTGGTGTTCCCAATGGCCAAAATTTCACTTGCTCTGCCTTTTCTATTTGGGTCTTTTCAAACTCTTCATTTATGGCAGCAACCCTCCTTTCTCGTATTGTAGGCAATCTGTCAGTTTCAGGACGTTTCTTGCTACCTTTTACCCCATCTGCCATATCCTCTAATTCCTTGTCCATTTCACGCGCATATTTATCAGCTGCTTTCTCTAATGCATGAAACACTGCTAGTTCGTTAATTTTCTTCTCAGCACTTTTACTTACAACCTCTACACTATTTGTATCACTGTTGCGTTCTATCCTATCAAGTTTCCCTTTCTCGTTTTCCTTCTTCAAATTTTCTGTAGTAGATTTCTTTCGCCTTAGAGACGCTACCTCTTCCTCTAAGTCAGACTTCTCTCGTATTAGGTTCTTTACTTTGTCATCTACTTCTGATTTCTCCTTTCTTAAACTTACAATTAAATCTTTGGACTCTTTGACTTCACCTAAAAGTTGGCTATTCTGTGCTTTCATCTGATCAACTTCTCGACTCATACACACACTGTGTCTGTCAGTCTCAGCCTTTTGTTCTTCACGTGTTTCAAGCTCTTTAATTCTTGTTTCTAGACACTTGTTTTTGCACTCTAGCCTATCTACTGTGTCTTTCAGCTCTAATAGCATCAACTCGTCTCTTTCACTTCTCTTTTCCATAATTCTTATTTCGGCATCTTGTCTTGAAATTACATCTTCTAGGATGTTTGTGGCCACACAGGCGTCTCTAACTTGTTTCTTCACCTCCCTCGTTTGTGTTATCTTATCATTATGTTTAGTTTGTCCTCTAACCTCTACAGTCTGTGTTTGTGCACTGCTTACCTGTGTCACTAATACTTCTCTATCAGTACCTTCTGTTTGTGTAGCACTGTCGATCATTCTGTTCTCAGTCTCTTCTAATTCCTTCTCCTTTCTGATTAATTTGTATTGTTTCAGGCTAGACAGCCTGTTGGTCTTGATGTTTGGGCCGTTTGATTTGGACCACTTGGTCGTTCTCGCATCCACGTGCTTGGTTGCGCGCTTCTCTTTGACTCCAGAGGGATCTTGCCAACCACGCCTGGGTGTTGGGTTAACATGATGTGGCCACAAGTTTGATTTACCATTCACTTTATTCATTTCAATCATGTCTACACTATTTATTTCATAGCTCTTACGTCCAGCAGTTTGTCTTTTGTCATTCCATCTCCACCTAGATTCCTGGGGTGCTAATCTTCTTCCGTGAACATGCCTTGTTTCCCTTCTTACTGCATATACTTCTTTACTCAATTCACTTAGTCCTCCCTTATTTCTCCATCTAATACTCGCTTGATTAACTTCCCTAGGCTTTTCTACTATTTTTCTTTTATTAAACCATTCACTGATGGTTGGGCGTTCTTCAGGTAGGTTTAAATTCAATTTCTTCATGAACCCGATTTCTTTAATAGAGACATTAATAGCTTCATCTAGCGTCTCAGGGTTCAGCCTCGCTAAGTGTAGTTTTAGATCTGTGGATATTAGTCCATCTATAAAAGTCTCTATTAATTGTCTACCAAAATTATCTTTTTCTAAACCAGATTCCTCTGCTAGCTCTAAAAGTCTATTACTGTATGCAGTTATTGTCTCCCCTCTTTCTTGTTTAAACTTCCTCAAAAGTATGAAAGCAGTGTAGGCATCTCCTACAGCAGCATACCTAGTTTTTAATTCTATCTTGAGGGACTTCCATGTGCTTGAAGGTTCATTCTTTAGCCTTCTCTGGATGAAGTCAGATACTTCGCCTCTACTTGTTTTAAAAGCTATTAATTTCTTGTCTTCCTCATTTATAGGAAAAATGAGAGCATACTTTTCAATTTCTGCCATCCATTGTCTGAACTTGGATGGATCGCCAGAGTAATTTGAGATACTGGCACTCACTTCTTGCTGTCTAAAACTATTTTCTAAACCGGTGATGACTCTACTAATTTCTTGCAGGGTCTGCAAAGTGGGAGTCATGCCTCTCTTCATCTTGATAACTATTTAATTAAAAATAAACTGATTCGCAAGCAACATACACACGCACACACGTTTAGATCGGTCAAAGAATTTCTACGATCTTCCACTAACACTCAAGAAAAAACTTATTTACTTCACACTAACCTTGTTCAACATATCATATGCATCTCTAAAATATATAAGAAAAATCCAACTTACATGCTTCTGAAGTCCATGGAATACCTAACACACCTTATAACATCCTAAAAACTACACAATAATATACTCATTTAAAACAATAATTAACTACTTAGTCTTTTTTTTTTTTTTAGGTTCTCAACGTGGACATCAGTTTTCACATAAGGCATAAGGTTCTCTTTGCTGTCCGATGCATTTCACATTTATTTCAAACACAAATAATCTTTCACCTCCGGAATAGTAAAAAGTCACGAACTGACAGCTTCTCTAGTGTTTTTTTCACAATGTGTTCTGTATAGTAAATATAGTGTTTTTCTTATAATTTCTTGGCTGCTCGGTGGCACTCGTTGCTGTAAGTATGTAGGTTTACGCTGGAAGTGCGTAGGTTTACGCTGGAAGTGCGTAGATGGACGTCAGAGTTGGTTAAGAGAAAATTCTTACTTTTTTTTTCTTCCAGGTCCTTCTTTAAAAGAATAAAATCCTGGTCACGGCACCAGAAAGTAATGTGATGTTGCAGGGTCTCTATCTGATTTCTTTGTAACTTATTACTTGTACTTTCATTTGACACACATATATATAACTCATCAATCTTTTTAGTACAAGTATAAACAAGGTCTTTATTGGTGTTACTTGACATAGCCTATCGGCGATGATGAATTGTCAAATAACGTTTGTGTGTGGCCGTTTCGTATTCATAAAGTTCTATCTGTGGTTATCTATCTATCTTGTTGACCGTATACTCCGTATAGTATTCTTAAGTACATCTGCCTGTCTCTTTCTGATAGTGCTGAGGAACTAGTATCTGAATGTGCTCAGTCTGGCCGAGTGTGGCCGAATTGTCTCCAGTCTGGCTGAGTGTAGCCGAGTCTGCCCGAGTGTAGCTAAATGTCTCTCTAGCTACTGCTCCTCGCCCCAAAAGCATTCTGGGCCTCTCCTCTCCTAATCTCCCTAGTTCCCAGGGTCTCGGGGTTTAAGTCCCAGGTGACCACACCCCCCCCCCCCCCGACCACTGATACGGCCTAACCTACGTCTCCTGACCGTCACTATCTCTCTAGCTCCGCCTTTTTTAATTATCTCTAAAGTCTTATTACTTTAGGAGTCCTGTCGAACCTGTCCATCTTCCTAAGTCCGTCCCCTAACAACTAAAACTCGAGGCGATTTCCAATTCAGAGACTCAAAGAGTAATCACTGCTGAACGTAAAGATAACCTGGTCTTTTGATTACGCGGGGCAGTTTAGTTGTCCGCTTTCATCTCAGGTCTTCACTGGACTTCAAGGCGTCTGCCGATATAAGAGTTTCCTAGGAACCAGCGGCCGTGTCGTTGCGTTACGCAACTTTGTCGACCAGAGCAAACATCTGTCTGGCTTTAGGCTGACCACCTGTACGCATTTCACTGGTAATCTTCAAGTTGATTACGACTCAGCGACTGAGTTGGGTAGACTTAACGTCTCCTTCCTAATCCTCTGAAGAGTGTCTTTTCTACGCCGCCTAAAACTATCCTACTTCACATCGTCATCGCCTCATTCTTTTATTCTTCTGTCTATCGTCATATTCTTCTATTCTTCCATTATCGCCCATGACTGAGTCACACTATAACACTACCACCTTAAAATACAATCCATCTGAGGCACCATCCACCTGAGAC
Source organism: Megaustenia siamemsis (assembly GCA_032433765.1). Classification (NCBI taxonomy): domain Eukaryota; kingdom Metazoa; phylum Mollusca; class Gastropoda; order Stylommatophora; family Ariophantidae; genus Megaustenia; species Megaustenia siamemsis. Next base: position 75,389,899 of record JAVIAB010000051.1, on the reverse strand, counting down.
ACCATCCACCTGAGACACCATCCACCTGAGACACCATCCACCTGAGACACCATCCACCTGAGACACAATCAACCTGAGACACAATCAACCTGAGACCTAGTCAACCTCAGACACAGTCAACCTGAGACCCAGTCAACCTGAGACCCAGTCAACCTCAGACACAGTCAACCTCAGACGCAGTCAACCTGAGACGCAGTCAACCTCAGACACAGTCAACCTCAGACACAGTCAACCTCAGACACAGTCAACCTCAGACACAGTTAACCTCAGACACAGTCAACCTCAGCAGACACAGTCAACCTCAGACACAGTCAACCTGGGACAGAATCCATCAATATTGGGACACCTCCACATTGAATCACCATTATTTTGATATTGAGAAACCGAATAAAAAACAAACACTCTCACTGCCGATTGGGATCAATTAGAATATTTTCACAGCCAACTTGGACTAAATTCCTCCGCCATCTTGATTTCACAAAAACATTTCTTTGCTAAATTTTAAGAAAACTCACCGTTATCTTTGCAGAGTTAAACAAACAAAAAAATTATGTCTTTAATTTTTCTAATTTTTCAAACAAAAATAAAAGCCCAAAAAATCCATGCGCTAACTTTGATAAATAAAATAAAATCACCGCCGTTAAATTTGCTAATAAAAAAAAAAAATTCAAAATCCAGCCTTTAACTTTGCTAAACAATTTTTTAAATAACTCCAGCTGTTAACTTTGCAAAATATTTTTTAAAAATATCCCCCCCCCCACCCTAAATCTTGCTAAATATATTTTTTTTAAATATCCCTGTCCTTAACTTTGCTACATAATTTATTTTTATAAACCCCCCCCCCCCACCTCTTTAACTTTGCTAAATATTTTTTTTAAACAAATACCCCCGCCATTAACTTTGCTAAATATATTTTTTTTACAAACACTCCCGCCCTTAACTTTGCTAAATAAAAAAGAGAAAACACTCTCACTGTTACCCAAACTTTCAGAAAAATATTTACCGTCATATTAGTTAAAACTGTCTTGTTAGCATTTGTTTCCACAAGACATCTGACAAATAATTGTTTAGAATAACAGTTAAAATCATTACATCTCCACGCTAACAGTCCCGCTATATAGAATAACTGATAAACAGCTAATTTATTTTTTTAGTTTTTTTCTATGAACTACAGGCTGCTCCGCAAAGATTATAAAGGTGCAGCGTTGCCATCTCAAGACATTAAATCTATTTCCTTGTTTACCTTCCATCGTTCCTTAAGGTAAATTTGTCTGCCTTTTTTATTGTTTTTGATCACGGAATTTGAAAAATCACTGCTGTAGATGATCAACATTGCCATTACTAACTATAAACAGTCACCCATTGCTTGCGCCTGCGATTCGCTAATTTTCATGTGAGCAATAGTTTCTGACACGACCTTTACAAGAGACGGACTTTCGTTGTCAGTCTGTGGGGGTTGCGGATGTCAGTGGAAGCACTTAAACGGGATTGAGTGCCATCCTAAACTCCACTCCCAGCTAAGACGGCATATGGTAAATATGCTTATAAAATCTGGATACAAAGAATAACACAGTACCAATCGTTTCGTCCAACATTTCTTTACTCACTTATAATGTAATCAGATGTTCATGTTAAAATTATCTGCAATACACACCACAATGTTTCTGAAAATGCAGCTAGAGTTGAGTTTAGAAATGAATCCATATTATAGTGTTTGTTAATCGCGTCTATGAGTGAGAAGCGAATCTATATTATTATACTGTTTGTTAATTGTGTCTATGAGGACAACGCTGTTATGGATGCAAGTATGAATGTGTTGTGTGTTGATAAACCTGCGACGTGATAACATCAAAATCACGTCATTAATGAGCTCTCTCCCCCCCCCCCCCACCATATAATCGCAGTAATCTAATGAAATTTTCTACGCCATGCTCACTGGTCAGCAGCAACTTTCTCACAAGGATTGATGTATTTTGGTGAGCAGTTTTATATTTTTGTGACAAATTACGAGTTTAGCGTCGTTAATTTAAATTATCTCTCCTGGAACAATACTTTGGTTTGTTTTAAATACCAAAAATTATATCTATGTTTCTCAATGTTCATCACTAACGCATTTTATTTTATTTTTAGGCTAGGATTAGGAAACAAAACTTTACCCTCACGTTGGCTTTCTCTTAGGGGAGATAAACAATTTACGACGCTAAACTCGTAAATTACCTTTCTATTTTGTCAACCATGTGATCTTCCTCTAGCGGTTCACTATGAGGCAATGCATTTGCTAGAGGGAACAGGTAAATAATTGTAGTGCTGCGGTAAAGCTGGTAACAATAGAAGTAGTGGGACGTAACATACACTCCTAGAAAGTGTTGTGACAGCTTTACACAAAAGGACAATACAAAATATATGCTGTTTCAGTCTACATACACCTTCCGAAAATATGGACAACACAGAGAACGAAATGATATAAACTAGAACAAAAAAAGATATGGATGACGCTAGACGGATATAAAGTACCTGCAGTATAAGGTCTTTAGTAGACGATCTGACGGGCGATCAACGAATCATACAATCTTGTTAACTACATATCATATATGGCGTACGTTTGTCATTCTATATTGAACCGATGCAACTGGCGTTATAAAGTCATTAAAATGGATAAATACCTTAAAAACACATCTAAACCATGCTCCTCTTTTGCTTTTTGCATTCCCCCTGGACTCACAGTGTGTGCTCTCTGTAGGTTTATAGCTTCAACTTAACTCTCTACTATTGCATATTAGACACACATTTAAGTTTCCTTTTACACTCATCAAAGCCCCAAATATGTGGTCTTGTCAGTCTACCTTTTTGTGTGGTTGTGTTTAAGCTAAGACTAGTCCGATATACTTGATTTTTTTTGTATAGGCTTAGACATTCTCTTGTTAATCTTCAGCAGAACTGGTTTATGACTGGGTTTCTCGAAAACAATCTCTGTTTATGATAGTTTGTGGCCATTAGACACGAATATTAACTTGACAGTTTCAACAAAAGTTGGCTTGATACTACAGTCTTACACCCTTCAATGGCTTTAATGTCTGTTCTATATAAAGCTTTGATAGCAGTGTCAACAAATTCGTCATTTGAGAATTTCTATCAGTCAGACTTTATCAGTGAGCATTTATTCACTCTTATTTCACAATTGTGATGTTAAGAAATTTCCTAGAATTTTATTATTCTCAAATATTATATACAATCATTCCTATTTTTCACTGAAAAATACTTTCGGACTAGTATTCATCTTTGTACAAGGAACATTCTCATATGCTTTTTGTGTGTTATTCATACTGTGTATTTATCTTATCGTGAATAATCTCTTTCGTACCGAATATCTCTCTTATTGGGTATTTCTATTATATACAAAAAATCTCGCTCATACTGAATCTCTTTCACGCTCAATCGCTCTCATTGTGAATCTCTTACTGAGTATTTCTCTTATCGTCAAGAATATGTATGTTCTTCTGTCTCCAACGTTCACCCACATTTATACTCGACCTATACTACATAAAGCTGATAAGTATCGTACGTAATTTTTAAATGACTACTTCAGTGATAACAAAACTTTAGTGTTAATGCTCTACCGACTTGCAGAGTAAGCACTAGCTGTAATCAAACTAGAATTAAACATGCACAACCTCACAAAGGGAAACACGAGAAATAATCGTGCTAGTTTGCAGCCCAAAGATAACACGAAGGACATCACGAGCATAAATTGAATTAAAATTACTAACACCCGACATGCATGACAAAGAAAGAGTTATTACCCATCTTACTGTATCTTTGAAATCACAAGCATGTTCAATCATATGAGATTACATAACATTTAGACAACATTATTATTTTTCCGCAACAGCATCGTCCTCTACAATTCTTTCCCTGACCTCTATTCAATAAGTATCATTTTGTGCAGTTTGAGAAGTACTACATGTGGCAATCTTCGACAGCAGACATAATTCTGCAAATATATTTACAGCTACAATTAGGTGTAGCTTTAAGATGAAGCAGAATGTTTAGACTCATTTTCCGAAATATATATAAAAAAAACAACTAAGAAAGTGAGTGGTGTTTATGCATCTACCTTTATTATACCGTGCACGTCTAAAATAAGATCCGTGTGTACCTGATTTTACCTGCAGAAAACTAAGCAAAATTGATCTCCAGTCTCTAACACAACATAAAGGTATGCAGACTGATACACCGGCTGGTACAGTTTGCTTATTGCTTACATTTTACAGCAACCTAATGTGCGTGACAAAATTATCTCCAAGCCTCTCCCTCATCTTTCCAATGAGATAAACAAAACGAACTTAATGTTAAGGAAAACCAAACGCGTAGCATCGATAAATAAACAAAAGTTAGAACAAAATTATACGGGTTAGTGAGGAGGGGAGGGAGATTGAAAAGTAGGAGCAGGTGTTTGAATGATCTTGTCTCAATGTAAGCGGGTCCTGGAAAAAATGGGGGTTGCTATCACACGAACAGGTGCACGTACACAACAGTCGGAACAGCTGATGTAGATATATAAGGGTATAAATAGGTTCTTTTGGCAGTACTATAGCAACAGTTTATAAAAGGTAACCGAGGGTGAAAACACTTCATATGTATTTGTGCACTCCGTAATTGTTCTGTGGAACCTTCATATATATAAGTACTTCATATATTTGTGTACTCTAATTGTTTTATGAAGCACTTCATATATATTTGTGCACTCCATAATTGCTCTGTTAAGTACTTCATATATATTTGTGCACTCCATAATTGTTCTGTGAAGTACTTCATATGAGAAAATCTTGACCGTTTGCAGGCGCCTCCCAGGAAGCTGAATCACTTCCACAGGCACTGCCTGAAGAAACTGCTGACGATAGGATGACAAGATCAAGTGAAAAGCACTGTCTGCCTACACGGTATTGCATGCTAAACAGTCGGCGGAAAATTTCATTTAAGAAGGGCTGGCCATAAGGTAGGAAAATTAAAGCGACCTCGCTGCAGGTCACATCCTGGTACATCGCCTATCTAAAAAAAATAAATATATGCATGCCCTCACTACAACAGATACTACAGGGCTTGAATTGGTTGTATCACATCCACGAACTTACTTCATCGATATTATCATATTGCGTCGTCTGGGCATATAAGGTTGGCTACCATAGAATGCTGAGCCGCGATAGTTCAATGGTTAGTGAACTGGACTACAAAGGACAAGAGGTAGGGTTCGATCCCAACCCACGGCTTCTGGTTTACCCAGTCTTTAATGGGTACCGGATTTTTTTCTGGGATAGTAGAGCGGCACGGGCGTTATACTGACCACATTACCCCAAAAATCATGTGCCGAAGGCCTGTAAAATTTATGGTCACTAACACCATATTCCCTGTACGCCACGTAGCGTGACGGGGATACATTACTTTTTTTTTTTTTTACCATAGAATGCTATCTGAAATAACAAACCCACTTAAACTGAAAATAATGAAGTAGTTTTCGTCGATACTTTTGAGTGTACATTAATGTGATGGCGATATGCCTAGAGGATTATGAAACAGAAGTCTCTACAATAGGAGTAGATAACTGACGTGGGGCCTGTGATACGCATCGAATATTAGCTGGTACGGGGCAAGATGCTAAGATTTAGCATCCTGCTGGAGTTCGCAAAGCTTATACGATTATTCACTTTTTAACAAAATAATTGTAGAATGTAGATGTTCTATCTAATACTTTCTTGAACGCGACATGGATTTAAAGTTCAGGCTCAAGAGCAGAAACCATAGTACAGAGAGTGACAGGTAACGAATCTGCCTTAACCGATTAGACTGCTAGAGAAATGGGAGAGGGGGGAGAGACAGTGAGAGAGAGAATGACCACTTCATAGCTCACACAATTCACAGCTAATTTATGAATAATTTTGCTTACCTCCTTCGTACCAAAATTTAGTTTGGCACGGTTAAAAATAGAACTTTGGAAGGGGGTATTAACCTTGCAGATTGTAAGACGTAGCAAATGTTAACAGTGGTCATTTGAAGGTCATCTAGTGAATACGTGTGTCCGGTTTTTGGTCTCGTGAAGAACACAGGAAGTCAATTTCTTTGTTGAATATTGGACAGTAGTTCGCCAAAACATTGAAGAGGCAGGTCGCATTTGTAAATTAGATAGGGAATTTCGCTGGCGAGGAGAAAATGGTATATTGTAAGGCTGACATCTTGTTAAGATAGTAGTAGGGTAGTTAGTTTCAATTGAAGAAAAACATTATTGAGAATGTCCCAATTAGGTTAGATTAGCAAGATTTATAAAATATTGGTTCGTTTTGAACAGTGTTAATAACCCCAGTGGTTCGTTATAAGTAAAATAGTAACTCATTAGCAGCTTTGTAATAGAGTGAATTCAGAAGGGCGAGAATAAGTAAATATTGATTGAAGAAGTCTTGTATATGCTGTTGTTATGCTGTTACATGAATAAATTCGGGTAGAAATGGACGGGTTTGAACCAGTCTCCTGATATGTGATTTCGTACGAGTTGCTGTATTTGATGTCTCCATATAAGTCTGTCCATTTTTTTCTTAGTCAACTAGATTGGATCATCCCGCCAGTTACGTGCCAAGTCAAGTACCTAACAGTGTCAACGAACGAAAGGGCGATTCTTTAAAATGTTATAACATGCACCATTGCAGCTATCATGTCACCAGATCTATAATACCGGTACTAATAAAAACTCACTCTGTAATAATGAAACTATACTCGTACAGTAATACCTTATGACAAAGGCTGCCACGACATTACAAGTGATAAAGACAAATAAGAATTTTAAAATTCTGCTAGAATTTTATAATAAAAAATGGACGACTTTCTAGACAGGCAAAAACGGAAGTGGACTGATCATGCCAAAAGCCCTGACAACACAAATACAAAATATACCGTTTCGATGAGGAAAAAATAAAGAATTCGTGATGAACTGACCTCGAGGCGGATACAGCACAATTCAGATGTATACCACTTTAATTTATCTGTTTAAAAACGATAACCACAACAAAAAAGCCCCATCCGTCCGTATTTATGAACAATTTTAAGCAACATTTGTCACGCGCTAAAGTATAAGATATAAGGCAAATACAACCATTTCCTTGAAAAGAAAAGAAAAAACAGCAAAGCGTGTAAACACGGATATAGGGAGAGGGATTTAGAAGTAGAGATAGTTATTCTTATTAAAACAACACGAGTCTTGCGAGAAAAATCAGAACTTGGCTCGCGTCCTCATAACAGCCAAGCACGCCAAAAGACAACAGTAGTTTATGCAGAACATAAAATAAGGTGATAGATAAGGCAGCATAAGGATTTCTAAGCAATGACCAATGAGGTGTTCGCAACTTATCACACCGCAATATATTTTATAGTAAGATCCGCTTCCTTCTACATGCCAACAATATTTATTTAGCTTGCCCCAATTTTAGCACTCTGTAAGCTATATAATGTTTCGGATCCAAGATGGAGAATGTTTTTCCTGCTATTGACAGTTAGGCCAGCATCGTGAAACATCTATTCTTACTGAAACATAAAATCTTGACTCTTGAATAGGAGTGATGAAGTCTAAATAAAACAGGTATCAGTCTGAATAGTAAGAAAACAGAAGTAATGGTCATATTAAAGAAACTATCATCACCATAACCATCAACATAAAAATAAACAGGACAAATCTGAAACAAGTGCAACACATCAAATACTTGGGCACAATAATAACATCAGATGGAAGATGCACTACAGAAAAAAAAAAAAAACAGTAGCTCGGGCGAAAATAGCATTTCAGAAAATGAAAAATATCTTGGGCCAAAAAAAAACTGTCAATAGAAGTCAGAAAGAGTGTTCATCGGTGCTCTATAGAACCAATTCTTTAAAAGAGTATTGTAAATAGTTGTTAGCCAAAAGAGGCCAACGCCTTTCTGCGGGACCTCTCTACAGGCCCACCGCTGGATCAACACTGATTATATAGGGTGTTTATAAAGTCTCACTACACTTGGTATCTAGGTAATTTGAAAAAAATGTTTATGACGTCATCACAATATGTGCTCAATGGTAAGTTCACTTGTTGCGACAGTTTTCTTAATGACTTGTCTGGACTTTTAAGGATTCTGTCTTGGATATCTAAACATATTTCATCATTCACAGCAGGCCTACCAGATCGTGGAGCATCTTCCACATTTCCAGTAGCAATAAACTTATTCAACAAATTTCATTGACAGTGGGAGCACATATTGTGATGACGTCATAAACATTTTTTTTTCAAATTGACCTAGATACCAAGTGTAGTGAGACTTTATAAACACCCTGTATTTTAAACCCTATATTTCCTTCTGCCTCTCGTTACACGTGACTCTCTCGCAATTCTAGTGTCACTTAGTCCCCTGAGTTGATTTCACGTTCCCCCTTTCTCTCGACTTTCACGCCTTTCTCTCATCCACCTTTCACTCTCTCTACCTGATTTGTTACTTACCCTTCTCCACTTATTTTCCCCGCTCCTTCCCTCTATTCTCTTTTGTCATTCTCTCCCCTCATCTATTCTCTTTCTTTCTTCCTCTCTCCCTATTACACAATGAGGAAATTCTCAGAGGCTAACATAAAATGGGAACTAATAAAAAACACCAGAAAGAAACAATCAACATTTTTCGAGTACATTATGAGCAGAGGAAAGTTGGAACACTTGGTTACAACTGGTAAAATACAAGGAAAGAAAAATCGCGGACGACAAAGTGAGAAAATACTGGATAGCTTGGTGTCATGGCATGGAAAACAGTCAACAACAGAACTGATTCGATGCACTGTAGATATAAGATTGTGGAAGGACATGATCGCTTACGCCAACCGGTATAGCACATGATGATTATAATGTTGATGGAGTCTAACCCAGATCTAGTTTTAAAAAAAATTATAAAATAAATTAAAACATTCAACTTAGGCCCCACAGTCCGGGCGAAAAAAAATACAAGCTGGGTCTAAAAGAGAAGCACAAAGGAGGACACATACGAGTAACAACGACAGCGATCCCCCCTTCCCCATATATATATATATATATATATATATATATATATATATATATATATATATATATATATATATATATATATATATACTTTAGTTGTTTTGCTTCTATTTGCAACGATGGCGTCAGTAAAATCATGTTCAACACTTAGCCTCTGAATTCATCTAGTAGAAGTAGCAGTAGTGGTAGCGGTATTGGCAGTGGTAGTTTAATAAAAACAAAACAATATGGTCACTAACACCATATTCCCCATACGACTAGTAAGGCGTGGAGTGAACCATTACTTTTACTTAAATATGTTTTAAAACACAATGAAACTAGTACGCTTGTAAAAATCGTGTTCAAGGTTGCTTGCTTTTCTTCGTTTGCGCTGGTGTTGAGTCGGTAACCATTCCTTTCTTGAAATTAGGTTCGCCTACTTTACTGCCTACCTTCAGTCTATGCTCATGTCCAACCCCTCAAGACACATTTACTGAATTTCCTGTAACGTAAAAGGGGTCTTTGTTTCTTTTGCCGCGTTAGAGATGCCATTGTGAACTTGTCCATCATTTGACATTGGTGGTCAAGCCATCACAGAGGAGGTTACTAGAAAATGTGAAAATACTTGTTACCCCTGTCTATTTAGCACTTCACTGTTTGTTACTTTGTTTGAAAGATGCAAAACTTAATATTTTTTACTTTATCTATCTGGAATATTCAAAACTTTACTGCTAGTTACTTTATCTGTCTGGAAGATCCAGCACTTTACTGCTTGTTACTTTATCTGCCTGGAAGATCCAGCACTTTACTGCTTGTTACTTTATCTGTCTTGAAGATCCAGCACTTTACTGCTAGTTACTTTATCTGTCTGGAAGATCCAGCACTTTACTGCTTGTTACTTTATCTGCCTGGAAGATCCAGCACTTTACTGCTTGTTACTTTATCTGCCTGGAAGATCCAGCACTTTACTGCTTGTTACTTTATCTGTCTTGAAGATCCAGCACTTTACTGCTAGTTACTTTATCTGTCTGGAAGATCCAGCACTTTACTGCTTGTTACTTTATCTGCCTGGAAGATCCAGCACTTTACTGCTTGTTACTTTATCTGCCTGGAAGATCCAGCACTTTACTGCTTGTTACTTTATCTGCCTGGAAGATCCAGCACTTTACTGCTAGTTACTTTATCTGTCTTGAAGATCCAGCACTTTACTGCTAGTTACTTTATCTTCCTGGAAGATCCAGCACTTTCTTATTTGTTACTTTATTTTCCTGGAAGATCCAGCACTTTTTTATTTGTTACTTTATCTTCCTGGAAGATCCAGCACTTTCTTATTTGTTACTTTATCTTCCTGGAAGATCCAGCACTTTCTTATTTGTTACTTTATTTTCCTGGAAGATCCAGCACTTTTTTATTTGTTACTTTATTTTCCTGGAAGATCCAGCACTTTTTTATTTGTTACTTTATTTTCCTGGAAGATCCAGCACTTTCTTATTTGTTACTTTATCTTCCTGGAAGATCCAGCACTTTCTTATTTGTTACTTTATCTTCCTGGAAGATCCAGCACTTTCTTATTTGTTACTTTATCTTCCTGGAAGATCCAGCACTTTCTTATTTGTTACTTTATCTTCCTGGAAGATCCAGCACTTTCTTATTTGTTACTTTATCTTCCTGGAAGATCCAGCACTTTCTTATTTGTTACTTTATCTTCCTGGAAGATCCAGCACTTTCTTATTTGTTACTTTATCTTCCTGGAAGATCCAGCATTTTCTTATTTGTTACTTTATCTTCCTGGAAGATCCAGCACTTTCTTATTTGTTACTTTATCTTCCTGGAAGATGCAGCATTTTCTTTTTTTTTTTTTTTAATTTGTCTGGAAGATCCAGCACTTTGTTACTTTACCATCCTGGACAATCTAACAATTTTTTTTTACTGTATATATAAACATAAGAGAAGTATAACAACGAATATCGTGCACTGACACTCCGCCGCCTTTTCCGAATGTAGATTAACAATTAACAGGGTTAAGTTAAATAATTCACAAACACATATGTTTAGACACTAGACATTCCATACAGTTCCAGAAAAAAATCGGAGCCCTATCTAAATTATATTAATAGCTCAGTGAAGTCAAAGATATTTTCTATCAAGGTGAAATAAAGCTCCAAATACGCGCGGATATTTGGATATGCGTCCTCTAATCTTAACCCCTTAAAAGCCAACGACATGTCAGAGTAACGGAATACTGCCTTAATATATCGTTACCCAAAGTTTTTATTCGAATTTCGACACTCGCCTTTTAAAATATTCATGCAACAACCTGTTACATAAATCATGACAGGAAACTGATTTTTTTAAAAATGATAACAGCGTTCCTGGGGAAATTTCCTGTAAAAATAATAAGTGATCCCAAAAGGAAATTGTGACTCCTTGGTATCAAGCTACAGGTTGGGAAACATGGTAATAATGTATAGTTTATGAGATTGGACAGCCCACCAGCAAAATATCACATCTTTAAAGGATGTTACCAGCCTACGTAATCACCCATTTATATATAGAAACAAGCGGATATGTCATACGATAAATGTTTCAATTAACATTATATATGATGAAAGGCAAACGTTACTTTATGTCTTATATCAGAATTGATAGCAATACACTGATAATTTTCTACTGCGATCAAGTATGGATTTGAATCGAAACCTATGATCTCATTTACAAAACAAGAGAACTACTACTGCTTCATAGTTTTCGTCTGCTGGAGATGTCAGACATGAACGAAGCCAACGTGACATGTCGTTAGAGCCACCTTAGAAAGTCATTTAATTCGTTCTCAATTGTCTGAGTTGGGAGGGACCGGAAAGTGTGTTCTGAACTCTCTGAAGACTGACAACACGAGATTACTTTCTGAGGATAGACAAAGATCACTCTCTTCAAGTCAGAAATTATGTAACAAGGAAATAACTAAAAAGAAAAATGGGATGTTTCGGGTTCTCAGACGAAGCAAACCAACATTTCGACAGAATTAATCTTTAACTGGGAATAAACACAAGCACAATTTATTACAAATCTTAGAAAAGTTAGCAGCGATAAAGCAAAGGTAACAGAGCGGAAATGAAAACATCGTATGTCAATATACAAAATGAGACGTCATATGACAACAGTGAAAGAGTGGATCTAGAAATGGATGGAGGGAGAGGAGCCAAGAATGCGTTTTGAACGAAAAATGGGGAACAGTGAATTGAGAGAAAAAAAAGAGGGGGGGGGGTGTCAATGAAATAAGTTGAAAGAAATGTTAAGTCTCATTATAGAAAAATAGAAAAAAAGAACAAATTTAACCTCTCTGAGGTTTAAGGAATAAAAAAAGTGCTAATGAATCCAGCCAAAGGCGATCATTCATGGAGTACATGTATAAGGTCTCGTCAGTAACACGGACAAGTGTTACAATTCGTTCATAAATTCATGAATACGTTTGCTTTCGATTAGCGTGAAAACTACCTGTTAGATCGCAGTGATTGTTTGTATATAGTCTTAGAATATCCATGACGTTATATAATTATTTTTCTCAGACATTTGATCCAGTTTGAAGATTGCTTCTTTAGACTTAAAATCGATCTCACGGTATTGGACATAATTTAGCAGATCTATGGTGCTTAGTCTTGTTCTAAAAATAGTTTTGTTTTCACATTGAAACAGGCCGAGGAAATACAAATTGATTTCCCCGTCAACCAATTCAACTTTCAGTTAAAACCGGTAAACAGTGACGTAATAATGCGAATCAGCCGATCATGTCACAGGTGTATTCTGTTATTATTGTGAAGTTATTGTGGTATAAAGGTGGCTTCTAAAAAAAAACATTTATATCAACATAATGAGTTTTTAATGCAAATTTATAAAAATTCAGAAGGGTAAGTTTAACTATACCAGCACTTCCCCAGGGAATCGAAAATGGATCATTTATATTGCGATTTTCATGACCCAGATTGATGAAATTAGCGCTTAGTCTGGTTAGATCATCCTCTTCCCGTTGGATTAAACATGACTCAGAGTGCACTCGTGTCAATCAAGGAAGGAAAAGATAAATTGACGACTTTGATGTAAATGACATAAGAAGGGAGATATTTAAAATGTTTGCAACAAATGTACTTGTTGCTCTCAGGAAATTGAAATTAATATTGCATTCAGACTACAGTATTGAAATTTATTAAATTACTCTATAGAAAGATAGCCGCGATAGCTCATTGGTTAGTTAACTGGACTACAAAGGATAAGTGGTCGGGTTCGATCGTGATTGACGGCTTCCGGGTTCACCCAGCCTTAAATGGTTACTGGATTTTTTTCTTGGAAAGTAAAGCGGCACGGGCGTAATACAGACCCCATTACCCTAAAAATCATGTACCGAAGGTCTAAAAATTATGGTCAATAACACCATATTTCCTATACGCCACTTGGAGTGACGGGACTCTACTGATCCTGATTCAATGCTCACCACACCCATGCTAAAGAATGACAATCAGTAGACGGTGAACAGAAAAGAACAATTCCTAGCAGCAAAGACCAGCGCATCAATTCAACTCATGCTGGAAGCAGTGAGAACAGCCTTGCCCATGACACTGGACTTATTTTCCAATCATAAATTACCGACAATAGGGACTATCACACAGAAATGAAAGGACACATTTTCAGGCACTGGTTGGAAAACGACCTTCTTTCAATTCTGGATCTTTAAGCCTAAAAAGTGGATAATGCATCTTATCACATTGCTGTGTCAGCAAAAGACAAAGTTTCAACGGTATAAAATACAAAAGATCAAATTAGGACAAGTCTTACTAAGGAAAATGTCAGATTCAACGACACATTAAAAACCCACGTTGCTGCAGTTTGTGAGGAATACAAATAATAAAAAGATGTATTATATTGACACATTCATTGAGGAATACGGGTACACTTCTGAGGCTCCCTGCATATCACGCTCACCTCAATCCGATCGAGCTTGTGTGGGCTAAAGTCAAAGCACAAGTTGCAGAATAGAATAGGACATTTAAAATGTGTGATGTTGAAGTTCTGACACGTGAGTCCTCTCAAGAACAGACATCCAGTGTTGCACATGTGCTCTTGGTGGAAGACGAGTACTGGCAACGAGATGGATTACAATATGTCCAGCCATTATCAACCTCTTAGAATCGTTAGATTCGGAATGATGAAGACCATATTTTGTTGACAGACTCAACAGCATGGGATGATTAAGCGTATGTTGAGCAAATGGTTAAGTGTATATAGTGTGTAATAGCAACAAATATATTTCCATATCAAAAAGCGTCTACCATCATTCAATTTGGGATGGAGTTAGGACACCCTTGTGGTCTAATGATGACCGAATGTCAAGACTAACTGTAGCAAATTGGAGTTATTTTTGCGATTACATATAACGGGCAACACACAATTATTTGATCTATAACTGTATTACGTAATACAAAATAGCATGTTTACTGTAAAATCTAAAATTATAATCAACTTATTTGCAATAGTCCTAACAGATCAAATGAAGTCGCCGATGTGCAAAATCTACTGAATCTGGAATTTAAAAAATAGCAATATTTTTGCGTCATGGATATTCTAAGGTTGTATGGAAAAAAAAAAATCACCGCGAACTAAACGCCTTCACGAAAATCGAAAACAAACGTGTTCATGAATTTATGGACGGACTATAGACAACATACGTTGTTTATGTCTAATGTTTTCAGATCTCAGCCCAAGCGTAACTGTCAAAGATTCTGGATGACGTCATGTATATGATACTTAGCGCAAGAAACTTCAATTATCCCCAAGATGTGCTTGTAACGATGGATAATTTTTCTACACGAAACTCAATCCTGTTTGATATTTCCGGACTTTGAAAATTTATCACATTTTTTGCTGTTATGTACTTTTGTGCGACCTGAGATCCATTACACAACCAGATTAGTAGATCTTTAGTTTAATTGCGTCAGAGTTGATTTTTGAGAAGGCAGAAAAAACAACGAAAACCTGCACCGCTTTAGATAAAATGGGAATGGAAAACACCAGGGACATGAAATAAGCTGTTGTATGTCTTGTAACATGCAATGTACGGGAGTAAAGTATCAAACTTCAGCGTACTACGTTATATAGTTTTGAGTTGAAGGTCTGCGTTTTACTCGCTGTTACCACTAGCCCCAACTCATCAAGCCGAATAGTAGCATCGAGGTGAGATTTACCCAAGCTAACTCTACCCCTAAGTTAGTGCGTTACAATGAAGATTAGACAGCAGAAATATTTTGGTCATTACTCCACACCAACCAATATGAGTGATAGATGCGCTTCAACGTAAGTGTGTGTGTGAGTGTGAATGCGAGTGTTAGAGTGTGAGTGTGAATGCGAGTGTTAGAGTGTGAGTGAGAGTGTGTGTGAGAGTGAATGAGTGTGTGAGAGAGTATGAGTGAGCGTGAGAGAGAGCGAGAAAGAGAATGCAAGAGAGTGCGAGAGAGAGTGCGAGAGACGGTGAGAGTGAGAATGTGTGAGAGTGAGAAAGTGTGTGTGAGTGAGTGCGCGCGCGTGCGTGCATATATATAGACTAGACGGTACATACCAAATGTGATCGTCAAAAAGCGTGCTATGCCCACAAGACAATCTTGTATACTATTTCTTCTTGCCTTCAGTAAATGTCACAGTAAACTTCTAACACCAACAAGAAAAAATGCTTTTAAACGTTCACATTCCTTGTACTAGTGAAGCTTATTTAAGGTTTCAAAAAGAAGTCGCAGTAGAGCAGCGGTTAGTGGAACTGATCCACTGAAGACAAGAGGCAGGGGTTCAAATCGACAGAACGGTTTCTAGATTCATTCATATTTATAGTTAATGTCCTGAGGTGTCGGAAATGTTTCCTCAAAACCTTTGATCTTGTGTGCTGTGCAACAGTTCCACCGTTCATATTTTCCCGTGCCACGCCGTCAAACCGTCCAGCATCTTTTCCCTTTGTCTACCTCTATCTACACCTTTTTTTAAAATGATGTTACTAAATATTAAAAAGCGTCTTTTCCACACATGCCCCTAAAACCGTGACGGATATGTTCCTAAATTCTTTTATAATCTGTATTATTCATCTGTTTCTTTTAGTCCTTCCTTATTGAATTGTGTGTCTGTCATCAGCACCTTAAGCATTCTTCTAAAAACAACAACTCAACAAACTCAACCCAGGCGTTGCATCTTTCTTTAGTATCAATGATTTTTCTACTTCCATATACATCGCACAAAAGGACGTGTTGTGAGCAAGCAGTTATAACGAAGAGAATTATGATGTCTTGTGGACATCAGCAGAATAAACACATTTTGTGTTTGAAATGGAAGAGATAGGAGATGGGGAAAAATCTAAATTAGTTATTACAAAACGTAAGAAGCAAATGACAACTGCTGGGAGAATTACAATTGTAACTAATATAAGAAGAATAATCCCAGTCACGTCTATGGCGTTTAGGAAATAATTTTTGGATAATGTAGTTAGTATAACGCCAGTGCCGTTCACCAGATTAGAGTGAACCAAAAAGTCGTCGATTGGGTTCGAACGTGGTTTCCTCTTCTAGATTAGTTACCTAGCCACTATTATATCGCAGTTCCTTAACTAATATACGTGTTGAAATGTGTCCATAACCGATATATAGTTGAAATCTCTCTCTAACCAATACATGTGTTAAAATATTTCCCTTAACCAATATAAAAATTGAAATGTCTCACTAACCAACATAAATATTGAAATATTCTCATAAACAATATAAATGTTGAAATATACTCTTAACCAACATAAATATTGAAATATACTCTTAACCAAAATAAATATTGAAATATACTCAACCAACAAAAATTTTGAAATATTTCCCTAACTAATATAAATGTAGAAATGTCCCTCTTACCAATCATTATCATCATCGAGTGCCATCTCCGCAACGAAGGTTGGCTAATTAGGAGCGTCATTCTACTCTGTCTCTTGCTTTCATGGTGCAGGTTGTCATAGGTTGGTCTGTCCATCTTTTGATGTTACTCGTCCATGTTAGTCTTGGTCTGCCTCTGCCTCTTTTACCTTGTATTTTCCCCTCCAGGATTACTTTTATTAGGCTGTTGTGTCTTTTAACATGGCCCAAAAATCGCATTTGTCTTGTTTGAATTGTGTTTAGTAGTTTTTTTTCATTTTTAGTTCCTTTGTTTTCTTTTCCTTCCATCCAATTCTACATATTCTTCTATATATCCACATTTCAAAGACGTCAATTCTCTGTTCTCTTGTCTAATGTCCATGTTTCTGCACCATATAGGAATGTTGAGAAGACATAACATTTTGCTATTCTTAGTTTCAGCCCTGGTGTTATTTGTTTTGATGTTAGTATGTTCTTCATGACATTAAAATTACTTTTTGCCATTCCTATTCTTTTGTTTATTTCAGTTTTACATTTTCCATCACTAGTTATAGTATGTCCAAGGTAGTTGTAGCTCTGAACTGTCTCCAGGTTTATTCCTTCAATTTTTATGTCCACTTGTAGGTTTTGAGTATTTTCTTTGTTTATGATCATAGTTTTAGTCTTTTTGATATTCATATCTAGTCCATATTTTTTTATTGTAATGTTTATTTCATTAAGTAATTGTTGTAGATCGTTAGGATTTTCTGCTAGTAGTACAGTATCATCAGCATATCTTAGGTTATTTGTTATTCCTACCAATACAAAATGTAGAAATCTAGTGAAACCTGAAATCTGTGAACTGTCAAACTTGAAAAAAAAATGTGACTGTTTAAACTAACATTGGAAAGACAATCATAGAGGTTACATCAAGATAAAATAAACAGAAAATTAAATTGGCTCTTGGGGTGAGCTGATAATAGATAGCCCAGGGAAATACACTCACGTCAACACGCCTTTGCTGCGAATAAGGTCCTTGTTAGATCTGGAGTTTTTACAAAGAGAAATGTGGAAAACTTAATGTACAGAATAATATAACATGTTTTATGACCCCAAAAAATGTGCATGTACAGACCAAAAAAATCACTTGACTGAAGGCTGATATGATTCTATAGTAAATCTCAGCATTTGAATATTTCCAAGATAAATATAAATAAATAAATATTTAAAAGGGTGGTTTCCATTATTTTGTTTACATTGATTTTTTTATTATTTAATTATCTTTTGTTAATACTTTCCCACAAATGTACCCTTCATATTAGAAAATATTTTAAGAATAATTTACTTACTGTCATTGTGCGTGTTGTTACTGCTAACAAACAGCACAATAACCGCATTTAAAATACAATGAAATAAAATATATAACCAGACAGCATATATATACTGACTTTCAAGACTGAAAAGATACAAAGAATTAAAATAGATATATCAGACCATATAAAAAAAAAACTACACTACATTAATTAGTACATTTACATTTGTTATAATAAAGGTAAAAAGTTACATTTGTTATAATGAAGATAAAAAGTTACATTTGTTATAATGAAGATAAAAAGTTACATTTGTTACAATGAAGGTTAAAAAGTTACATTTGTTATAATTAAAAAGTTAAGGCTCAAATAGATTCTGAACAGTTGCAAGTAAAGTAATGGTTCCTTCGGAGCCTTGGTGGGTTAAGGGGAACACAGAGTTAGTGGTCAAATCTTTCCATCACCCCAAAAAATGATTTTAGTGGTTGGGGTGGGATGTAGTCGGTATCGCAACATGCCGCCTTTACTTTCAAGAAATCACTTTAGTACGAGTAGTCTGGTGAAACACCGAAGCCTTGTCTTAATATAATTGGCCACATCTAAGAATCTGACCTTCATCCTTCAGATCGGTGGCGAGCAAACTAACCAATCAGCCATTGATGTCCATTCGGTATATTAGTTATTAACGTAATCGCATTGTGTCTCAACGCTGCTGATATTTGGAAACAACCCGTCTCTTCCAAACCCCCCCCCCCCCCCGCGCCGCTGTTTTCGGGTAGCCTTAAAGGTAGTCATTCACGAAATAGTTTGGGAACACCGCTCGAGAGAATAGTGTATATTTGAATAGTGTCACTATTTTATATACAGATTTTTATCCACTTAATTTTGAGTTTAGACCTATATTCGAAGAAACACGAACCCGCACAGATGTTATCAAGTTCTAAAAAAATATATATATAAATTATATACAACAACATGTAACACTTCCAGCAAACAACACCCCACAACAAACATTAACTACCAGATTTTAACACCAAAGGAAAGACCTGGGAGAGGAAAGAATGACGAAATGTCACTGACACCACTCAAGACACAACACTCAAGGAGAACTAACAACCAGCACTTTCAATAACGGGGCCTCGGTTGCCTAGTTGGGAAAACCACCCGACTGGACTACCGACGTTCGGACAACCCGTGTTCGATTCCCGCTGGGAGCAGTGTGAATTATACTCATGGATAGAAAAAAAAAATGCCCCCACGGTTGACCCAGCTGTCGGCAGAAATGGGTACCAGGGTATTACCCTGGGAAGGTGAGGAATGTCGCCTCGCATCTGAGTTTCGATGCTTGAGGCGACACTATACAGAAATCTCCGAACATTTCTGGATAGGCGGCCGAGCACATATGGGTGGAAACTTGCGTGCTAAGACGCCGGTTCAAGTCTCGTACTTTACCTTTACTTTCAATAACACTTATTTTCCTCCTACGCTGAAAGGCAAAAGAAGAAGATCGAGAATAAATGCAAGGTATTGCGGACAACATAGGCAATGTGAATACAAGAGAAAAACTAATGACATGTTTTCGACTTTTAGAAGTACAGGTATTCAGAAATTTAAAAAAATACTTGGAATTGAAAGCAGAAAGAGAGGTAGATCACTTCGTATATCTCGAAAGTTGTATAGGTCATTGAAGATAAGACAGGAAAAAAGAAGTCTGAACAAGAAAAGGTAGCATTGGCTTCCAGAAGATCAAGCTTAACATTCAACTCAAATGTATTCATCCTTACTTATGCACGTAAAAGCTGAAAATGAAAAAAAGAAAAACTAAATGCATTCGAAAATTAATGTCTATTGAAAATATAGTGTATACAATGGAAGGAATAATCATCGTGTAAATATATGAAGAATCGACCACGAACCAACAGCCCCATTGAAAGGACATTCGAATATGTCGGTCATCTGAAAAAAAAAAAAAGAAATAACGGTCCTCAAATAAGAAATAACAGGGAAAAAGCGATTAAAGTCAAGCGGCATCGAAAAGAACACTGATTAAAAAGGTAATGACAGTAGTCTTCGACTCCCTTGAGATTAAGAAGCCCGTCCAGATTATGGACCAATGGCGAGTTCTGTGTAACTCTGACGGCGGTGGAAGTATGTAAGATGTAATGTAACATTTATAGTGTATACATTTCCATATCGTTACAATTTTTTACAGTTTACACGTTTTTTTTTTCTAAATTCATCACTTTTTAAAAAAAAATTGTCCCAAATGAAAGTTATTGGTTTATACATATAGATTATTGAATCGATGATAATTGTTCTACAGTTGTATGATTTACTGATTAATTGATTTCCATTTTGGGCCAAATATGGTGCAAAGGACAGCAGTCATAGTTCTTCATGTCTGACGTTTAGGTATAACCCGTTTTAGTTCGTGGTTGTTTCACAGACCCATAGCTGCGATAAGGGAGCCGCGATAGCTCAGTGGTTAGTGAACTGGACTACAAAGGACAAGGGGTAGGGTTCGATCCCAACCGACGGCTTCCGGGTTCACCCAGCCTTAAATGGATACCGGATTTTTTTCTGGGAAAGTAAAGCGGCACGGGCGTAATACCGACCACATTACCCAAAAAATCATGTGCCGAAGGTATGTACAAATGTATGGTCACTAACACCATATTCCCTATACGCCGCCACTTGGCGTGTCAGAGGTACTTTACTTTTTTAGCTGCTATAACTTTAATAATTGTTCTACGCAGTCTCTTTTGGTCTGAAGTTGGATGAAAATTTAGATTTTTTTCAAGACTTCTGTCGTTTAGTTTGATGTGTTCGAGAATGTTGGTGGTGTTGAAAATATTTGTTTCCGAAGTGTTGATTTGGAGACGAACTTGTTACGAAAAGTGTTGCAGCCGACTTATTTTTTCCTGGGAATCCGCAGAGCTAAGAAGTGCTATGAAACAGGTATTGAGTATTGACAATATTCAACAAACAAAATACTATGTCTCTATTAGACCAGGTAGAGTATTTCAAGCTTTGCATCAATTATTGAGAGAGATAGAGGCAAGACAAAAGTACGTTGAAGTCTGCCTGGAACGTTGCTGTCAACTTTGTCACCGGTTGGTCAAAGAGGTTTGGTTATGAGTACAGATGACCAGAAACAGCAACAAAAAAAAGGACAAGGAAGACATATCAAAGACATATCAAAGACGTATTAGGGATAAATGGTGAAAACTATAGGTACACTGCACCATGTGCCTTAAACTATGTATGCAGCTAACATTATTATGTCAAGAACACTTCATTTTCCCTCCACGAGCTGTAACAAAAGAACATAAAAGGAAGGATTATTGAAGAGAGGGGAGAAGAGGGGAGGGAGGGAGGGAGGGAGGGAGAGAGAGGAAAAAGGAAGGAAGGAAGGGAGGGAAGGAAGGTAGGGAAGGAAGAAAGGAAGGAACGAATGGAAGGAAGGAATGGAAAAAGGTAGGAAATAAAAAAGGAAGAAAGGAAAGAAAGAAAAAAGGAAGAAAGGAAAGAAAGAAAAAAGGAGGAAAGGAAAGAAAGAAAAAAGGAAGAAAGGAAAGAAAGAAAAAAGGAGAAAGGAAAGAAAGAAAAAAGGAGGAAAGGAAAGAAAGAAAAAAGGAAGAAAGGAAAGAAAGAAAAAAGGAAGGAAAGGGAAGAAAAAAAGAAGGAAAGGGAAGAAAAAAGGAAGGAAAGGGAAGAAAAAAAGAAGGAAAGGGAAGAAAAAAGGAAGGAAAGGGAAGAAAAAAGGAAAGAAAGAAGGGAGTGAGTGAGGGAAGTGGAGGGAGGAAGGAAGTCTGATTTAGAAACAAGTAAGCACAAACGACAACGATTATATTTCAGCCCGAATGTCTTACCAAAGGATTGATAAAGCTGGGGAAATGCTCCTTGTCAGTCTTGATGGCCGCGTACATGGCGTATATGTGATAGGGTAATGCCATCGTGACAAACGTGGCAAGAACAATGAATAAGGTCTTTGTAACTTTCTTCTGCTGTGACAAGATGAATTCCTCTTCCACCGTGGAATTGGTTCGAAGCCGTTCTGAGTGTTTCTTGATCGCTCTGAATATTCGGATGTAGCAGAATACAAGAATTCTGTGGAATATTATAAGAAAATGATAAATTTTAAAATAGTGCTACACGAATTGGAAAAAATATGTCTGAAACAAATATGTGTAGCGTACGGAATATGACAATAATTCAGAGTATTAAATGCCACCTACAATTTATAACAATGAAAGATGTAAACAACTCTAAATACATTTTTTTAAAAGGCGAACTAAGAAAATTGTTTTCTCTAATGACGTTATGGTTGCACGGTGCCGATGACTAATTTTTCTGAGTGAACATATGAATTATAAGTGATCTATGTCAATGTATTTATAGAAGAGGCCAAGACAAAAAGAAGGCTTATCACCAACATCTTTTCCCATCTTTTCCCATGTAGTATGATAAAGGGAAAAGGAGAAATATACTGAGACAATTGAGCAGATCCAGGTAAAAGGATATAGGAAAACATAAATAAAAGATAATGGCCAATTTAAGATAAAGGTGTTCTAGGAAATCAATAGCAATTTGAAAAGAGACAGAAAACTGTAGAGACAAGATCATTTATGCCAGTAGACACGGTACTTGGTGATGAGCGAATACTATGCCAAGAAGTAATACCTTTCCAGAGAAAATCAACTTGGCTAAAAGAGTAGGGATTAGAGAGAGAAGGGAAGGTAAGTCCGGTGCCAAAATCAAGTTGTAACGAAATCTGAGGTGACGGGATAATAGCGCAAATTATTCGCAGCTTCGCTATAAATTGCAAAAATAAAACACTAGCTCTTTGTGGAGCAAACAACCATGACGAAGAATTAGGCTATCAGTTGTTCTGAGTTTCAAATTACTAATAAATGGTTAGGCCACTGACATCTGGAACAAATACCATTGATTTCTTGGATGATAGATGACGCTAGGTGAGACTAGACACCACAACTGTACGGGTAAGCACGCGGCCAATCGTTAACCTTACCGCCGCTACAGAAACTAAACGAATACACGACACCAGAATTCACAGAATAGGAGACGAGGAACGAGGGGAGAATACAAAATCCACTACTATTGATCTGGCGGGGACAACCTGACCCGTCAAACAGATTTCGATTCTAGAACAATGACAGGTACGGTACATCAGTAGGATTGTGTTAGGAGTTTCTCTACTCATATAGGTGGTCAAAACAGTGATACTGTGATCACTCATTGCAGATACCACGTCTGAAAGCTTCGAACAAGTGTCGTCTCAGAGAATTTCCAGACTAGACTTGATGAGAAAGAGAGAGGTGTTATAAGTCTTTCTCCTGTTAGGACTTTAGCTTCTAAGAGAGTTTAGCTAAATAATCTGTAACCCGTAAACATTTAGTACGGCTAATCTTGAAGCACAAGGTGGGATGTGTGGAGATGTTACCACAACTGCGATAAGGGATGTGCTATAACTGAAGTAAAGGGGATGTCATTTCACAAAAAGCCGGAAGAAACTAGAAGTAATTAATCATTAAGCAGAAAGTCATTCAGAAAACTGAAGAATCATAGAAGGAAGCTTTCACGACAGTGATAACGAAAATAGGTTGGTTGTGGAGTTTGAAGTTAATCTGTTCTTGTTCTATTGAGGATGGTATGATCAGTAATATAATAGATCTATATGCTACTCGAACTTTCAAGCTCAGAATACAACAGGAGTGTGGCAGCTACAAAAACATGACACCGATTGTCTCCCTTTCCTTAAAGTGTCAAAACTAAAAATCAGAAACACTTCGTCAGGGGCACACATCTGAAGATAACATTTTCTACTTTTGCAAATTTCTATTGACTTTTCGATCAGAACATAAAATTAATTTCACAAATATTTCATCACTAACACGCAGTTTTTCATAATTTGTTTGACGGTTTTTTTTTTAAAAATAGAAAAACATATCTGGTTGTTAATTTCCTGAGGGAACTCTGAATAGATCGCCACTTTGTCTCCATAATCTCTGGATCTAGTGATCTTTGTAATTTTTTCTGCTACAAATCTTGCTTTGATATAACACAAGCCGACGGTATTTGCTGGTAAATGTCCGTACTTCCCACATGATACTACTGGTTAGATCTTCACGAAATAAAGGACAGACATAACATTTTCGACGAACAGCCTAATCTCTTTTCCCGGGAGAAAGCTTCTGGATTTAATAGAAAGGGAGATACGACAAAGTATATGGCTTCATTAATTTTGGAGCTGACATCATGGTTTATTTCCACATACGTTAACCTATTATAAAAGTATGTGTCACTTAATATAATGTATTATAATTCTATCTATCTATTGACCTTTCGAGCCGTAACCGGCCCATAGGGCGTAGACCAAGATACACCTTCTCCTATATGAATTTTTGTTCTAGCAGTTTTCTTTAAAGATATTTTATCAAATCTCGCCATCTGTCTCTGTTCTGTGCAAGCAGTTCTATCTCATTGAGGGAGCCGATTCCTGCTGCTCTTGCCTCTCTCATCAATGTTCTTCTCAGTGTCTCCCTGGGTCTTCCTCTTTTTCTTTTACCTGTTGTTTCCCATATGAGGGCTTGCTTTGCTATTCGATTATTATCTCTTCTCATCACATGTCCAACGTATGACCATCGTCTTTTCTTTATTACTGAAGATATTAGTGGTTGATTGGCGATTTCTCTAATTTCCTCGTTTGTTTTGAATTCGTTCCATTCTATACCAAGTATTTTCCTTAGACATTTATTTTCGAATGCGTTCAACTTTGTTTCTATATCTCTTGTTGTTTTCCAGCTTTCACACGCATACGTAAGGGTTGATGTATTATAATTAAGATATTTAAAATAGTTTGATAAAGCAGATGAATATAATGACAAATTATTTATAATATTCATTCTCAGCAAAAGAAAGTAATCATCTCCCTTTGTTGCATTTTTCCTATATATGCGAGCCACCTTACAAACTTACAAATGAGGTGACTGAAAAGTCACAATAGATCATTACTTCCATATACTTGGAAGTAGGCGAGTTTGCAATGATCCAATAGTGACACGTGAATATGGCAACTATGAAATCAATAGTCATTAAAATAAGGTTTGACAAAAAGAAGTGCTGAGAGGAACGATAATGACGATTTCCCGAAAAAAGATCAAGGCAGGAAAAGGAACTTGTCAAAAACTCGTTATAGGATCTTTCTTGGGACATGACGCAGAAGAAAGAGATTTAGAACGTATTGTGACCACTAATCTAAAATAATATATTTATTACAGCGTTGTTTTATTTTTAGAATCTTTTTTGACGAACAGGATAATATTATGGTAGCAAGAAGAAAAGTCAATAGCACAAACGACAGATGTTAAATTAGTTATCATCATCACTGCACTCCAGACACATTCATAGGTGATCACAAATTATAGGAACAGCCGATGAGAACCCTGACCCACATGCAAAAATTTCGTTGCTGAGCATCTGATCCATAAATTGTAGGTATGCGTTACTGGTCAGATTTCAACACATAAACTCAGTTTAAGAGTACCATCTATTGAGACACACTGTTGCATAGTATCAGATTAGACAGACCATGAAAGACCATCACAGCTGGTTCATGCTAAATCATTAAGATTTAAGATCGCCTGTCCCCAGGTGGAAAGTCACATGATTATGCGCTTAACCTGGTGTGATTTTCACAAAAAATCGACAGAAAAAACTTTGCTTTAAAATGCCTTCCGTCTATTTCCTTGAATTCAGACAAAAAGTATGTTCTTAAAAAAACTGAGCAAGATCATTAAACGTGGTGCAAGTCATTTATTGTCGTTATATGGGGATATTATTTAGTAGTTTTAATCTTCTCGTGTGTCTACATGTACTGTATATGCATAGACTTTATCAAAATAATTTTCCTGATTAGGCTGACACTCATATTTTACTATTATAAAGATAAAAGAAAGAATGGCCTGCATGGTGTAATACAAGAAAAGAAACAATGCTTCGTGTTTTGAGCTTAAAATAAGTTCAAGGAGACCTCTCGAATTCTGAATTGTTCGAAGTCCGAATAATTTTTCCTATGAGAAATAATGGAAAGTGAATTAATCTGTTCCTAGACCATAACAAATATCGACTTTAAATCAATTTAAACAGCAAATACACAATTTATAATCAAAAAATACACAAATGCTCTAAATAATAATCATCACCATGTGCCATACCGGTTGGCGTAGGCGATCATGTCCTTCCACAATCTTCTATCTACAACGTAGGCGACCATGTCCTTCCACAATCTTCTATCTACAGTGCATTGTATCAGTTCTGTTGTTGACTGTTTTCCATGCCATGACACCAAGCTATCCAGTATTTTCTCTCTTTGTCGTCCGCGATCTTTCTTTCCTTTTATTTTGCCAGTTGTAACCAAGTATTCCAACTTTCCTCTTCTAATGATGTACCCGAAAAATGATTGTTTCTGTCTGATGTTTTTAGGAGCTCCCTTTTTGTATTGGCCTCTTTGAGAATTTCCTCATTGATCTTTTTAGCTGTCCAGGGAACTTTCAACATTCTTCTGAGAAATCCCATCTCTGTGGCCCCTAATTGTCTTCATTTGTTTGTCTACTGTCCATGATTTGCTTCGATAGGTCTGAATTGGTTATATAGAGCACCGATGAACTATCTTTCTCACTTCTATTGACATAGATTTTTTGCATAAGATATTTTTCATTTTCTTAAATGCTATTTTGGCCTGAGCTATTCTGATTTTTATTTCTGTGGTGCATCTTCCATCTGATATTATTTTTCCCAAGTATTTGAAACATTGCATTTGTTTCAGATTTGTCCTGTTTATTTGTATGCTGCATGATGGTGATGGTTGTTTCTTCGATATGCCCATTACTTCTGTTTTCTTACTGTTCAGACTGAGACCTTTCTTGTTGCTTTCTTTTACTATTGTGTCTATCATTTCGTGTGCTCTAAATAATAAAACACCAAAACAATAAGCAAAATACATAAATACTATACAATAAAAATAAAATTCCATTTGCTGTAACTTAGTGAGAAGTAGTGATGTCCCGTATGGCTGGTGGTCTGATACATGATAGAGTTAGATTTGAAAGGCGACTCCCCTTTCATAAAGACAAAATAATTAATTTAATAATTGCACTTCTTGTGTTTTTATTCTACCTCCCCCCCCCCGGGCCCCTTTGCCATTTAGCCTTAGGTTGAAGGTTTTGGTTCATTCTTCCTCTTTTCTAGATTCGCCATATGTGTAGTGCTTTAATGATTCGCGACCAACTCCTTATCACTTCATTTTTCAATAACACAATACTCTTATGCTTCGCTGCTTCCACACTTTGCATGCTAAAGTTAATTAAGTTTTAAATATATAGCAATAAAGTAAATTGAAAATACACTGAAAACACACGGGCATCTTATGGGATGACCTGGAGCGCACAGCAGAATCAATACATGCATTAACGGATGACATTGTTTCACTGTGTATGCGGAAGCACAGTTGAACGTTGAAGCATAGTCCCGAGTGCAGATGAAAATTTTCTGAATTTTAGTGTCAAACTCTTGAATGCTCGAAGTTGTGGACGTTTGAAGTAGGGGGCTCCATTCTGTACTAGGTCACATAATATGAAGGTGAGGAGGCAAAATCCCCCACGCTTTTTTCTTCCATTCTTTTTTTTAATTTACCAAAGTGAAGACTTTGGTTTCAGCTGGAAGTCTCTGATGCGATTGTAACCACATCAACTTCCATGCCCAGCCAATGTGCTAATGACAATGCTAATAACATTAAGTATTTTGAAGCAGTTATTTATCCTCAATTGTCGTTAGATTAACTATTATTCTTTTTCGTAATATTACACTTAAAGTCTACAAAGTAATTTCGTTAATACTCACAAGGAAATGTTTCCGGCATACGCACAGGACATGCCGTTAAGTGCCAGTAAATAGAACGCAGTGGTGGCATGAAAAATGCGGGTATCCAGGGGCGACATTGCCGCCTAATTATGATATAGATTGCGCAAACTAATAGGGTAACGATAACTGTATATGTAACTGGGATTACTGCAGAGAGATATATCATATTGTCACCAAATTTTATTTATTACAATTTTATCTCTTTTTTCACTTCCTCTTGTACCCACTCGGGTGAGAGAGAGAGAGAGAGAGAGAGAGAGAGAGAGAGAGAGAGAGAGAGAGAGAGAGAGAGAGAGAGAGAGAGAGTGAGAGAGAGAGATAAATGCTGGTTCTCTTCTGGCGGGCTCAACCATTGTCATTGTTGGTGTAGTGTTTCTTTGATGACAGTTAATTTTACTCTGGGCCTGCCTCTGACTCGTCTCCCTCCTCTTAATATCTGCTTCGTATGGGTTCAGGAATCACACGGTATTCTTTCTTGATAGACAAACCATTTTATTTGTTGTTTTTGTTTGTAGTTTACGATTGGTTCAATACACAGTCTATCTCTTATATCCTTTTATTTTTATTTTTATCTGGTCACTCCATGCTTTTATTTCAGACATCTAATCCCTGATGACACCCATTCTTTTACGCTTAGTTGTGATTGATCACGTTTGAAAGGATATGTTCTGTATAAGATATTTCTTGGCGGTGACAGGTATTAGCTGGGGTTCAAGTATAGGGTGATAGATAAGCCAATATTTGGTTTCTTGTTGCATAGGGTGTCTATTTCTTTATCAATCTTCAGAGAAAAGGTTTGTAACTTATTTCATAACTGTGTTCTATAGTTACATTTAACATCTGCTTTCGTCTGCCTACTGATATGACTTCTATTTTTCAGTGCTCACCTTCATATTATTCACTTTGCATTCTTTATTCAAGGACAACACATACTATTACGGTCTGGTCAGTAGTAGATAACACGAGCCTGGGCCCTGAAAATGGATCCATGAAGCTCCATGTATGTGTATCGTTAGGGGAGGGGTGATGGTGGCAAAATGTAATCGGTAGGGTTAGGGCTGGTTGAGGGAAAGCTAGAAGGAACAATGTGAAAACCATAGATGACCGACATTTTTTTAAATGTCATTTTAATAGGTTATTAAGGGGAAGGAGTGGGAGGGGTGGTCGTGTTGTAGGGGTGGCTTGATAAAAGATGAGAGCCGAACCGCTAACCGATTTAATGTATTTTATTGGATTTTAATGGGATATTAAGGAACACAAGGGGGCGGCTTGGTGGGAGCTGTAGGGGCGGAAGGGGTGGATAGGTGGTAACAAGTGACAGCCGAACCATTGCTGACATATTTATTATATTTCATTGTTATTTTAAGGGGCTCTTAAGGGGCGGATTAGTAGGGGGGTGGTTGGAGTGTAGCAGTGGAAGGGGTGGCTTGGTGATAATTATAGCCGAACCATAGCTAACCAATATTGCATTTTATTGGATTTTTGATAGGTTTTTTCTTTTGTTGTGGTGGAGGGGGGGGGATGGGTATGCGTAGTAAAGATTGATATAATGTGAACCAAATTTGGTCGATAAATGTAATAAGAATAAATTAAGAACAAAAGCTGGCCTATTTATTGTATTTCAATTAATTTACATGGATGTTGACGATATTTTAGCAAATATCGGCTGATTTGTTTTCATTTTAAGTGGATTTAGGGTGATTTTCGCTGATTTCGGCCGGTTTTGGTGGGGCTTTGGTTGATTTCGGTGGTATTTCAACGGACTTTAGGGTGGAAAGGTAAGTGAGGTGTGGCTTGATTAAAGAGGATGTATAGAGAAAATATAAAAAGCGGACGCAGAGCAAAAGCTTTATAGACGAAAAAAAAGCATGAACAAAATCTATAGACTACCGCAATGACATATGAAAACTATTAATTGTCCGTTGCTTATATAGGACATATAGAGAAATATGTGAAAAATGGTCAGAGACAGCGAAGCTTCTCTAATAAATGTAGATGTCATTATGGGTAATTATGTCCATGGGTATGGCGATTAAATTGAGAACTAATTTGCATGCGATAGGACTAACGTGAAAAAATACGTTCGGTAGTCGGGAAGGTATCTAGTAAAAGGGTGGGGTGAATAGTTATCACAGAACGACTATTTCGTTGCTAATGGATGGTTTTCAATAGTAAAAGGAGTGGGCTGTTGTGTAATGTTGAGTCATCGAGTTGAGTCATCGATGTTTCCTTATTAAAGAGATGTGCTCTATGATTGGGTAGATTACCGGCGATCTGCAAATCTTCCACACCTTAGTGGCAAAAAATACATCAACTGATATTATGGTTCGTTAATCATTTAAGCAAATATTTACACCTTGCATTAGAAACATAATGAAACAAGTATGCTTGTAAATACTAATTTAGTATTTTTATTTCTTGTAACTCATTTTCACTCTTAGCGATTAAGACTGTATCATCAGCTTACCTTTGATTATTTATATTATGACCTCCAATTGTTATACCAGCATGCCCCTTATGGATCGTAAAATAATCTCACTATATGTGTGTGTATCACTGTATTTTAATACGTAGTCGTGTCACCTGACCGAAATGCATGAATGACTATTATGGAGAAGACATGACAGCAGGTGGGGGATTACAATAGCCCCTTGAGGTAAAAGAATGAACATGCCTGGGCTATTATCCTAGATTGGTGTGTATGTTTTCTTGTTCAATTCTTTGAGAAATTGACTGTACCTGGGACTCCAGAGAAAGTTAGTTTTTTTTTTTTTTTAAATTACAATAATTTAAAAAAATATATAATATAGTATATTTTGTGTTTGGTTTCCGCATGTGTAGCTGCGTCAAAGTAATTTACATCTATTGAATGCTTTCTTGTTAATTTTGTTTGGTCATTTTAAAATGAGAATTCACCGTAATCATTATCTAAATAACATAGTTATGAAGATAAAATAAATTACCTTGCGATATAGTAACTTTTAAAAAATAAACATTTGTATTTACACGCATTTTTTCTTTATGTTTCGAATGCCACGTGTAGATATTTGCTCAAATTATAAACGAACTATATATATATATAATATCAGTTGACATATTTTTGTGATAGAGGCGTAAAAGAATTACTGATTGCCAGTGTCTATCAACATAGAGCATGCATCTTTAATAAGTGAAACAGCATTGATGATTCAACAATATAATTACACTACAAACCCCACATTACAAACAAAATAGCCATTCTGTGATAACTACATTCTCCACTCTTTTACTAACTAACGAATACCATCCCGACTCTCGAACATATATCGCTTTACTAAAATCAAACACTCATCAACTATTTGCTCCTACTCACATACTAACCAATTAACTAACCGCCATATTCACGGACATAATTACACATGACACCTACATTTCTTAGACAATTGAGCTATCTCTGGCCACTTTTCATATTTTCTCTATATATTCTTTATAAGCAACGGACTATTTTACCTATATATTTTTGAGGTAGTTTATCGATATTTTATATATTTTTTCACATATAAAGCCTTTACAGCGGGCAACTCAAGCCTGAAACCCTCCTAACACGCTAAAAAGCTCTGACCAATTATCATATTTTCTCAATATTTCCCTATAATCAACGGAAAATTAGTATTTTTCCTATGTCCTTGCGACAACCTATCGATTTTTTCCATATTTTTTTCCTGCACAAAAAATTTGCGGTAGGCAAATCTCAAATGAAAACCTCCGACCAATTTTCCTATTTTCTCTATATACCCCAGAAAATAAATAGAAAATATTTTTGTCATAAATAAAACATGTAATATTTTTCCTCTATGTCAATACGACAATCTATCGAATTCTTTCCACAATTTTTCCTATATAAGACCTTTGATGCAGGTAAATATAACATGAAAATCTCCGACCATTTCATTTTTTCTATCTCAAATCTAAAATGAAAACTGCGTACTCTGTTACAAAAAAACTCGACTACTTTTTTTCTTTTATCTATATATCCTATATAATCAAGCTACTTCTTTCATACATAGGCAACCTAAAAAAACCCGCCAAAATCCATTTAAATCCCACCAAAATCACCCAATATCCCGCCAACATCTATTAACACCCATCCAAAATGTATTTTAAATTACTGCCAAAACCCACAAAAATCACCTAAAATACATTTAAAACCCACCACAACCCACCAAAATCAACCTAAACCAGTTAAAAACCCGTCAACATCACCCAAAATATATTTCAAATAAGCAAAAATCTTGCCAAAAATTAGCCAAAATCCCTTAAAATACAATAAATCAGTCAGCTTTGGTTCATATATTTATTCTTCATATTACATTCATCAACCAAATTTGGTTTTCTATTATATCTATCTTTACCACGTCTACCCCTCACATACCATTCCGACCTCTAAAAACCCAATAAAATGCAAGATATTTGTCAGCTATGTTTGAGTTATAATATTTACCACCAAGCCACCCTTCCGCAGCTGCACTCCAACCACACTCATACCAATTCGGCCCCTTCCGCCCTTTAATATCACATAAAAATACAATGAAATGCAATGAATCAGTCAGCTATGGTTCGGCTATCATCTTTTACTACCAAGCCATCCCATCCGTCCATTCCATCTCTTAACCAATCAAGCCCCTTCCACCCCATAATATGCCATTAGAATATCAGTCTGCTATGATTTTTCCATTTATTCTTTTTACCCAACTCTACCACCACTAACACTACCGATCACATTTTTACTACAACCACTCTTCCCAAATGATACCCATCCATGGAGCTCCAAGATCATCAGCAAAGAGTAGTTCATTTATATCCTCATTTTGTGATTTGGAATACTTGCATATTATCAAGTGAAAAACAACTGGTGATAATAAGCACCGTTTTCTTACTCCAGATGTCGCGGCGAATAGTTTAGACTGTTATAATTGCACTTGTGCAATTCCTATATAAGCTTTTACAAGATCTATTAAGATGGTCATTTATTCTAAACTGAGCCAATGTTCACTAAAAATTAGTTATATCCACCTTATCGAAATATTTCTCTTGGCTCACAAAAACTATGCAGAGATTCGTTTTATATTTTAAGTTCTAGGAAAAAAAACAATTACATGCAGCTATGGCAATAGAAGAAAAGACGATGGACATATGTTGGACATGTGATGAGAAGAGATAATAACCGAATAGCATAGCAAGCCCTCATGTGGGAAGCAGGTGGAGGAAAAGAGCCAACACAGAGAAACGCTGAGAAGAAAATTGATCAGAGAGGCAAAGGCAGTAGGAATTGGCCACCTCAATAAGATTAAGATGTTTCACAGAACAGAGACAAACGGCGAGATCTGATAAAAGATCTTTGCAAGGATTGAAAACTGCTAGAAATAAAATTTAGAAAAAGATTATCTGGGTCTATACCCTATAGGTCGGCCACGGCTCGAAAGGTCTTTAGATAGATTGATAGATGGCAACAGCAAAAAAAAAAAAAAAAAAAAAAAAAAAAAAAAAAAAATGCGATGCTGAGGTAAAAAGGATGAACAAGTTCTACCAAATTTATTGTGGCAACTTTGATAATGAACAATAAAAAAAAAACCGTTGCGGTGTTATACTATATTTATTGTTTCTTGTTATTGATATATTATAACTTGTCAGCACATCACATTTATTTTAGTTGATCACAACAGGTAATTCACGACAGACTCTTTTTCTGGATACATAATGATAATCAAGTTTATTGATATCTCTAGGCACAATGATCGACTAGTGGTTGATGCACTTATCTTAAATTAATGTTAATTAATTCGGGACTTCTCTGAGGCTACCGCCGATGACTATGGTCAGTCCCAAGTGCATATTTTGCATACAACATTATTCAACTTACGTTCATGAGGAATGTGAAACAACTTGAAATACTCTTAAAACACTTCACGACACTAATGTTCATATTCGCATTGCTATACTCCTACTCTCTATCAACTTCTACTAATAATAACTTCTCAACTGACTTGAACTACAACTTGGAGATACTAACTTCCTAACTAACTGGCTTCACTTTCTAATCTTAACTTTCTAACTGTTCTGACTATACTAACTATTAACTGCCTTTGGCAGTTCGGCCGAAGCCGGACTTAGCTTACTTAGTCTACATTCTGACTTTTATTCTCATTTCTGACTAATTCTCTGACTGTCTCAAACCTATAGTGTTTAAGTTTAAATACTCCAACCACTCCCACTCTCTTCGTCTAAAACTCAGCAGCCACTCAAAATTGTTGCCAAGTGACAATTTGCGCTCTTCTGGTCACTTGGGTTGGTCGCTGCTCACTATTCTGTGACCGACACCTGAACTATCTCCTGGTTTGATGAAAACATCTTGTTTTCGTGAATCTCCATGACCCATTTGTTGGATGACCACTCATTTATCAAACGACCAAAGTCATGGGGTCAATGCATGCGCTAGTCATGCGTCTAAGGTCACCTCCACAACAACCTGTTGTGGAAAATGTCCCGGATAATTCTGGACCTTCCTACCTTAGCTTGGTGGGTGTCCTTGTCATGCCCGAGGTCCCCTCCCCTACAAACACCGCGCTATCTTCCAACTTCCACAACCTGCTGCGTGGAAAATTCCATGGACCCAAACTCTCTGTATAATTCTACTTTACTTTCCTCACCACTGTGTGTCTACCACCCACTATAAACCTTTACTCCCTTAACTTTGTTTCTACAACTTGTCATTCTGGAAAATTTCCATTCCTTAACTTCAAACTAATACTGATCGCTACCATTTTTTACTGTTATTGTCTATTGAGAAGCGGGTAACAACTAAGTTACCCGTCCCGATGCTCTCACTTACTATACTCTATTACAGCGGTATCACTAATCACCTTATTAAGAACCCGTCATCTTCAACTACAGTTATATTTGACGTTCTTTATTGGACAAAACAAGTTCAGGTAACGGAGACAACGCCAGCATTAAAATACTGCTTCTCGTGAACAGACCAGCACAAGTAACTATACATCGAAATTTAAGAATTTAAAAGAGCCACATTCAATTTTATTTTGGTATTCCAGCAATATAACAAATGAAAGCGTGTTTCTTTAACAAATATCTAGTTCATTAAAAAACGCTACGCCTTGGTGAGTTAATAGGATCATTTTAGTGAAACAAAAATTCCAAAGATGTCTTGAAGAAAATGTTACAAATGCATGTTACAACAAAACAATTCGCTTACTCTTTAAAATAAATTTTATAACTGGCATTGACAACCATTTTTTTTAATTAACCGACAGCTACAACTCAAACATTGTCACGAACACAAAAATAGGGTAAGCAAGAGCAGCATTTTATTTATTACTTAATTTGCCCTGATGTTACTACGAAAATTCTCCCTATTTAGACAATTTAAGGAATTTGGAAAAAAAAAATTATATTCACATACCACATTTGGGAAGTGAATTCGAACCACGTGAACAGCAACTGAACGCGTTAGGCACTTCGCCACATGCTTTCTGAAAGCCAAAGTTGTACCAACAAAATGACTGTTTTCAAATGCTAAGATATTTTTACCGCCATATCATAATTGGTCATGCCTTTTTCTAAGGTAAAAAGCATTACATTTTATATCAACAAACTCATAAATTTACATATGAATCCCAGCGAACAACATCTCAATATGAACACAAACATTAAGTAAGACTAGAAAATTAAGGACATACAATGTTGGTGGAACATATACTTACGAAGCCGGTAAATACATGACAGTAACCTGCAACAAGGAATGCACGAAGAGGGCTGGGGCATCATTAGGATATCGAGGCCCACACTGGGAAGTCCCGGGCTTGTACTTCACTGTCAGCACCAGTAAGTTGAGAGTAGAACAGATGGCGGCCCAAAGCCAGGCAGCCATCATCATCGCGATGATATAAGACAGCTTGAGCGGGTTACTTAGTGGCCGAACGATGGAGAAATACTTGTGTATACTTATGTACATCAGCGTGTGGAACGAAGTGATTAAGCAAAAGCTGTTCATCCAACCACTTAGCGAACACAATGCATCTCCAAAAACCCAATCGTTCTGAATCAAAGTGGTGATTGAAAAAGGTTCCATTAAGAGCCCCACTAACAGATCAGCAATGGCTAAATTTAAA
Organism: Megaustenia siamemsis; assembly: GCA_032433765.1. NCBI lineage: Eukaryota > Metazoa > Mollusca > Gastropoda > Stylommatophora > Ariophantidae > Megaustenia > Megaustenia siamemsis. The sequence goes on along the minus strand of JAVIAB010000051.1, from coordinate 75,353,550 downwards.
AGAAATAAATTAGTTCGAGTACGCATCCCTCTGTGGCGGATAATCACCATCAAGACCATGATGTTGCCAACAACTGTACAGAAGGCTGACACTGACATGATACAGGCCAGAACAACAGAGAACTCGAAGCTCCATTTGTGACTGTAGGTGGCATTCAGGCTTGTTGCATTGCTACCGTTAGCGGGGTTGTATATATCAAAGTTGAGGTTAGTGTCGTTTGAACTTCCGCTTATTCTAGTCGTTGCCATTTACATTCAGCGAGACCGGCGTCAGATTAGAATACAGATTAAAATGAAGATAACAAAAGTTGCGTCTCTGATTGCAGTTCACAAAAACTACCCTCACCTGATCCACGAACTGGCCATTTGATTATAATCAAATATTTACATGTAAGTACCTGCAAAGGAGAAAAAAAAAAGAAAAAAGTATAATTTATTATGAGCTTTAAAAATGCATTTCCCAACTTAATGTAATATTGTACATTGTATGATACTAAATCTTCTCAATGTATTCAAATTTTAGAAAGAAGTTCGCCAGAGTTCTATCAGCCAAATGGAATTATTTTTTCATATTGTGAGTTATTGCTAACTATAATAATGTATTCCTTCTATTCTATTACATGTATACACAAAAAAACTGTCCACACATACCTTCAAAAATAGCTATAGCATGTGAATCACACCGTGAGAAGCAATATAAATATATACACATATACACTATACATATGTGTTTCACCTAGAGAGTGAAACTACTGTCAATAGACATGGGGGATAATCTTCCTCTGGACATTCTTTTCTTTTTTTTTTTTTTTATTATTTACTTCTACGAGTACTCTGCGTTGAGAAAACTTTTCCACTTTTATGGCAAAATCGCACACCCATTACGAGACAGTGACCTCAATACAGAAAAATACTTCACCGAGAATGGTCAGTTCAACAAGGCTCAAAGAAAGCGCGCTACTAGAATACAAACCAAAATCCACATGACCAGTCCTGATTGTTTCTTCGATAAGACACCATTACTTCTGTTTTCTTACTTATTTAGGGAGTGACCTTTCCAGTTGCTTTCTTTCACAAACTTTCTTTCACTATAGCTTTCTTTCACTATCATGTATATCATTTCTAGTAATGCATTCTCCGTCTCTGCTTTTAAAGTCTGTCATCCGCATATCGCAGATTGTTCATGTTGTGACCGTTGACTTCAATTCCATTTTTTTGCCTACTAGATGAATCATATTATTTCTGATGTTAAAGTGAGAACAAGTCCGGCGACAGAACTAAGTCTGACTCTGTTTTATATATTGGAACTATCAAATTTGGTTGCCAATACTTATTGCTCTGTGTTTGTTGCCAACACATTTTTGTTAATGATTGCCATCGATGTTTAGTTTCTCCAGCATTTGTCTTCTATTTATTATTTTGAAATGTTTTACTTTGTAAAATGCTTTTGTGTCGTCTATGAAGCACATGCACAAATCTCTCTTTACCTCTATAGCTCTTTCTATCAATATTCTCAGGATGTATATTGCATTATTTGTGCCTTTTCCTTCCATAAATTCACATTGTTCCTCAATTCTGATTTTATTATTTATACGTCTCATGATTCTTAGTAGTAATATTTTGGTCATATGGCTCATGAGACTATAGTGGACCAGTCTTCTTTGGGATGGTTACAAAGATAGATTTTAGTAGAGCGGGTACGTGTCCATTTGTATATATGTCATTGAGTAGTTTTACTATGACCTGTACTCCCAGTTCTCCGAATGCATATGTCTGTTCGATTGTTATATTGTCGGGACCAGGAGCTCTCTACGCTGCACTCTGCATTGTTGGTGGCCCTGTACCATTGTTTCAATTGTTTAGCTTTAACCTTTCATCATAGAGCTCACTATCTTCTATTCATCTTTCAATTATCTTCATCTGATTATTATATTTCTTTCCAGTGATTTCACACACCCTAAAGCTTTTTTTCTTCCTGTTAATTTACCTGATTGTACATATATTGTGTGTCTTTCTTTTTTTTCCCCCTATTTTTTTTTCCACAGTTTCAACTTCAACCATCCTTCCCTTATCTCTCTGCATTTATTTTAGATTTCCTTGTACAGTCTTGTGTATGTTAGTTCTTTCTTATGTTTTCGTGTTTCGCTCATTAGTTCTAGTATTTGTTCTACCATCCTTTTCTTCTTGTTGATTCTTTTAGCCATTGGTATTACTTCTCTTTGAATCGATTGTCTGAACATTTCCCATTGCTCCTCAATGTTTTGTATTTTCTCAACGGCATTATATCTATTATGTGATATCGTTCTGTACTTATCACTCATTTGTCTATCTACTCTAAGCACATTTAATTGTAATTTCGTATGTCTTTGGGATTTCATTCTTATACAGTTTCATTATAATTTTTCCACGTACTAGTACATGGTCACTATTGCAATCTGTTCCTGGCATTATTTTAACAGATGTTTGGTCATTCCTAAATCTTCTCTGTACCGGTATAAAATCGTTTTTGATTATATACTTTGTATTCTGGGCTTTGCCATGTCCATAGTCGTTTAGGGTGTTGCTTGAACCGGTGTTACGTTACCTATACTCATTCCGTGTCTTGGCCCAACGTATCAATCTATCCTCTCTCTCATTCGTCTCTCCTTGGCCATGTCCTCCCGTCACATTTTGCACTTTAGCTGTTCCTACCTTTGCATTGAAATCCCCTAATATAATGGGTATTTTTTAGGATTTACACTCTTCCATGGTTGCGCTTGTGCAGAGGAAAGTACACTATACAAATTGACGAGGTAAAAAAGCCAGAAAATTATAAAAATATACCAAAATCTATGTAAAAAAGGATATGAATATATAATACAGAATTTCAATTAAAACTCAGAAGGGTTTATAACTACGAAGACGAACATTCTTGATTAAAGACGTCACTAAAAATAAATTAGCCAGTTTACATATAAGCGTATGATAGATTATAGAACTCGTATAAACTACCCATGTGCAACAACAAGAGCAATTGCAGAAATATTGAGGAAAGGTAGAGTAAAGCATTGAATACAACAGATGTGCTGGAAACATCGTCTACAAATAAATGTAGAAAGTTATTAAAAAAAAAATTACAATATCCTTGTTCAAAAGAGAAACAGGAAAAAAAAAGAACGAAAATGGGATGTCTGAAACTAATCACTGAAGAAATCCCGATGTAAACATTTGATAAAATGAGAAATGAAAATTACACTAGCAGAATATCTAAGAAGTTAGGATCAGACAGACGCATCTTGATTAAGACAGTGTGTAAAAGTGAAGAAAACCTTTAACGTCGACATTTACAGATGGAAAGCCGTAGTGTTTTGTTTCCAACATTAGCTACTTCTTGATAGGTCTAGTGGCAGTGATTACTGTAGCAATATCAGCAGTAGGTGTGTAGCCGGTAAATACATGTCAGTAGAGAGTTAGTATTGCGCTAACAGCAGTAGTAGTTGTAGTAGAGAGAATTAGTATTGCGATAACAGCAGTAGTAGTAGAGCCAGAATTTGTATTGCGATAACAACAGTAGTAGTAGTGTGTAGTAATAGTAATTCAAATAAAAGTAAAAACGCTTTGCACTTAATAATTCTAACACAGTGTAAGCTGCACTACCGTGACTTTTGGCTGTATTTTGGATAATTATCTCATGCACTCGCCGCACGCAGGATAATTGTCAAAAGATGACGCAGATAACTTCAACTGGTCGACGCGGACTTCTTTATTTACCCATCCTCTTCAAATCACTTGTTGCGACTCGCTAGAATCCTTTGGCCGTGCCTGTCTGGACGGGATAGGGGTGTGTTGTTGGAGTCTTATTTCAGACGCTTGGTGGTGTCTGAACAAGATCATCTATGTGACTGCATTTTAAAAGAATGTCCCACTAAAACAACATTTTGGTAATATCCCCTCCCTATTTTTACGCGAAACCTTATAATAAACAGATGTTTTTATTTAAATAATCAACATCACGTTCCATACCGGGTGGCGTTGGGGATCATGTCCTTCCACAATTTCTATCCACAGTGTATCGTATCAATTGTGCTGTTGATTGTTTTCCGTGACATGACACTAAGCTATCTAGTATCTTCTCTTCTTGTCGCCACCGATCACTCTTTCCCTGTATTTTGCCACTTGTAACTAAGTATTTCAACTTCACACATCTCATGATGTGGCCCCCCCTCCCCCCCCCCCCCAAAAAAAAAAAATGCCGATTGTTTCTGATGTTTTTTGAGTAGCTCCCTTTTTGTGCTGGCTTCTTTGAGATTTCCACGTTGGTCTTTTTAGTTGTCCAGGGAGTTAGTATTGTTCTGAGAAATCCCATCTCTGTAGCCTCAAATCATCTTTTCATGTATCTCTCTACTGTCCAAGATTCGCTTCCATAGGTTAGAATTGGTTCTATATAGCACCGCTCTATGCATCCCTCTCTCTCACTTTTTTTTTTATTTTGACTTGTTCCACAAGACGTTTTCATTTTCTAAAATGCTATTTTGGCCTGAGCTATTTTTTTTTTCCTTTCTGTGGTGCATCTTGCACCTGATATTATTGTGCTCACGTATTTGACGCCTTGCACCTGTTTCAGATTTCTCTATTTATTATGTTCCATGGTGGTGGATATTGTTTCTTCGATATGATTTATTAAAAAATATCTATCTTTTCCATCGTTATTTACTTATATCTTTAATTTTTATATTTGTTTGCGTTGTTTGGCAAGAAAATTACAATCAGTTGAAAGAGTTGTACCATTATAAGAAAATACCAGAAATAAGGTAAATGATTACAATAGCCGGTTGGAAAATCAAGTACAAACTTCACCGTCCTAGACCGAAAAGTTTGGAGATGAAGGGGCTAGTGCTTGTCCAGGTTGTTATTATTTTACCAACCTCAGTGAGATAGATGCCTATTTTTTTATTATTGTTTTTTAATTTTTAGCTGGTTCGGCTAGAGAGGGCCAGATAGGGATTTTAATCCAGGTTCTCGTTGTCGCTAGCCTACAGGCTGGCCACAGCGCTACTGAAATCGAGTTAACTTGCCATGGAGAAAAAACATATTTTAGTTACATATTACAAGAGTCAATTTGAATGCACATTGAACAGACATAAGAGTTAGCTATATTCAGTAGAAGGGCGAAGAAGGCATGCACGTTTATATGCCCCTCCCGACCTCTCAGTCGGCATTTTCAGCACGTAACATTTTATTATGAGAAATGAAATGTCAATAATTATTATAACACCTCTTAATCAGCGCTCATCGAAGGCTTCTAAATTGCTAATATATATTAATATATATAATATATATATATAATATATATAATATATATATAATATATACATAATATATATATAATATATATAGTATATATAATATATATTGCACCTGTTCCAGGCGTATCACAACTAACTGGATGAGCTATTTCGCTGTCGTGTACTCCTGAAAGCTCAAGACAATAAATTTACACATTTCTGACAGCTTGAGGCTTCTTTAAAACATTGAGCACAGGTAAACAAATCTAAAACATTGATTACATAATCATGGTGAGATATTTGCTTGCAAAATTATATGAACGTTGTTTAGCAAAGCCGACAACGGATAAGTTATTGCTACAGAAAGTAGAAGATATATCGACATAAAGCCAATCTAGAACTCCATGCTGAGACAAGAAATAAAGCAGATCGCCTGCGTGAGAATGATGATTTCATACAATTCGCAATATATTAACATAGAACAATTCGCAATATATTAAAGAACAATAAAACTAGAGTCCCAGTATACGAGGTAGACCATTATAAAACTGAGTAACAGTATCAAGTAAACTATAACTTCATCATGTACCAACAGTTGAGCGGCCAGAAAAACGAGAGAACATCCTCATGACACCTGATGAAACTGTAGAAAGAAGATGAGAAGAGTGAATGTCCGACATTATATATTATACAAAAGTTGTAGTCGTTGGAGCTCAGTCACAGACGGCACACACTATGGGCAAACCAAACTCCGAAATCGACATTTGACCTTTTCAGTATATTCAGCTCTAGGTTGAGATATATACAATGTAAAACGAGATGCCCCAAGAAAGCTGCTACCACCAGACAATGTGTCGACAGAATGAAAATATTTGAAATCAAACCGTTGGTGTTAAAAATATTTAAAATACAACGAAGATCACTGACATAGATTGTTAGAAAACAGTTGAATAATTAACAATCATATGGCATTGTGGCATTTTAGTTCTGATCTTAGAAAGTGAGCAGCACTTGTGAGAAAAATTGGTCTTAGTCCTCTAGATTTTGAATCATTAAAGTGTACAAAAGTAGAAGTGGTTCCAGCTTGCGACACCAGACACAACAAGCAATTCTCTAGCTTCGTTAATTGTTGCATTTGCGATATAATACAATAAGGTTTTACGGGGAGAAACGTTGCAAAGGCTGGAAATGTTAACACTTTCTCTTCTTTCTAATTCTCTTCTACCTTTCAACTCCCTATGGAGCATATGTCTTCAAACACTTTTCAAGCCTTTCTGCTTTCTGCCATTCTTTTACGATCATCCAATGTCTTCCCCATTCTCAACATCTCTGCTTCCATCTGTGTTTCCAAGAATATTTTGGTCTTCCCCTGTCTTTGTCCTTGGAGATTCCAAAAGGGACCTTTTGTGTAAAACTCCATTGGCTTCCTTAGCGTGTGTCCTATCCAGCGTCATCGTCTTCGTTGTAGCGCTTTATCCACTAGTATTTGACTGGTACTTTTCCATAATTCTGTGTTAGTGGTTTTGTCCTGCAATTTCAATTCTTTTATTCTGCGAAAGCATCCATTAATGAAAGTCTGTATCTTTATGATTATCATTTTTGTTATTCTCCATGTTTAACAGAAATATAGTAGGACTGACTTAACATTGGAGCTGAAAATATTTTATTTTTGTATTTAATCTAATTTCTTTGGATTTCCATATGATTCCGATGAAACGAATGCTCCTCTTGCTTTTGATATCCTTATTTTTGTATAATTCTCTGTTCCTCCCTCTTCGTTTATATTACTGTTCAGATATATGTAATATTGTACATCTAGTAGAGGTAATCCTCCTATTGTTATTTGGTTATTGCAAACTGCATTAATTCTCATAACTTTGGTACTATCTTTTCCATTTATTTTCAGTCCCAGCTGTTGTGACCTCTCACCAAGTATGATTATTTTGTCTTGCATCTGTTGATGGCGATTATGTGATAGGAAAGCTATGTCATCAACAAAGTCTAAGTCATTAAGTTGCTTGCTCTGTGACCACTGAATTACATTTCAGTTGTTCCGAATTATTTTCATAATCTAATATGCCAGCAGAAAGAGAAATGGGTACTCCTGTTCTTATTTCAAACGCTATGTAAGCTACCATTCGTGCAAAAAGACTACATTTCATTCCTTCATACACTGTTCTTATCAGGTTAATAACACTGATAGGAATTTAGTAATGACTCAGCAACTTCACTTAACACCTTCTGACATGAGCATTTCAACTAAATGTGTTATAAATTAAGTTTATAACATCTAATCAGTCTAAACTTACAATACAAAAGCATATAGAGTTAAAGGTTTATCTTTCCAATATAAACAAACAAATTAATAACAGAGGCTTGCCATCTACACAAATTTCTAAGTGTTGGGCAAGAGTATAAGATATAGGATATACGAGGAGGTCTAGTTTAATAAAATATTTAACAAAAAATGTCTAGTTTAATAAAATATTTAACAAAAAATAATACAATAATTTAAATTTGAAAAATCACTACATTATTATTAATAATGCAATCAATCAATTGTACAAAACAATTTCAACTTTTTTTTCCAGCATTAGTTTAAATGAAATTTGATGGATGATGCACAAAAGGACTAATATACGTTCCCACAATATTTTACCACCATGTTAAAATGTTGGTTTTTGGCTACCTATTTGAAGTGTCGACATAAGAACAATGGGTTTGGACTCAAATAAGCAAATCCTCGTTTCCTCCCTATCCTGTAAAGTTGATGACTGCAACCAAATTCTTTTATTCGTGTGTTTGTAGATAATGCTGTTGTAAATTAATTTAAAGGTCTATCCATTCTTTAGTGCTGTCTTCCAACCTTATTGAAGTAGGTGAACAAGAACTGAATATCTCATCTCATGGTATCCTTTAGCACGTCGAGATTACCATTCCATTAAGTTCAGCATACCAAAAAAAAAAAAAAAAAGTGGGGGAGGGGGGGAGTTGCTAAACTTGCAGTTATACATGTGCTTCAAAAGACAAGGACGCGTCCTATCTCTAAGCTTGTTCAATCTATACACTGAGAAAATCTTTAAAAAACGGAGATGCCAGGTCTAAACATTAATGGAAAGATAATAATCTAAGATATGTTTAATGAAATAAACAAGACAAACAAAAAATATGGATTACTATGAAATATATGGAAAAAATATGGAAAAACTATGATCATAAACAAAATACTCAAAACCCACAAGTGGATATCAAAATTGAAGGAATAGACCTGGAGACAGTTCAGAACTACAACTACCTTGGACATACTATAACCAGTGATGGAAAATGCACAACTGAAATAAAGAAAAGTATAAGAATTGCAAAAAGTAATTTTAATATCATGAAGAACATGCTAACATCAAAACAAATAACACCAGGGCTAAAACTAAGAATAGCAAAATGTTACATCATATCAATATTCCTATTTGGTGCTGAAACATGGACATTAGACAAGAAAACAGAACAGAATTGAAGCCTTTAAAATGTGGATATATAGAAGAATATATAGAGAAGAATAGGTAGAATTGGATGGAAGGAAAAGAAAACAAACGATGAAGTCTTAAAACAACTAAAAATGAAAAGAGAACTACTAAACAATTAGAACAAGACGAATGCGATTCTTGGGCCATGTTAAAAGACACAACAGCCTAATAAAAGTAATCCTGGAGGGAAAAATAGAAAGTAAAAAAGGCAGAGACTAACATGGACGAGTAACATCATAAGATGGACAAGTCAGCCTATGACAATCTGCACCATCAAAGCAAGAGACAGAGCTGTCTGACGATTTGCCTGTTGTAGCTTATTCTTAAAGGTTATGGAGTAGTAGCCAAATCACAGTAAAACAGGTCGTGTCACGTTCTGTTGACAAGTTGATGTAAGAGTTAACTTTGAATTATGGAGAACGTATTAAGAGCTTGGACAGATTTTGTGATATGTGCTGGTGGCTCACTTTTAATGCAGGGCATCAGGTTTCAAAACATCTTCAAGCTATAATTCTTTATAGCCAAAAAGAAATGTACTGAAGGGAGGTCAAAAAGTAATGCACACCAATTTTTTTCTCGGAAACTATTCGGGCAAAACGTGTGAAATTTTCACAGATTGTAGCTGAACATCCCCTTGACACTACCTATTTGTCAACATAATCTCCGTCCAAGTGTATTGCCTTACGCCATCGCGAAACTAGGTCATGAATGCCTCGTTTGTACCAAGTTTTGTCCTGCTCGCGTAGCCATTTTTTAACTGCACGGATCACATCCTCATCATTGTCAAAGTGTTTCCCACGCAGGAATTTTTTGATTGGTCCAAACAGATGGAAATCTGAGGGAGCCAGATCAGGGCTGTAAGGAGGATGGGGCAGTACAGTCCAACCAAATTTGTTGATTGCTTCCTGTGTTACCAGACGTGTGAGGGCGTGCATTGTCATGTTGAAGCAACAAATCTGCAGATGGCTTATTAGGCCGAACTCTGTGGAACCGATTTTTGAGTTTTGTCAGTGTATTGATGTAAGCTGTCGAGTTGATTGTCTCACCTCTTGTCATTACATCAACAAGAATCACACCATCAATGTCCCAGAAGACAGTGATCATCACCTTTCCGGCTGATGGAGATGTTTTGAATTTTTTCTTTTTGGTGACTGCGGATGATGCCATTCCATTGACTGCATTTTTGTTTCAGGCTCATAATAATGTGCCCACGTTTCGTCACCGGTAACAATTTTTGACAAAAACACTCCTTCAACACCGAAACGCTCCAACAATTCAGAACAGAATGTTTTCCTTTGAACTCTGTGATCATTTGTTAGGCACCGAGGAACCCATCGAGCGCAAATCTTTGAATATCCGAGAGTTTTAAAAATTGCGATTGCACTTCCCTTGCTGACTGTAAGCTGCAATGCCAATTGCTGACTAGTGATACGCCTATCCTTACGAATAATGGCATCAGCCCGGTTTAACATGTCTGTGCTGGTAGCCGAGGCAACACGTCCAGAACGCGGTAAATCGTGCAGCTCCACTCGTACACTTTCTGCAGCTTTAATTCTCTGAACCCAGCGACTAACTGTGCTCCTATCGACTGCAGAACATTTGTACACTGCACACAGTCGTTTATGAATGTTTGCCACAGTTTCTTTTTCCGCAACCAGAAATTCTATGACAATTCACTGTTTGTAACGGACATTGTTGACAAGCTCCATTTTAACGGTTCATAGATTGCGTAATATTTTTCAGAATGCTGTGCAATTTGGTGCACATAATTGGAACATGTCATATTCCAAGTGTGCAAAATTTCATATTCCTATCTTTATTATTAGCCGAGAAAAAAATTGGTGTGCATTACTTTTTGACCTCCCTACGTACTTCTTTGGTGATGGGAAAAAAAAGGGCATCCGCATATAAAGCAATGGAGCGAGCATCCTCTTAAGCCCAGCGAACTGGTTGCCCTAGAACTTCCAAGGGACGATAAAGCAATGATATACAATTACTAAGAAAGTGTAAATTTAATATACAAAACCGTCAATGGAAAATTATTGCAGGTGAACAACTGCTAACAAAACCGCATGTGGTTACAAGTTTCAGAGAAGGGGTTACATTTGTGTTGTGATATTGTTTCAACTAAACATATTGCTATGACGAACGTTTGACTATGAAGAAGTCATTAAAAATAAATCACACAGAACTGCGTTGATAGAGATGCTAATCTGAAAGTCAGGAAGGAGCCGGTATCATCAGTTGGGGAATAAATCATGAACAAGCATAAATAAACTTGAGTCATAAAATGTGCTTGCTGAAAAAGAAACTGAGGAGAATGGCTTAGAATAAAAGGGGTATTATGGCGTTAAAATTAATGAGGGTCAAGCTACAAAGGGAGGAAGGAATAATTATTACGGAAGATAGAAAACGACGTGAATGTTGAGTACTATAAATAAGCAGGACACATGGAAATAATATTTAAAAAACAAACCAGTTGGTACAAAGTTTGAACGATAAATTATTTCATACTAGTAATAAAGCATGGCATGCTGAAAGGCGCAAATATGTGAATAATAAAGAAAGTCAGCAGCTATTAAGGCGATGGTTTCATTTACCGGGGTGTATGACTGAGTCACAGCCTCGTTAAATGATGTATGGCTTTATATGAATGTGAAACAAATAGAAAGTCACTGCTGTTTTATCCGTGTGTTTATCCAAACTGTCGCTGTGGTTGTTACAGTTATTGGCTTTGTAGTAAAGTACCCCCCGTCACGCCAAGTGGCGTATAGGGAAATATGGTGTTAGTGACCCTATTTTACAGACCTTCAGCACATGATTTTGTAATGTGGTCGGTATTACGTGCTGCTTTACTTTAATCCGTACCCATTTAAGGCTGGTCGGTTGGGATCGAACCCTACTTGTCCGTAGTATTCACTAACCACTGAGCTATCGCTCCCACTAAATTAGTAAAACCCAGTGTCCTCGCCAGGGTATGTTGCCGTGTAAGCCAGCCTATCGATTGCTAACCGGACACCTTTGAGTAATTGATATTTTCAGGCATTTACAGAGATTGTCTACTAGTTGTGTTTTTTGGGGGTTTGGTAGCAATGTTTGAAAATATAATCTGTTCACATTAAAAAAAATGAATGTGTGTAAGTTGGGTTGATGTGTACTTGATGTTTTTGAGGCAGAAAGCTTATGATGCTTGTTCTGGTTTCATTCCTACCGAATGGTCCGAACCATTTCAATTATAATATATCTCAAGCACTGTTTAATATAAATCTGTTCTAATTTTCATATTGGGAAATCCATCTTTCTTAGCCTGCAAACTTTATGATTCCTGTATTTTCTTTCTTTCTAGCGTTCACCCAAAGATGCCCTAGGAACTGATAGTTTTCTACGTCATCCGTCCTTAGAAGGACGTTAAGTGAGCGTATACTCGTTGTGTTGTGCCTTTCGGCCAAAAACATCCGACTTCTCCACGGCCTTATTTAAGTACCGGGTTGCCATCCCTATTAGTTTGGCCAGACTCGACCGGCAAGTCGTTACTAGAGACGTCGCTAAAAGTGTCAGTAGGGTCTGGATGATTCAGATTCATCTATGAGTTGCTTGCAGCTTCCAACTCTGTTGCTGTCAGGCGCCTTGCCTTCATTCCTGACCTCAACGTGTAGTGAGGGAAGTTTGTGTATCAACGCTGACTTAAATATAGGCACATTCTGTTGTCTCTCATGGTGGGAAAATGAAGGAGGCAGAGTATAGCTCTTCATGAATGTATTGTGCGCCCACATATAAGTGCGTCAGCTTATAATTCATATAGCCTAGTTATGTATCCTTTCCAGTCTTATCTTCGCATGAGTGAGTCCTGGAATAGCAAAAGCATATCAATGACACAACGGACCAGTTCCTGGTAAAAGAAAACCTAAAATGTTGCTCACAATCTGCCGCTGCCATTACTCGCATTGCGATCAGACTCTTCCCAGATTTCATAATTACTTGGTCCACTAGCTTGGTTTCAACCAAAAGTGTGTCTTTACAATAATGGTAAGAAGCAAAACTTGTGACCCACCGTCGTATTATTAATATTAATAGTTGATAATATGGGTGTGGGGGGAGGGGGTCTGAAAACGCATCACACTAGCATAAAACGCGCAGCCATTAGCATGAGTTTCAGTTATTCCCGTATTATTTGTCTACCAACTTAACAACATTGGCGTTGACTGGACTATTTTCTTTATACGCCATTAATCATTTCTACAATAGGTATATTTAGTCGAATGTTTCATTTGATTATTTTTGTCGGTGCAACATCATCAACTACAACACGTTTGTGACTTTTGACAGAAGGAACGATTCTTCTACATTCATCTATCATTTTAGAAATTATGTACATTATAGTTGTCTTGTTATCTACAAGCTTATCGTTTACTAACTAGAAGTGCCACCTGCTGTTTCATGTTGCTTTCCAATATTTTATTTTTATACATTATTTTTTTCGAAAATATTTTTTTAACCTATCATTTTCTTACCTTTGCACGTGTCTTGGCGAATTACATTTGCTAGGTCTGATGACAGTGATATGTGGTCGAACGATTTTGTGTTCCTGAGCGATGGTTTGTGTGTGATCGTATGGAGCAATGGCTCGGCTTATGTCATTCATTTGGATTTCTCTGTACTGTCCTCCAAACTGTATGATTTTAATGTTCTAAAACAGAATACACAAATTCATTCACAGTGACTTGCGAGTCAATCCTCGTATAAGTTTATTACCATGTGTACTTAGTTTGAGTAATTTGATATTGTGTAATAGTATTCACAGAGAAGGAGTACAGAAACAGAATGAGGGATAGAGATATGTTGATAGTCAGAAAGAAGAGATGAGATGATAAAGAGAAGAACCAAAGGGCAACCAAGTATTTAAAGTTAAATCCATGAATAAGATATTGACAGTTAATTTGGAGTTCATTTAGAGGTAAAAGTCACTTGTTAAATAAGACAATAACATGATATTATCTTTCGAGAGGCTTCTAACTTTTAGGGTCAATTGACGAACGTGTGATATCTAGAATAACAATAAGGAAATATTGGAACGATTCTAGACCAACGACCTGGAAATGACCATGGCAACCACAAAAACAGACGACTTTCCACCATGTTCATCTGGGAGGCACATATACGATATAAACTCACAACACCTCTTTTAAAGGGCTGACTGGGACAGAACACATAGACTAAGTAGCTGAGCACAGAGGAAGAAGACAATTTTCTAATTAGATTTGCCTACAAAGTCATTAAATGATGATTCGTATTCATAATTATATAAAGTCCACTAATCACGTGACAATCAGTGTAAATTTAGTATCCTAAGATATAGTATAATAAATCAAGAAGTGAGAGTTGGAAATAGCATAGAAATTCCTAGTGAGTATTGTTAAGTCTAGATAAGATAAGATAAATATGTGAATTGCGTGCGAAGACTACAAGTTGTACAGAAACAGCAGCTGATAGACAATAACACTGTGCGATTTGTTAGGGACGTGAATATCTCCACACGGCGATAGCCTAGTACACCGCCCCATATGGCAAAATGAAGTTTGTTTTATTAATTCGAGGAATTGAGAGGAACAAGTTATGTCTCATCACGAGATTAAGTTAAACATTAGGTTAATTATCATTGGCCATTTATAATTACCAATCAAACCATTCATGTATGATCATAGTGAGGCCAAGTTATTTGGCGAATAAACATCAGTTGAAGTATTCAGATGCTCTGTTATAAGTGTCACATAATAAATGGTACGATGCTTTGATTACATTCTCTCAAATTCAAGATTTATTTTTACTGCGACAATTGTGAATCAAAACTAATATAACATTTGAAGAGCCAGTGATTTTTTGCAAATGAATTAACTTCAGCGATGAGTTCATGCGTTTTTGGTTTCATAACGAAACAAAAATCAGCAATAATATTTTATCGCTTTTTGTTTTACTGCTTCACCCATTTAATACCAAAACATTTAATCTTTATATACACCTGCATTATTTCTCTTCTTATGTGTCACATAAGAATGAATATTGAACAGATTAAATACAACATCTAGCGGTTAAGAAAAGTATTATAAAGAATATTAGTTTTAACATGTAACATGGAAACACCTATCAATGCCATGGAGTGCCTGTACTGTGCTAAAATCTTTCTGTGCAATCAATATTTAAGTGCTAATGACCACTGTTTGTGTACAATGATGACGATCCCATAAATAAGAGCAAAAATATCTATGTTCTGCGATTATATGTCTGTTCCTTTTTCTTTGCACTACAGACCTGCGTACACATATAAACGGTTTATACTAAATATATTAACGCAATACTATATCTAGAATAATTTAGTTATTAGCGTTCCATGCTTACTAACTATATCATTATAACAAAAACGTCTCTTCTCAATGCTCTCATCTCACTTGTTTCTCATTACATGTTTATATGTTGTCATTCTACACTGTACCTTTGTACTTTTTGCTGCAATGTCGGATCAAATTATACACACACAGTGCATAATTTATTTTTTATGCTGGACATCAAAGACACTTATTCCAAATTAATAACGTTCCTATTTGTATATTGCTCTCTACATCAGAACTATGGCATGTATCCAACAAGTTTCCGATTCTGATTTGATGCAAACAATTATTTGGCAGTTTTATAAAAACAAGACAGCAGGACGGATATTAAATACATGAGGCCCAAGAAGAATAAACTGTGACGATCGCTTTCTCTTTCTCACTCGCAATTTCTTAATTGCGGAGTTGTTAGGACATACATGCCCGTTACAATCTTCATGTCTCTGTCGCAACTGCCTGAGAGTCGACAATGCCCAGACCAGTCCCTCTTTGATTTTTTATCTAATCCTTCCTCTACCTACCTCTTGCTTTCCTCTTAGACGCATGATAGGAAACAGCCTGAGAGACAAGATATGAAGAGAAAGAAATTGGGGGAGGAGGGCGATTTCTGAATAATTCATGACGTTGAGTACCTAATTGAAAAAATAGATAAAATGGATATCTCCTTCCATCCACACTGAAAGATAAAGAAAAAGAAAGAAAGAAAGAAAGAAAGAAAGAAAGAAAAAGAAAGAAAGAAAGAAAGAAAGAAAGAAAGAAAGAAAGAAAGAAAAAGAAATAAAGAAAAAGTAAGAAAGAAAGACAGAAAAAGAAAGAACTTTAAATAACATGATCAACCAAGGGTAGGTGGCCGTACCACCTACATTTCTTTAGTGTAGTAAGAAAGTCATCGTGCTCTCCATGTGCTCACTAATTATGCTACTTAGTAACACCGTTCATGATGCAATGATCAAATATAATATGTTTCTATAGCATCTAAGCATAAATTGTGCTCTTTTTACTGAAACTTAAGCCACGGTATACAATTTCCCAAGCATTATAAAAATTATACCAGTGCGTCAAACTGAACTTGGAAACGGGAGTAAATGTACACTATTTTACTCTAAATATACACCTGATAATTAACAAAAGAGAAATTACCAACGATTTCATTGCCAGAGGAGAAAATGTGGCAATGCTTAATCAGTTACAACATCCAGGCAGAAATAATGCACAAAATATAAAGAAAATGAACACAAAATAGCCCCAATAAATGAAAGCTGACAAAAGGTCCAGTACAAAATATTCCTCGTCAAACTAAACAAGACAGCCCAAATATAAATCAGACAATCAAAATAAAGTAAATCTTTCCACTGCACACACACACAAAATGCTTAACGAAAAGGAAGTCCGTCTGCACAAACATCTTAGGAATTATAGTCGATAAATCTGACATTTTAAATCAATCACTGAATGAACACGGGGAGTGCGGAATTATGTGCTTGCTTATTAGCACACACACACACAAAGCCATTCAATAGTTGGTCGCTAACAGAAAACTGCGTAATTGTCATTAACAGTAGGGCGGGTTATATTTTGATCGAACAATCAACATAAAATTACTACAAAGAACCCTTACTTGATACAAGTTAACAACGAACGAACCTAATAACACTCCTACACAATTGTGCAAACAAGGCAAATTGAATAATCTCTACAAAACTTATAATGAAAAAAGGCCACAAAATGGCACGAGCAAAACAGGTTGGTCAATAGCATCCACATAAAACAACGTCGACAAACCAAACTAGACAAATAACCACACATATGTATGTATGTATGGCCTTTGGCATTTTAAGACGGTTGGTGGCAAGCAATCCTTATTAAATCAGTAGTTTGGTAAACTAGTGTCTTATGCTGGATGCTGTTTTTTTTTAATTTTTGGCTGAACAGTTTCTCTCACAGCTGAATCTGCTAATATTAAATATACATTCGATTGCAGAATGAACCAGATGTATTCGTGGTGCCTGGCCTCGTCTCCTTTCTCCTGCGCCTTTTGTTTTCTGAATTTGATAACAGTTTCTTATACCGTACCGTTTTATATTTGTTCTCTATGTGCAACATCTGTAACCAGATCCTACCAGTTTCTTTCAATGATAGAGAATTCACTTAAGGAAACACTGCAAACATTCTTATGTCAGGACTGGTCTGCCCTTTGGTCTCTTTCTGTCCCTAAGTTCACCAAACAATAATTGTTATGCAAACGATTGTGATTGTTTGCCATTCTTCTTACATGACCCAGCCACCTTAGTCTCCGACTTCTAAGGGTTGCCATGATGGATGGGAGTTTCGCTCGTTGTAAGATAGAGTTGGTGACTTTGTCCTGCCATTTGATGTTCATAATCCCACACAAATAACAATGATAAAGAGTAACACCAAAACGGAAAGTGTCGGAAAATAAAGTTGGTCAAAAAATCATACTGTTACAGGTATTAAATTGGAAAAGAAAGAAACGAACAAACCGTGCATACGCATGAAAATACAAGAAAACAAATCCACGAGAAACAATTGAAGACAAAACTTCCCCCATATTCCCGGCGATACAGCCAAAAAATAAAGTAAATTATTAAAATGAAAGTTGTTTCGCTAATATTTCGATTACAATTAAGCAAAGCTCTTCAGGACAAAGCTCCATCCATCCTTAGCCCTGAGCTTATTCACTATTTTCTTCCAGTCAACTTTCTTGTGAGTTTTCGTGGTTTCCCCATTTCGTGTTTTGAAATAATTTCCTTCCTCTTTTTCTCTGGCTCTATTGGTTCTATAACAACACCTGCCTTGCTGTACTGACATCGCGTTTTCTCACTATGTTTAAACTATCTATATTTGCTGTTCATATGTTTTTTTTTTTAATTTGTTCTCCTGTTCATATGCAAAAATTATTTTTGATCTTGTACCATCTGATGTTAAAGTATTTATATCCTTCGGTTGTTATTCGTCATTCATATCTCTAAGCCATTTAAAGGGTCTGTTTTTGTATTTTTTAAAAATTAAATATGAAAGTTCTATAGTTAAGTTTTTTTTTGTAGTCCATATTTTGTTTATTATCTACTGAACATTTATCTCCTATCTGTTGTCCAAGTACCTATTGTGGTTCACTTCCTTGAATGACGCTTCTTCATTGGGTTTATACCGTGTGTTGTTGCACTTCAATAGCTTTGGTTTACCCTCAATTTGTAGTGCCATCCTGACAGAATCGATGTCTGTCTGTAGTTTGTCATTTAGTTGTGACTACGTGCAAGGTCATCAGCTGCTTTCATTGTGCACCCTGAAGTCTACGTCTATTATCTTGTGATGGTCTTCGTAATTCAGAAATTAAAAGGCATCAATAACGCACCCTTGTGTCTAAGTAATGGTCATATCGAAGAAACCATCACCATCATGCAACATAAAAAAGACAAATCAGAAACAAGTGCAACGCGCCAAATACTTGGGCACAATAACATCAGATGGAAGATGCATTAAAAAAATAAAAAGCAGAATATTTCAAGCCAAAATAGCATTTCAGAACACGAAAAACGTCTTATGCAACAAGTCTATATCAATAAAAGTGAGAAAGATAGTTCATCGGTGCTATATAGAGCCATTTCTGACCTATGGAAGCGAATCATGGACAGTAGACAAACACATGAAAAGACGTTTAGAGGCCACAGAGATGGGATTTCTCAGAAGAATGTTGAAAGTCCCCTGGGCAGCTAAAAAGACCAATGAGAAAATTCTCAAAGAAATCAATACAAAAAGGGAGCTCCTAAAAAGCATCAGAAAGAAACAACACTTTTTGGGCACATCATAAGAAGATGAAAGTTGGAATACTTGGTCACATCTAGCAAAATACAGGGCACGATTGCGACGACAAAGGGAGAAAATACTAGATAACTTGATGCCTTGGCATAGTAAACAGTCAACAACTGAATTGATACGATGCACTGTGGATATTAAAATATTCTACCAGTATCCCACAATGCACTTGTCCTGCATGGCCTTTCTTCATGTTTGGCTTGTATATAAGACTTGAAGAATTTGGATAGAACTCCATACTGCCCCAACAGTTCCCACGTCCTCCTCCTACCTACACTCAGAAGTCTTCTTGTAGCCAACAAGAGGCAGAATTCGACAAGACATACGGCGTCTGGGTCACCCTGCCTACAATTGATACCAATAATTATTTTTTTCATTTGAGAAAGAAATGATGCACTGGCGTTGTGAAATGTGCATGAAAAGTGTGCCAATGGAAAACTATAATGTGAACACAAACACCATAATCTTTATTATGGAGCCAGTGATGGGAGGTGTTAGTCACTCCAAGGTATGGTGACAGCTTTACAAAGAGGGAACACAACACAATACTGACAAGATTATATTACATACACGACTTGGTTCTGTCTGCCTTTACTGCTTGTATAATTTTGTGTGTACTAAAATGCATTGGTTGCAAATCGGATAATTATCTTAAAAGAAACTATAAAATATATAATTTTATGAAGTTAGATTTGTTGGTTGAAAGTATATAACTTTGTTAGGGAAAATATTTTGTATAATTTTATGCATATTAAGAGTTGGTTGTAAGGCACACAACTTTGTTAAGGAAAACTTTCAAACTTTTTTTTTTTTTTTTACTTTTTTTCTATAAATATGTGCACATTTTTTTGCGAAACTTTAATAAATTGTAGATTTATCATTATCGTCATGCTAACAAATGGCCTTTGCCAAAAGAGGATGTCGCTCTTTTGACTGCCAATCTGAAAACACCTGGTCTGGTCGTGTTGCTTAAGTGTAACTAATAAACCTTGATGTCATAGTCCTACTACCAATATTCAGTCGTCCATTCCATTATTCTTTAGTGGCCCGTTCTGCCGTTTAGTGCGGCCAACATGTCAGTTTTCTTTCCTTAATTAGAGTCACTAGCCATTTTTTCTATCATCTTTAGTTATATAAATATATTCCTGCTGGCTTTTTTGTCTACCCGCGGTAGTAATTTTTCATAGCATTTTATAGCCAAAAATAAAACAAAAAAGCACTTCAGGGTTGGCACGAATAAATATAATCTTGAACGATTTAGAATGTGAGCTACCTCAAGCTGATAAAGCAGGTGGGGCTGCATCCTTATCGTTTACATACGAGCATATTTTATTACCACTCATGCAAAATACCAAAGCGATGCGGAACTATATTTTCTCGGCAATGCACTAACATGTTTTTAAAACCGATTTTTCATAGTACACCTTGATAAATATGGTTCATGATTGTCTAATCTGTGGTGCTATGTGAACGGAGCATATTTTAACATTTTTTTATGTAAATGTCAAATGTATTTATTCAGGAGTGGAATCATTTTAACAGAAATACCTGTACTGGGCCGAATCTCTGCCAAGACGTGGTTAATTTCTTTAATCATCTGCAGCAGGTGTAGCATGAATAGGCAGAAGTGATCATTTATCTCCAAATAATCCTGTCACTGATGTCCCTTTCTCAATTTTACTGTTGATCTTTTTTCAGGAGTTACTAAAACTGTCCCCAACTCTTGACACTATCTGCTTTTCCCCCTTCTATAATTGTTATCAATACCTTAAATTTTTCTCTTCTCGTGGCATAATCAAAAGTAGGTTATGACATATGCATTTAAATTTCCCAAATAAAAACCAACATCCAACATGATATATGGTACCAATTTTGCCAGATGAAACGTCACTTTGTCAGCTTTAGAGAACACAAAAAGACAAATGATCTTAGACCAACTGTCTCTAAAGAAAAATTACGTATTTATAATTATCGTGTGCACTAAGAGTAAACAAACCATAATTTTCGGGAGGATTGGTTGGTATATTAATAGCCTGAATATACGTATATTTTGTGTGTGTGTGTGTGTGTGTGTGTGTGTGTGTGTGTGTGTGTGTGTATATATATATATATCATACTGTGCCATACCGGTTGGTGTTGGCGATAATTTCCTTCCACGATTCTCTGTTCCCAGTGCATCATATCAATTACGTTGACTGTTTACCGTGCTATGACTCCAAGCTACCTAGTATCCTCTCTTCGTCGCGCGTGATCTCCCTTTTCTTTTCTTTTTTTTGCCAGTCGTAACCAAATATTTCAACTTTCCTCTACTCATGACGTGCCCCAAAAATATGTCCATTGTTATGTCAGATTTTTAAAAAATTATTTCCTCGTTGGTCCTTTTAGCTGTCCAGGGAACTCTCAATACTTCTGAGAAATTTCATCTCAGTGGCCTCTAAACGTCTTTTGTTTGATTAGGTCGCAATGAGCTCTACATAGAACCGATGAACTCTCCTCTTTCACTCTTCTGTTGACATAGACTTGTTTCAATTATATATGCATGATCTACTTTATATATATATATGTGTGTGTGTGTGTGTGTGTGTGTGTGTGTGTAGCAGGGTATATCAGTGATAAGTTGTAGGAAGGCAAGTGTGGAGTGGGGTAATAAACAAAGGGAGTCCACGTGGAAGTTGAGAAGGTGAATAGATCGTGGAGCACGAGGATTGAGGGAGAATTGAAAACGAGGCGGGGAAAGTTAAGTTAGATAAAGAATAGGTGAATAGGGATTACATTCGAGATAGTGCGATGGTTCAATCCAGACGGCTGTGTGTTTTGGGTTACAGCTGGCACTGGGAACAAGGAGGATGGATTTTCGGACATTGGACGGCAGGTTAGTCTGATGTGTGGTCGACAAGATAGTCAGATGTATTTCAGGAGAAGGATAGAGAAGATAGTGGAATGTAGCACTAGAATAAAGGGCCATGGTAGCGCCTAGTAGGAATTTGGAAAGATAGTTAGCACACACAGTTATTGTAGTAATTGCAAGTCTTAGTAGAGACTTTGTAGAATGTGGGTGTTCTCACAATTAGTCATCATCATCAAGTACCGGGCCTAGTGGCGTAGGTGATCATGTCTCTCCACAACTTTCGATCTCGGCAGCTATTTATCATTTCTGTTGTTGACCTTCTGCCAAGCCATTCTCTTAAGCTGTCTGTTATTTTTTCTCTTTGCTTCCCTCTATCTCTTCGTCCCTCAATTTTTCCAGTTGTTACAATATATTCAAGTTGTTCTCTTCTCATTACATGGCCAAAAAATGATGGTCTCTTCCTAATATTGGAAATTAGCTCTCTTTTTGCTTTGACCTTTCTCAGAACCTCTTCATTACTCTTCTTAGCTGTCCAAGGTATTCTCAACATTCTTCTGTAAAACCACATTTCTATAGACTCCAGTGATTTTCTTGTCTGTTGTCCTATTGTCCATGATTCGCATCCGTATGTTACTGGTTTGGACTGGTTTACCGTATGGACTGGCTCTACGTAACATTTAAAAACTCTTTTTCTTGTTCCTATTGTCAAAAATGGATTGCATAGTATTTTCCTCATTTTTTGGAAAGCTGCTTTTGCCTGAGCCATTCTACATCTCACCTCTTTTGTACATCTTCCGTCTGAGGTTAACAAAGTTCCCAAATATTTATATTCACTTACCAGCATAAGCCACGAAGTGACATTATTGTGAAATTAGTAATTGCAATCATTTGAAGAGACTTTGTGATATATGAGCGGCTGACCCTCATGTGCTTTGTATGAGTCATGAGGCGACATTATTGATGTGGGGGATGAATGGAATTTTGCTGTTGTGATTTTTGACTGGCTATCGGAGATGGTCCTTGTGTTGAATAAACTCAGGAGTGTGAACTTTTCAATGGTGTTTAGTACATGCTTTATCAATTGTTAGCTGTGTTGTCTGTCTCTAGCGATGAACGGACGCTGGGGATGCCATAATCCCCAGTGGTAACAACGCTGAGGCTACCAGGCATCGATCGCAGGCCGAGGGCGGAATCCAAGAGCAGAGAACCCAGCTCGGCCACTGTCCGGGGCAGTCACCTGATATGCGCGGCAGGTAGGCTGATATCCAAGGCATCGTGTCAGGGCCAAGGAGAGGCTCAGATCTGAACGAGCTTCCCGCCTGGCATAGTTCCAGCTTCAAGTGTAGTGAAGGGTTCAAAGGTGTTAACGGGAAGAAATAGCTCCTTACAATTGGTGTTATGTAATACACCATTACATTTTATATATATATATATATATATATATATATATATATATATATAATCGCAGAATGACTTGGAAAAATCAGATAGACAGATCAAGAAAAAATGCCAGAAAACGAGCTAATATTATGAATAAATTGGCAGGAACGGACTTGGGAGCAGACAGCAATATCAAGAAAAGACTATACGTAGGAAGAGTCAGACCAGTTCTAGAGTTTGGAGACACAGCCTGGGCTATGGCTTCCAAATCACACCTTAGCAAAATTAACAGAACACAGAACCAAGCTGCCCGTACCATCACTGGTGCTATGAAATCTACACCTATCAAGACTCTAGAAACAGTAACAGGTTTACAACCCTTAGATGACAGACAGGTCACTAAAGTATTGCAACAAGCGGAGAAATATAGAAGGCTCCTCAGCCACCCCATGCACCAAAGAATAACTGGTTTCGGAATTGTACGACTAAAGAGGAGCAACTTCTCTGCAATTGCCAATGAACTAACTACTGGAGACCCAGTACTTTCCCAAACAATATCGAAACCCTTGGGCCCATCTGATATGTCTCCTCATGGAAAACATAAAATACCAGATCTTAATGAAAATATAACAGGAATCATGAAAAAAGGCACCCAATCTGACACAGCAAGAAAACACGTAGCAGAAAAACACATACACGATACCTACCCACATGACTCTTGGACCCACATATACACAGATGGCTCTGCTACAAATGCCACCAGAAATGGAGGGGGAGGTGTGTTCTTGACACTGAATAACCAGGACGAGATCCCCAAGTCAATAGCTACTGGAAAATTCTCAAACAAATTTAAAGCAGAAACTGAGGCCATCAGAGATGCTGCAACACTGGCTACTCAACACAAAAATAACATGCATAATAAAATGGTGATTCAGACTGATGCACTGTCAGTACTATCAGCTCTAAAAATCCCCAAGAACAATAACTAGATGACATGAGAACAACCCTGGACCAACTATGCAATAACTTAATCAGAGAGTAGTAATCAAGTGGATACCATTACACTGTAATATACACGGGAAAGAACGCGCAGACAATTTAGCTAAAGAAGGAGGGAAATTACCACAAGAGAACC
Organism: Megaustenia siamemsis; assembly: GCA_032433765.1. Classification (NCBI taxonomy): domain Eukaryota; kingdom Metazoa; phylum Mollusca; class Gastropoda; order Stylommatophora; family Ariophantidae; genus Megaustenia; species Megaustenia siamemsis. The sequence continues at coordinate 75,329,186 of JAVIAB010000051.1, read as the reverse complement.
ATCCGCTCAGTTATGATGAAGCCTTATCCATCCTCAAAAGTCAGTTCCATGAAAAATGGAAACGAGAACACCCAAAGCATAACGAGAGTGACGGATACCACAAACTATCAAGGAGGGATCAAGTCATACTTCGCCGACGCACTGGCCACAATAGAATGAGAAATCATATGTTCACCAAAATAGGTACAACCAGGCTATGCCACTGTACACTGGACAATATGACTACAAAACATGTTCTACAGATTGGTGCCCCCAGTACACAGTCTTGAGAAGAGCAATGTGGTGCACACCCATTTCCCTAGAAAAGAAACTATATGGGGCAATCGATACACTGAAACAGACAGCTGACTTCATGAGAGTCTGGAATCCTACTCTGAGTCTTGATCGCAGATTATATATGTATATAATGTATATATATACATATATCCTTATCATCATCATCATCAAGTACCGTGCCTACTGGTGTAGGTGATCATGTCTCTCCACAATTTTCGATCTCGGCAGCTATTTATCATTTCTGAAGTTGACCTTCTGCCAAGCCATTCTCTTAAGCTGTCTGTTATTTTTTTCCCTTTTTTCTTCCCTCTATCTCTTCGTCCCTCAATTTTTCCAGTTGTTAAAATATATTCCAGTTGTTCTCTTCTCATTACGTGGCCAAAAAAATGATGATTGTCTCTTCCTAATATTGGAAATTAGTTTTCTTTTTGCTTTGACCTCTTTCAGAAAGTTTTCATTACTCTTCTTAGCTGTCCATGGTACTCTCAACATTCTTCTGTAAAACCACATTTCTACAGACTCCAGTGATTTTCTTGTCTGTTGTCCTATTGTCCATGATTCGCATCCATATATTAAGACTGGCTCCCATATGTTAAGACTGGCTCTACATAACATTTAAGAACTCTTTTTCTTGTTTCTATTGTCGAAAATGGATTGCATATTATCTTTCCTCATTTTTTGGACAGCTGCTTTTGCCTGAGCCATTCAGCATCTCACCTCTTTTGTACATCTTCCGTCTGAGGTTAACAAAGTTCCCAAATATTTAAATACATTTACCTGTTTTAATATTGTTCCACTTGTCTTTATTTTGCACTGAGGTGATGTCTTTTGCTTTGTTGTTACCATTACCTCTGTCTTTTTGCTATTAAGGCTGAGTCCTTTATTTTTGCTTTCCTTCACTATAATGTCCAACATTTCTTGTAACTCATTTTCACTCTTAGCGATTAAGACTGTGTCATCAGCATACCTTAGATTATTTATATTATGCCCTCCAATTGTTATTCCAGGCATTTCCCTTATGGATCTTAAAATAATCTCACTATAAATATTAAACAAATCTGGTGACAGCACACAATCCTGTCTAACACCTTGTTTTATTTGTTGAAACATTCCCAATTGGTTTACAGTTCTTATGGCCGCTGTTTGTTGCCAGTACATGTTCTTTATTATTCTTAGATCTTTGCTGTCTACGTTTATGCTGTCTAAAATTTGGATTATTTCTTAGTGCTTTACTTTATCAAATGCCTTGGTGTAATCTATGTAACATAGGTATAGATCTGTTTTCATCTCTATGGATCTTTCTAATAAAGATCTTATGATATAATGGCATTGCTTGTTCCTTTATCTCTAACAAAACCACACTGTTCATCGCTAATTTCTGGACTGATTTTGTTTCGCACTCTTCGCATGATGATTCTTAGTAATATCTGCTGTTCGTGCATAAACTTGTATAAGATTTATGTCTATTGACTTTCCATTCAATTTCACTAAAACGACTCTGTCAGATATTGGGTAAAAGTCTTTCACTGTTCTTGCTCTTTCTGCATCCAAGATGATAGCTACTTCTCTTTGGTGTTCAGTACCTTCAGAATAGATTATTTTATATTTATCAGAATACATCTTCCCTGATCCGGTGTATCTCATTTCGCAAAGTCCCAGTAATTGTAAACCCATTCTTTTCATTTCTTGTATAATGTTTTCTAGTTTACCCTTCTGCATGAGTGTTCTCACATTCCAAGTACATATCTTTAGAGTTTGTTTTATCTTTATTTTGCTTACAGTAGCTTGTATCACCTGTAGCACATGATGTCCCCTACCGAATGAAGGTTTTCTATTGGAATCCCCCTTAACGTTGTTGTCTTTATTTCTATTGTTGTGGCGATTCATGATTGTACAAAGAAATTAAGACTTTGGTTTTCTGTTGCCTTCCGTCGGTTTGTTTACGGTTGGCTCCGCTAGCCTTTGACTAAAAAGTCTCACCCACAAGGCAGTGGGGTTGTTTTATTTCGGGGTAACTCCCCCCCCCCCTCCCTTTTAGCCTTTTACTCTCCCGAGCTTACCTGTAAGGCAGCAGGGCAGCCACAGGTTGTACTGTTTACTGCATACAGTAGCAGGTAAAATTACCTGACCTGACATAATATATACATGTATATATGACATTAAAGAACTTTGAAATTAACTTCATACAGTAGTATGAGTAATTAAGCATTTCATATTTCACTAATCTATATAATGGGAGATTTTCTCTGTCCTTGCACACAAGGAAGCTGACAGAAGTCTGTCTACCAAATATTTCTCTACATTCCAGTAGCTGGTAGCTCGCGTTCCAAATCTTCCAAATTATTCGCCCGCTAGATAAGATAAGTTCATATCTTCTGGCATTTTGCAGGTCACTAGGCCTAACTGATAGCACAGGACCTGGAAGTGGAGTTGAGTGTGTAGTAGAAAAATGTTAATTAAACAGAACGGAAGAGTGCATGCTTAAAACAGCACGGGATAACGATTTGATTTTTTTTTTTTCGGGATAAATTTACCGTTGTAATGGATTTACAAATGGGGAAATAAAAATCAGCTTCTGAAGATTTCTGGATTAATGGTTGCAAATCACCTCAGCACTTCTTGAAAGATTGCAATTAAAACAATTTATATCATTTTTTTAAAAAAAACATGCTTTATCCTATGATCGTTTGAAAAAAAAAGTAATAGACTAATAGGGATTCATGTTCATGTGTTGTCCATATATGCTCAGTTGTTATACATTGTGTACTTGCTGATTCTGTTTTCTTCACGGTTTTTTGTGTCTTGTCGCGGAAAAAAAAATAATGTAACGTTTCATTTATAAAAGGAAATGGTTGATGTATGTGAATTTGTATATAGTAAGATATATAGAAAGATATAACTTATGTTATGCTATTAAAACTAAATTTACTTTTAAATAGAACGGCTTATTCTACCACTTACTAAACTAGATTGTCTACAGAACTTTGATCGCTTTTAAGTGAATTGTGTTGCACTGTGTTTTGTACCTCGTGGCCCAATGAACCCGTTTCCCGTACACGTGTCCGGTTTATCAGAAAATGTTCCTTCTAAGTTTAACTGCATGCCATAACTTATATATTCTGCCGGTGTGGATTACTGGCTATGTTTTTCTCTTTCTTCACCAATGTGGTGCTTCTCTATTGATTTCAGCGATACAGTTTTAAATATATCACCTTCGCCCTTGTAACAAAACAATGCAAGTAATTCAATTCTAAAGAAATTCACACAAAGTACAATTATCAGTACTAGCAATCTAAACCTTTAGGAACGCACATTTTAACATTCAAATTAAAAATCTTAATTCACTGATTTGAAAGCACATCAAATATGGAATAACAGAAATTTAGCCATTCAAAATTGTTAAACTTTAAATTTTCTTGAAGTGATTATCTTCCCCCTCCACCTCCCTTTAATCGCGTCAATTGCATTCTAGATGTGCGGTTTCTTATTCTTTTATTTTATTTTCATTTTTCTTATTAGGTTATTTTTTTTTTTTGCCCGTTGCCATATGAACACTTTCTTTGATGCATTGAATTTATCTTCTTGTTGTCTGCTGCCTGATCCTTAACTTCTTTTCTAGCACCGTGTTCTTGTATTCGGTCACAAGTTGACAATGCATTCAGAGGCTCAAATGCCCCGTGGCGTCTTGTAGCGCAACATCAATGTGTCGGCACTTTGTACACTTCTTGGTCATCATCCGCAAAGTATCACAAACATATTTGGGTCACCCTATTTTTTTCCACTGTTATGCGTCCTTGATTCTCTTCTCGTTCGCCTTCCTTCCAGAATCCTAAGTTTAACAGTCATTATTTTATAGGTCTCTTCTAAACATAGGACCTATAGAGTCCCATCGACTGCAATTGTGTGGATTTCCATTTGGTTTGAGTCCCATGAACCGTTCTTGGTTACTTATTTTGCTGGCTTGCATATTTGCAGTTTGTTTGTTTTTTCCCTGACTAGAAACCACATGCATAACTTTGCTATAGTTCCTGTACCTACCAGTCTCTGTCACAATACTCGACAGTATAAACCTTGTATTTACATTCAATTGATATTAACATACACATAAGGTGAGAATATCTGTATCGTTACTCAATTTAGTTCTCAGTTGCCGTACCAAATCGTTTGCAATCTACAACTGTTAACTACATTCAGCACGATACTTTCGCAATAGTTTTCTCAAAATAAATTAAATTTAAACAAACACATGTACATTTCTAAACGGTGCAGGTTGAGTGTAAAAATAACCAGTAAATGAATATTGCCTTATGTATATGTTTATATATCACTGTTTCTGGCACTGTTATTCCAATAAAAATGCCTGTAATCAAATTTGCAATAATGCCTTTTTAATATTAGTTCGTGTTTCCAAACATCGCGCACGCGCATATGTGTGTGTGCGCGCGCGCGTGCGTCAGTGCGTGTGTGTGCTCGTGTAGTACACATTTGTTTTACAAAATTATGAATAAAAATGGCGCGGTGATGTGATTTAAAGTAGTTAAAGGAAAAATCTAATAAGTCGACGTTTTAACCAAACGAAAGATGTTAACGTCTACGGTTATAATTGGTAAGTTACGTAAATCAAATTGCCACGGTAATCAGCTCTGTAAGCACATATGCATGTTTTGAGTTGATTCTTCTTCTTCTACCTTTTAGCTCCCAGTGGAGCATAGGTCTTCAACAAACACTTTCCAAGTCGTTCTGTTTTTTGCAATTCTTTTAAGATCATTCCATGTCTTCCCATCATCTTCATCTCTGCTTCAATCTGTCTTCTCCAAGAATTCCTTGGTCTTCCTCTTTGTCTTTCCCCTGGGGATTCCAAAAAAGGGCCTGTTGTGTAATACTCTCAGTTGGTTTCCGTAGTGTGTGTCCTATCCATCGCCATCGTCTTCGCTGTATTTCTTTATCCACTGGTATTTGACTGGTACATTTCCATAATTCCACGTTTGTGACTTTGTCCTGCCATTTCCATCCCTTTATTCTGCGCAAGCATCCATTAATGAAAGTCTGTACCTTCGTGATTGTCAATTTTGTTATTCTCCATGTTTCACAGCCATATAATAGAACCGACTTAACATTGGAGTTGAAAATTTGTATTTTTGTATTTAGCCTAATTTCTTTGGATTTCCATATGTTTCCCAGTGCAATGAAAGCTCCTCTTGCTTTTGATATCCTTATTTGGTATCGTTTTCTGTTCCTCCCTCTTTATCTATATTACTGCCCAGATATATATAAGATTGTACGTCTAGTAGAGGTATTTCTCCTAGTTTTATTTGGTTATTGCCAACTGCATTAATTCTCATAATGTTGGTCTTATCTCTATTAATCTTTAGTCCTAGCTGTTGTGATCTCTCATCTAATATACTCATTTTATCTTGCATCTGTTGGTGGCTGTGTGATAGGAGAGCTATGTCATCAGCAAAGTCTAAATCATCAAGTTGTTTGGTCAGTGACCACTGGATCCCATTTCTGTTGTTTTGAGTTATTTTCATAATCCAATCTATGGCCAGTAGAAAGAGAAATGGAGACAGAAGGCATCCTTGCCTTACTCCTGTTCTTATTTCAAATGCTTCTGTAAGCTGTCCTTCATGCACCACACTACATTTTGTTCCTTCATACATTGTTTTTATCAGGTTAATAAACTTTATGGGGATTCCATAATGACTCAGCAACTTCCAAAGCATTCTTCTGTCTAAACTATCAAATGCCTTTTCGTAATCTATGAATCCAATATAAAGTGGGGATTTTAGTTCTAAACTTTGTTCAACTATTATACGTAGAGTAGTTATTTGATCAGCACATGATCTGTTCTTCCTAAAACCTGCTTGTTCATCTCTCAAGTGTTTCTCTATAGCCTCTTTTAGTCTCTCCAGAATGATTCTGCCTAATATTTTTCCTGGCACTGATAGTAGCATAATTCCCCTATAATTTGTGCACTCCTGTAAACTTCCTTTCTTTGGTAGTTTGATCATATAACCTTCTCTCCAGTCTTTAGGTATTTCTTCCCTCTCCCAAATTTTATCCAATAGATTATGTAACATCTTGGTAGAGGTGATAATATCTGCTTTGATGGCTTCCGAAGGAATTTCATCTGGTCCTGTGGCTTTACCATCTTTTAACAGTTTGATGGCTTTCATTATTTCTTCTTTGCTTGGTTTTCCGCAGTTAACGTGTAATTCTTCTTCTGCTGGTAGTATATCTGGAGGATTATTTGAGCCAGGTCTGTTCAAAAGTTTGTCTGTTTTGAGTTGATGCAACGAAACAAATTATTGTTCTATCCTTGCGCGTTTTGCTTAAGCAGAAGAGCGGATGTTTGAAAGAATTTACAGCAGCAAGAACAACAAATTGATCCTGTAAAAATGAAATAAGAATAAACATGTTTGGTCAAGAGCTTAAGGTGACGTGGCAATAATCTACATTTTTAGATATTTTAAAATGTTAATCAAAGATCTTTAAAGAAGATGAAATATAAGACTTTAAAATGTTTATCTGAGGAAAATCATTACAAAATTCAAAGAAAGCTGAAAGATAAATAAAGAGGAAATTGCGGCGGAAAAATAAATTACAAACTCAATGCTAATTAAAAAAGGAAATACAGAAAACAAATAAACCAAATGCGCATATATATATATATATATATATATATATATATATATATATATATATATATATATATATATATATATATATATATACGTATATATATATACACATACCTCCCCCCCCCAAAGTACCCCCGTCACGTCAAGTGGCGTATAGGGAATATGGTGTTAGTGACCATAAATTTTACAGACCTTCGGCACATGATTTTTGGGGTAATATAGTCGGTATTACGCCCATGCCGCTTTACTTTCCCAGAAAAAAATCCGGTACCCATTAAAAGCTGGGTGAACCGAAAGCCGTCGGTTGGGATCGAAACCTACCTATTGTCCTTTGTAGTCCAGTTCACTAACCACTGAGCTATCGCGGCTTCCATACACTTATATACATATATTTATACATATATGTGTACACACATATATCTATCTATTGTCCTTTCGAGCCGAAGACGGCACATAGGGCAGAACCACAATCTCAAAAACAGAAACCTTGCGTGTCAAAATAGCACATATTGCAGAGATCACTGCCTCTAAAATATATGGTTATGTTTCCATAACAATACTTTTTACAATGACAGCTTGTCAAGCCATCGATCAACCTCCTTAGTCGCCTCTTACGACATGCTTGACACAAATATATATATACACACATATATATACATACACACACACACATATATATATATATCGACAGGGAGCCGCGATAGCTCAGTGGTTTAGTGAACTGGACTACCACGGACAAAGGGTAGTGTTCGATCCTAACCGACGGCTTCCGGGTTCACCCAGCCTTAAATGGGTACCGGATTTTTTCTGGGAAAGTAAAGCAGCACGGGCGTAATACTGACCACATTACCCAAAAATCATGTGCTGAAGGTCTGTAAAATATAGGGTCACTAACACCATATTTCCCTATACGCCACTTGGCGTGACGGGGGTACTTTACTTTTTTTTATATATATCCACACGAGAGTGAGAGGGAGAGAAACTCTTACTTCAAAACCCCTAATTTCGAACGTTTGAGAGTTCGAAAGCCAAATTCAATATAATTTACATCAGGAGCTCCAAAAGATTCTTTTACGTTCAAACTGTGCTTGTCCAGGTGCAGAGGATAAAATGTCATCTGTGGAACCTTTTTGTTATGCTACAAAGGAAATCAGTCACGTGATGAGAAGAGAGAGAGAGAGAGAGAGAGAGAGAGAAAGAGAGAGAGAGAGAGAGAGAAAAAGAGATCGAGAAAGGGAGATATAGAAAAATCAGAAGTACAGTTATTTGGAACTACCCTTTCCAAGAAATCATTTCTCACCTTCACCATCCATACGGGATATCTGCACACTAGAATTCCTCATTAACTTACAGTCAATGCATTTATTTTATTATATGCATTTACGTATTTTGTTTGTTTTAATTGCCAGTTTATTTACGACATTTGATGTTTTCCTTACCTTAAATTAAGCTTCTGCCGGAACTGCTAAAGGCAGTTTTGATAATAGTGTGGACTTCTACAGTTAACATAGGAAAAGAGGAACAGTGAGAGGCCAAATCAGAGAAGTTAGTAAAGGAAGAGCAGAAGTTAGCTAGGAGTAGATAGTTGAGAAGTAGATAGAACAAGAGCAGAAGTTAGCTAGGAGCAGTTAGTTGAGAAGTAGATAGAACAAGAACAGAACACGTAGAACTAGAAACATAAAGTACAAGTCCAATATAGATAAGTCAGTCAGTAATAACCAATGCAGGACAAGAACGAACAATCAGCACACGAACACTTTGATTGCTGGAACGGGTAGCAGAGAGAATATGGGAATGGCCCGACTGCGATGACGCCAACCCAAACTAACGAATAAAGACGGGATGACAAATGCATTCCAAAATCTCACAACTACTGACGTGAAATATAAAAAAGTGATATGTGGATTTATTTCTGCACATTTTAGTTCTTTAACAACCGACAAGAGGTTGGTTAGACAACATAATTATGTCAGCCTTTACTACGAAGAACTCGCAAATGATAACCCGCGAGTATTGAAAAAATACATATGAGATAGAATTACATCACACTTGCTGATAATACAAATTGTAAATGATGAAAATATTGAGGGGTTCATTGAATAACATTTGTGGAAGTTTGCTATTTTAATGACGTATTTCAGACCTCCTGCTTCGCACATTAGAAAACAACAAGCTTTCAGTAGTGCACAGCGATTCTTTTACGAAATAATATTCCATCTCTATTGTCGTAGACAAGGGAGCCGCGATAGCTCAGTGGTTAGTGAACTGGACTACAAAGGACAAGGGGTAGGGTTCGATCCCAACCGACGGATTCCGGGTTCACCCAACCTTAAATGGGTACCGGATTTTTCTAGGAAAATAAAGCGGCGCGGGCGTAATACCGACCACATTACCCCGAAAATCATGTGCCGAAGGTCTGTAAAAGTTATGGTCACTAGCACCATATTCCCTATACGCCACTTGGCGTGACGGGGGTACTTTACTTTTTTACTTTTATTGTCGTAGACTTGAAGTAACGGCACATGAACATCTGAACAAGTAGCTTCCTTTAACGTACATTCTTTGTTAATAGTATATGCCGTTTCATTTCTTCTCCAATCATAAAAGGCTTTCACTTTTTTTATCCCTCACCTCCCTTCACAATATATCATTTCCTTGTATTTTCCTTTTATATTTTCTACATTTTGTCATATTTCACGCATTCTTTTTTAACTCGCTAAAAATGATTTTTTTTTTTTGGGTTATCCCCTAATGTTCCCATCTTCACCTGTTACAATACTTTCTTTCAATGACGGCCAGTCTCCAGTGTAAAACAATAATTCACTTCGACACATTCCTTTTTGATTCTAGTTCTAAATTGGATGTGCATTAAGCATTCTAGAAGTCTTCAGTTTTTCCCCTTTATCTCTGATTTACAATCCAACAATAAGAGCCTCGTTTGGTTCAGCTCGTCGTGGTTCCCTCATATTTGTTTTCGCGCACTTCGTCCTTACTATTTGTTAGTTATATACTAAACACGATAGAGTACATTAGGGCGTGCCCTGATTTTTATTATCTTATAATAGTACACACATATACATATATATACACATATATTATATTATATTATATATATGTATATGTTAGTTTAGGAACAAATATATTTTAAATACTTGTATGACTATCTTGATCATGATCCTTCCCGCGCCGTTAGACGCCGCATAGAGCTTGTAGTGTTTTTCTCCACCCATCTCTATTCTGGGCGATACGCTCGATCTTATCTACTGAATCTAAGTCTGCCAACTATGCTTCTCTTATAAATGTTCTTTTTAGTGTCTCTTTAGGTCTACCTCTTTTTCTATATCCTGACGTGTACAATAGAAGAGTATGCCTTTGGAATTCTCTTGTCTCTTCTCAGCATATGTCCGACATGTGTCCTTCTTCTTTCATTAATTGTAGACGAGATCTTTGGTTGCATGGCCATTTCTCTTATTTCAATTTAGTCTTTGAATTAATTCCATTTTAATACAGAGTATTTTTCTCAGGCATTTGTCTTCAAAAGCGTTTAGTTTTCTATCAATTTCTTTTGACGTTTTTCAGCTTTCACGTACATAGGTAAGAGTTAATATGTTTGAATTGAATATTCTAATTTTGGTTTTCTTGCATACTATTTTTTATTTGCATACTTTGTCCAGGTTTTTAAATATTCGCTGCTGCTTTTGATATCCTGCTTCTGATCTCTTTCTTTGTTTCAGCTTGTCATCTATATTACTACCAAGATATATAAAGTGCTCTACTCTTTCAAATGTCTGGCGATTGATATATAATGCCCTCTGGGGTAGTATTATTTTTTGTTTATACCTGTTGATTTCAAATTCTATTTTTTACATCATGGATAATACAGTGGGTATCTGTGATATTTTGCATCTTGATATTGTCACATACGAGCACTATATCATCTGCAAAATCTAGATCTTCCAAGTAATTGTTGTCATACCATTTAATGCAATTATCGCCTTTGCAATATTTACTCATTATGTAATCAATGGTAATTCCAAATAGCAATGGTGATAGTATACATCCCTGTTTCACTCCTGTTTCAATTTGAAACCAATTACTCATTCCCTCCTCTGTGCGAACCGCACAAGTATAGCCATCATAAAAAATGTCTTTTATAATGTTAATAATGCTCGGTGTTATTACGTAATATTTCAAGTTATTCCACGCGGACAATCTATTAATGGCGTCAAAAGCTTTTTAAAAAATCAATGGAATTGCTGATTATGGTTGTTTTTTCTGTATGTTCTAGTATTATCCTTATTAGATCAAAACAGTTTCTCCCCTTTCTGAATCCTGCTTATTCTTCGCGCATAATATTATCTACAGCATCTTTTATTCTGTTCCGCTTGATTCTACAGTAAAACTTGGAAGCAAATGATAAAAGCTTAATTCCTATCCAGTTATTGCAATCTATAAGATTGCCTTTTTTTTTAGGTAGGTTGATAATGATTCGCAACGAAGGTTGGCTACCATGGATTGCCATTCTACTCTGTTTCTTGCTTTGATGGTGCAGGTTGTCATAGATTGACTTGTCCATCTTTTGATGTTACTCGTCCATGTAAGTCTTGGTCTGCCTCTGCCTCTTTTACCTTGTATTTTCCCTTCCAATATTACTTTTAGTAGGCGGTTGTGTCTTTTAACGTGTCCCCAAAATTTCATTTGTCTTGTCCTAATTGTATTTAGTAGTTCTCTTTTTATTTTTAGTTGTTTTAAAACTTCATCGTTTGTTTTCTTTTCTTTCCATCTACCTATTCTTCTTTAAATCCACATTTCAAAGGCTTGAATTTTCTGTTCTGTTTTCTTGTCTAATGTCCATGTTTCTGCACCATACAGGAATATTGAGAAGATGTAACATTTTGCTATTCTTAGTTTCATCCCAAATTTTATTTCCAGTTTTCATCGCAAATTTTATTAAATAACTTTCTAAGATGAAATAGGTTTTGATTATTAAATGTTTTATGCATCTCTGCGGTTATTTTATCTACACCTAAGGTTTTATTATTAGTCATGTGCTTAGCCGCTAATTCAATTTATGTTATAGTGATTTCTTTTACACTGATGTCTAGTTGTGGCGTTGTTTCAAAGTGTATCACATGACTGGGATGAGGGCGGTTAAGAATATCCTGGAAATGTTCAGTCCACCGGGCTTTCTTGTTAGAACTAGAAGTTAGTAAGGTGCCATCTTTACTCAGAACAGGTCCGCCATTTGATGCAAAGGAGACTGTTAGTGGTTTCTTTATATTATATAATATTTTGGGAGCCGCGATTGCTCAGTCGTTGGTGCATTGGACTATAAAGGACCAGAGATCGAGTTCGATCCAGATCGATGGCTTCCGGGTTCACCTAGCCTTACATGGATACTTGATTGTTTCTGGGGAAAGTAAAGTGACACGGGTGTAATGCAAACCACATTACCCCAAAAAATCATATGCCGAAGGTCTGTATAAATTATGGTTACTAACACCATATTCCCTATCTTTGTTTTTTAAAATCTAGCACTTAATTCAGCTGATGTCAATAAAGCTGTGTTGTGAATATCCCATAGTTCATCAATATTCATCCATTCCACCCAAAGCTTCAAAACGATTGCTGAGTTTTAGATTAAATTGTCCTTTCATATCTTCATCTATTAATTTGTTAATTCTATATAGAATCTTCAAGACGTGCTTCTTGTGGTGACTTTTCAGTTTAAGTTTAATCTTCCCATCTCATAGATTATGGTCGCTACTGACGTCAGCTCCTCTATAATCTCTCATATAAATCAAGGAATTTTTTAATCGCCTTCTCATACATATGTGGTCTATTTGGTTTCCAGTTTTATCATCTGGAGATATCTATGTTGTCTTATGCATCTCCTGATGTGGAAATAATGTTCCACCTATAACTAGGTATTCTGTTAAGCAAGGCTTTATTAACCTCTCTCCGTTTTGATTGAGTGTCTACAACCCCTTTTCCCCATTGCCGTCATAACGCCATAGTTGTCTCTTCCCACTTTGGCATTAAAGTTCCTCATTACAATTAAAACTTCATGTTAAGGAACTTTTTTCTAAGAACTTTTTATTGTATGTTGCAGCTGATAATGAAATTTATCCTTAATTTCGTCTTCTGCTTCATTAGTGGACGCATAGCTTCTTCCATACTCGGTTTTATAACGTGCCCTTAATAATTATGATTCAGTGGCTCCCATTCAGTAAGATTGACAGTAGATAAGACGTCCACTATAATTCCCACCACTCCATAATGTTTATTATCATGTGTACACGAATAAATAATTGTCATGTTGATGGGTTTTTTTTCCCTATTGAGAGCCATCTAGTTTCACTAATTCCCAATATATCAAGGTTATTTCTCCATTTCGTTGACAACTTGCGACACTTTGGTCAGAGCGGCCACTGTTAGAACATTCCAGTAACATCTTCCCGTTAGCGCTTTCAAGCTGAAAGCCTGATATTCGCCGTACTACTAATTTATTGAGCCTTAAATGGGTACTGGATATTTTTTCTGGGAAAGTAAAGCAGCACGGGCGTAATACCGACCACATTACCCCAAAAATCATGTGCTGAAGATCTATAAAATATAGGGTCACTAACACCATATTTCCCTATACGCCACTTGGCGTGACGGAGGTACTTTACTTTTATTTTACTAATTTATTCAGCAGACTTTTCGGCATGGCTCATTGTAAAGCAAAATTCTACAACCATGATGGTTTCTCCGCTTAGGGTTGCCCCGTAGCGTGTTTCTGGGCAAGGTTGTCAGCCTCATCCCTAACGGTCCACACAAAACAAACAAATCCTCCATCTTGGAACGCACCGAATCGATGTATGATCATACAATAATATAATTAATAGCCAACAACCAGCAAGACGCCTAATGAATGATAATCATAAATGAAGGTAAATCTTGATGTAGTATATCAGTCAGGATTTGAACCCGTACACATGGATACCACGCCTTGCTACTAGAAGACACCTGCACTTCAGCAAGCTACTATTCTTTGGGAATAATGAGCCAGCATTGTGCTGAATTGCAGATTTCTTTAGCGGCAAGGTGCACCGTCGATAAGCATGGGATCAAATCCTGGCACCGGCATACTGTTCTGTTTTGTTGTTATTTTCTGTGGGTTTTTATGAGTGCCATAAACATATCTGACACGCCCTTGTGAATTTATATACATACGTGTATTCGCTGAAGAAGTTTCCTCTATTACTGTCTCGAAACTGTTACCGACTTAAAACTATTAAGATCAATCGTCTCTTCTTAGAGTTCAAACCTGAATCTACTTTCCATTACAGAAATACAGTGGATTTGACAAAACTAAAGCCAAAAAACATTGGACTTTGACAAAACTAAAACTAAAAAACCAATAAACAGTGGACTTTGACAAAACTAAAATCAATAAACAGTGGACTTGACAAAACTAAAACCAATAAACAGTGGACTTTGACAAAACTAAAACCAATAAACAGTGGACTTTGACAAAACTAAAACCAATAAACAGTGGACTTTGACAAAACTAAAACCAATAAACAGTGGGCTTGACAAAATTAAAACCAATAAACAGTGGGCTTGACAAAATTAAAACCAATAAACAGTGGGCTTGACAAAATTAAAACCAATAAACAGTGAGCTTGACAAAATTAAAACCAATAAACAGTGGACTTTAAAACTAAAACCAATAAACAGTGGACTTTAAAACTAAAACCAATAAACAGTGGACTTTGACAAAACTAAAACCAATAAACAGTGGGCTTGACAAAATTAAAACCAAAATGAAACGTTAAAACCAGCGCTAACTGCCAATAACTGCGACCGTGTCGTTCATTTGCCACGTCCACATAACTGACGTCGATCATAACAGTAAAATTAGGTATTGCGACAATAAGCTAAGGAAATGAGTTGCTGTAGAATAATTATGCACATCTTTTACTTCCACGACGTTACAAACGAAAAAGCTTAAAATAGAATCAGGTAGCACATTGACCTACATAAAAAAAAATCACCGCTCTATTACCATGGAGAATATGCAAAATCAGGTGGCATGGTCAAAGATCCGCTCGTTCGGACTGGTAAATCTATCTAGCAGGAAAGAGTGCACAAGTTAACAAAAATATGGTGGACAGAGAAAAAAATTATGGACAGATAACATCAAAGAAAGGATTTACTTAGCTCATAGTAGAACAAACCGAAAATAGAAATTGGGAAAGGGGGGGACTGACAGATTGCCTCGACTCTGAGGATTACATGGAGCATAAAGAAACTAGTACGAGGTTTCTGACAATGTTTTAAAATAATCTCTACTTTACATATTTATATCTATATTCTTATTCTGTTTCAACGGTTATGTTTTTGTGGTCCACATGATGTTTCCTTTCTGTAGATAAAATTTCCTATTGGGGCAAAAAGTGTACTTTGGAGTTTTGCATTCAAGTCTGTCCCATATTGCGCCTCTGAGAAGCTATTCGTTATGAATTTGAGGGAGCAGAAACGCCTGCGACCTGTGGTCGCAATATCAGGGTCGGCGCACCATCAGCTGACCAAGACCTAGCAGATCCACCTCCTTGTGGTCTCCCCTGGAAACAGTCTGCGTCAAACCAGACTGGCTAACAGAAGCCAGGATCGACGTGTTCCCTGTAGTGGTGGCTGTTACTGATATAGAGGACCCAGTATTGCAGTACCTCTGGGCTGGACTAGTAGTTTCCCAGCATAGCCTGGGACAGAGGAACTCCAACTTTTCCAGTAAGAGCCGGAAATGTCAAGAAAGCCATTACGACCCGCCACATCTTATGAGTCAAAGGGCAACCTGCCCGCATTAACTCGTGGCATTCCGTCAACAACAACAACAACGTTATGAGTTTGAAACTAATCTCGTTATTAATTTGAAGCTATCCTTGCTATGAATTTGATGCTAGCTACAGTTGTTATATATTTGAATCTATCCGATATATGTTTGAAGTTAATTCTCATCTCACGGGCGTGCTTGCAATAGAACTAAACGTAATAGTTGTCCAGCTTCCTCAAGCACAAGGAATATGTATTTATGGCTTTCTAATCTTACATTTTTCAGTAACGTATTTGTTATTTTAATTGTTTCTTCTAAAAGGTGCCTGTTGATTTTCATAGTCCTCAAGTTTCAAAGTGTAGCGTTCACTGCTCGCCGCAACCTTTAAACAACGTAAACTACAAAAGCAACGTGCATATATATATATATATATATATATATATATATATATATATATGTGTGCGTGCGTGTGAGAGAGTATATGTTTGGTTTTGGCGTCCTGACAGAAAGGTTGGTAAAAAGCAACCACCATTTAGATTTGTCAGTAGATTTTTTGTAGCTGATATTTTCTCTCTCTCTCTCTCTCTCTCTCTCTCTCTCTCTCTCTCTCTCTCTCTCTCTCTCTCTCTCTTTTCTCTCTCTCTCTCTCTCTCTCACACACACACACACACATTTATTTTCAGATAAAATGTTACCACTTTCCAAATCTTTAACAACCTTTGATGAAATTAATATATGTAAACTATATTTTATAAATGTAATATGTATTTTATTTCCACAAATTTGCCTAGACAAAGTCATAATTATTAGATCATCCAATTGTGTATATGATTATTGCCAGTCTTATATAGGTTCGCATAAACTAACGTTGATATATTTATATACACCCTTGTTACATATTTTTGTACTGTTCTTGAACTTATAATTTCTTGTGGTGTATGCTTAATAAGATATTAGTGCAGATGTATTTGCTTCCATAACTAGCGACAAATTTATTGAGGCAACTATTGAGGACGTTTCAGACAAAACTGTTTATATTGGGGGAAAAAACTCTGAACATTTGAGAAATTGGGAACACGCACCAACCTGACCAGTGGACACATATCTCTCTATATATAAATGTATATCTTCTTCATCCCATAACCCTGGGGGTCGTGGAGGACCTCAGGCAGACTTACGTAACCTACATTTCTCTTTATATTCAGTTATCAGTTGGGACTCTAAAATCGAGGCCTGACGTTTCTTTGATGTTATCTTTTCATCTCTTTCTCCGTCTACCTCTCCTCCTTGCTCCTTTCAGAATTATCAGTTTATATATTATATATTATATATTATATATATAAACAGGATACCATTCGCAACTCTACGGCGAACTGTTAACATCACCAATCTTAACGGCAACATTTGAAAACGAATGCACTTGTCTCCTTCACATCTATCCACGTTACTCTAATTCTGACTATCTACGTACTCCAATTCTGACAACTGCCCATTTCGCTTCGCTAGTTGATTTGATTGGAAGTAACTTAACATGTAAGGAACAAAATAAAGCTCATTCAAATATAAGCCAGAGAGACAAATTAGATACATGAATCGTTGGCGCGCCCTCCCCTCACTTCAAATGCCAAAGTGTAGAAACGAATGGTTATTTGTGTTCTTGTATAATTTAGTACATTAAGCTAAACATTTGCCAACTCTCCGTTGTTATAACATTACCATTATCTTAACATATACTCTGAATGCCCTGATATATGTACCGACCACTCTTGATACCAACACATTGCACATGCTACTGTTGACTGTGGCTAAAAAGAAAAGCGTAATCATACCAAACTTTATTTTCTCCCCAATCTTATGAACAAGCCGCATATACGTCGCAACAAAAGTGTTTTCACTAAACAGACATATGTAAAATAACCTTATATACACGTTTTGTGTAAAACCATTAATTGATGCATCACAGCATATACGCGTTCAAACGGAAACAAATGCACAGAAAATGACAGTGATACATCATGTCCTGACTTGCGAAAGAAAAATCGTTCGTTGGTCAACTGGCTGATTAAAGGGCTTCAAAGGGGACACCGCTACAAAAGAAATGATCATGTGCTTAATGTGAAAAAAGTAAACAATTGTTGATAATACATAATGCGTAAAGGTAAAGGTAAAGTACGAGATTTGAACCGGCGTCTTAACACGCGAGTTTACACCCATATGTGCTCGGCCGCCTATCCAGAAATATTCGGAGATTTCTGTATAGTGTCGCCTCAAGCATCGAAACTCAGATGCGAAGCGACATTCCTTACCTTCCCAGGGTAATACCCTGGTACCCATTTCTGCCAACGGCTGGGTCGACCGTGGGGGTATTTTTTTTTCCAAACACTAGTACAATTCACACTGCTCCCAGCGGGAATCGAACACGGGTTGTCCGAACGTCGGTAGTCCAGTCGGGTGGTTTTCCCAACTAGGCTACGGAGGCCCCCTATATAATATATACATATACATAATGCGTGTACGTTTGTTAAGTGTAATCTATTTTATATGTCATTAATATCAGGATGAGAAGTCATATTACTGAGAGGAATAGCGATGAGTATGACAGAATAAAGGAATAGGAAGAAACAAATAAGGATAATGGAAACTGAAGGTGTTTCTCTCTCTCTCTGCGATCAGGACTCAGTCAGAGTAGGATTCCAGACTCCCACATGAAGTCAACTGTCAGGTTAACTGTGTTGATCGCCCCCACAGACAGAACGTAACATTTAGAGTCCGCCAGATCCACTGTGACTGAACACCCGTTAATACGTTGCATTGTGTTCTGCGCCAGTGGCCCAGTGCATCCGATTTCAGCCAGCATTTTTTCAGGTTTGCTTTCCTTAGCCTTTGATTGTCCCCAATCTTCCTGCAAGGCAGCAGATTGTCTTTTCTGTAGGGGGATTCTGCCCTTAGATGGTCTACCCTCCCAGGTTTACGAGCATCTGAGTTATTTCAGATGGAAAAACATGTACACGGTAAAATATAATATATTAACCTGACCGAGGTGCAGTGTAGTAAAAATATTACACAATTAAAGAACAATTAGGCACAACTAGAAAAAAACAAAGTGAAGCATGTATGTACAGAACTACATTTGCCGTAAGATGTTTTTGTAGTCTACTAGTAATCATTGACAGGTACTACAAACTGAAAGTTAATTATACTCATAGACTGCAGTCAGGTCATCCCTTGATACAAGCAAATAAGAAATCGTGAATTGAGAGAATACAATAACAAAGCAATTATGTTTATGTATTACCTCATAAGTGAAACAAAAATGAAAAATATCCCAAACACTACTGACAGGAAATGAATATATACCGATTAACTTACATTCTCTATTACTGTGTATCTGACTTGGCCAAATGTTTCTTTTCTTCAGTTTCTATCGCGCACACAATATACAGATTATAATTATTATTTTAAAAATATATACTGCTAGTAATAAACGTTGCTTTTTAGTGAAGAGAGAAAGAAAGAGAGAAAGAAAAAGAGAAAAGTTCGAAGGAGACAAACGAAAAAAGTGAGTAGAGATAAATGTAATACCATGTGTGCCATTTGTGGTATATATTGTGGTAACGATAATTATGATAGACAACTCGTTATATAAAGCTTTGCGACAGAAGGCAATATCATCAGAAACACCTCGTACAGTAAAGATTTTCAGCTCTTTAGCACCTTGGCATTCTAAGGGAGGTGGATTCACCTGAATCATGACTCTCATGCGTCTACTTCTTGTTGCATTCTGAGCAAAACGTCATGGCGGGGACTTAAATTATCAGACTGTACTAAACTACTATTAGTATATAATGACTGCAGCTGTAGCATGCGAAACTTCCAGATCGCCCATATCTTGTAGCACCCACTTTAAGTTACAAACTTGTTTGTGGGTTATCACTGCACTCCTAACATGTACATATGAGTTCAGATCCCCTCCATAGCATGTCCCCGCAGCGTCCAGCGACTCCAGTTCTGTATTGCTTGATAAAACCCTCTTATGCCCCCACTAAGCCTCTAGTTTTGGATTATGTCTATATTACTCTCATTGGAGGGGACTAGTTGGTCTTGAAGCAATGCGCCGGTCTCGAGACAGAGGTTTGAGTTCAAATCCTGGCTGAACCAGTTGGAATTTCTATTTGTATTTTCTCTTTGCGGCAACCATTGGTCTCAGCGAGACTCTGTTTGTAACGCCAATCACTCATCGACGGACTTGGGGGGGGGGGGGGGAAGCATGAGTACTTCCGAAGATGGAGAGATGACCTGTTCGGCGAGGGTCCCCGTGTGCATGGCTGCCAGGAGAAAACTCAAAATCCAGTTCCTAGTCGTCAGAGATGAAAGCTGGCGAAAGAAAAAAAAAAATCTCCCATCATTCATCCGAAGGAGTGATGTGCGCTCGTTGCCAAAGTCATGTGTTCCTCACGCATCTCGGGGGGCATTGATGACACACGCTCAATCCTTTAGTAGACCGTCTTCTATTACAATCATAGCTAGCCTGCTTGTCCGCTCCATTTCCCCTCACGTTTCCCTTATTCGTGTCCAGGGACGTAGACAAAGGTATCGTTGACTTCTGCAATGACTCTAGCCACTGCCTGCGTACAGAGCCCGCCCTCCAGACTCAACCCACTGCCTGCATATAGAGCCAGCCCTCCACTTACCACCTATCTTTCATAACCCTTCTTGACAGCAATGGTAGAAAACTGAAAAATGAACATAAAACGGCAACACAATTTTAACTTAAAATTCGATTTTAGCTTTGCTGTTAAGCTTTACTTGTTTTCTTCCAGGCACCTGGAATTTATTTTCAATTTTTTTTTAATGGCTGCCACGAGCAACACGAGAATCTAAACATGAAAAAAAAACCCAGCTAATGTTACTCTCCAACTCAAAATGAAACCACTTTTCCTCTTTTATTTCTTCCATTTTTTTAACAGTACTCTCTAAGACGGTAAGTTATTTAAGGCGCAACTTTGAAGCCTCTAGAGACGAGGACGAATATTTTCAAAATGTATTATCTCTCCATCAGCTTCTATACCAGAAGAAGAGTGTCGACAACATTTTAAAATCGCTTCGACTATTTTTGTCTGAAAGTGAGTAGTAAGATGGATCATTTTAACAACACATCATCATTACCGTTCACTCCTATCCTGCGAAACGCATCGCTATAACAATAACTATAATATAAAATAAAATATAATATATAATATATAGTGTCACACTATTGACTGGGCATGATGAGCAAGGTCTTTTGTAAAGAATATATGAGATGTGTTCGTTGATAACGGACAAATCCTATGGAAGTAATTTTTTAATTTTTTTTTATTATTCATTAATTTCATGTCTGAAAACCATTGCGTTGAACTAAAAAATAAACTTGATGGTGAAAGATTTCATTAGCGCGAACAAATCGAGACATTTCGGCATTCAAATGTGATGTTTTCGACTTTGCAGGGACATATATAGACTTGTTCAAATTTGATGTTTTGGACTTTGCATCGACATATATCATCATCAAGTGCCGGACCTGCTGGCGTAGGTGATCATGTCTCTCCACAACTTTCGATCTCGGCAGTTATTTATCATTTCTGTTGTTGACCTTCTGCCAAGCCATTCTCTTAAGCTGTCTGTTATTTTTTTCTCTTTGCTTCCCTCTATCTCTTCGTCCCTCAATTTGTCCAGTTGTTACAACATATTCCAGTTGTTCTCTTCTCATTACAGGGCCAAAAATTGATTGTTTCTTCCTAATATAGGAAATTAGCTCTCTTTTTGCTTTGACCTCTCTCAGAACATTGCATTACTCTTCTTAGCTGTCCATGGTACTCTCAACATTCTTCTGTAAAACCACATTTCTACATACACCAGTGATTTTCTTGTCTGTTGTTCTATTGTCCATGATTTGCATCCATATGTTAAGACTGGCTCTACGTTACATTTAAGAACTCTTTTTCTTGTTTCTATTGTCAAAAATGGATTGCATAGCATTGCTTTTGCCTGAGCCATTCTGCATCTCACCTCCTTTGTACATCTTCCGTCTGAGGTTAACAAAGTTCCCAAATATTTAAATTCATTTACCTGTTTTAACATTGTTCCACTTGTCTTTATTTTGCACTGAGGTGATGTCTTTTTCTTAGTTGTTACTATTACCTGTGTCTTTTTGCTATTAAGGCTGAGTCCTTTATTTTTACTTTCTTTCACTATAATGTCCAACATTTCTTGTAACTCATTTTCACTCTTATCTATTAAGACTGTATCATCAGCATACCTTAGATTATTTATATTATGACCTCCAATTGTTATTCCAGGCATTTCCCTTATGGATCTTAAAATAATCTCACTATAAAATATTAAACAAATCTGGTGACAGCACACAACCTTGTCTAACGTCCTGTTTTATTTGTTGAAACATTCCCAATTGATGTCCGGCTCTTATGGCCGCTATTTGTTGCCAGTACATGTTGTTTATTATTCTTAGATCTTTTCTGCCTACGTTTATGCTTTCTAAAATTGTTATTATTTCTTTGTGCTTTACTTTGTCAAATGCCTTGGTGTAATCTATGAAACATAAGTATCGACATATATTGACCTGTTCAAATGTGATGTTTTGGACTTTGCAGGGACACATACAGACCTGTTAAAATGTGATGTTTTGGACTTAGAAGGAACACATATAGATCTGTTCAAATGTGATGTTTTGGACTTTGCATGACAAATAATAGACCTGTTCACATGTGATGTTTCGGACTTAGCAGGGACACATATAGACCTTCTCAAATGTGATGTATTGGGCTTACCAGCGACAAATATAGACCTGTTCAAGTGTGATGTTTTAGACTTAGCAGGGACAAATATAGACTTGTTCAAATTGAAGAAGCCGTGGTTGCGATGTTGTTAGTGAACTCGCTTGCTGACCACGTGTCTCCAAAAGTCAAACAATCGATGTCACTTCAAGGTTTACCATGTATCCAAAAATGGGTTCCAGACACTTTATCCACGGGTAGTAGAGCATTAGTGCGTTACTGACTATCATCAACGTGAAGGTAGTGATTTAGAAATACGGGGTCTAACATCACCTTTATACAATCACAAGAGGCGACAATCACAAGAGGCGACAATCACAAGAGGCGACAATCACAAGAGGCGACAATCACACTTAATTTACATCACATTTGAACAGGTCTGTATCTATTATTAGTAATATTTAATTAAAGAATAATAATCAATGTAGTCCCATATCACATAATGCAGTAAGAATATAAGTCTCTCTGAGTTCTAGGTAAAAGCAATCCACCTCGGTGATATAACGAACTATTTTAGGCATTGTTTAACGGTCAAATACACTCTTGTTTTCTTCTTTGTAGCTTCACCCGTTAAGCGGACGAGGATACGTTGTTTACTGCAAAGCAACGATATTTGAGCTTTTAGACTCGATACATCCGTCTTTTGCATGGGTAGATTTGCTTAACATTTTTTGTACAGATCGCGGCTATTTTTGGTCTACTCTTTTCGACTTTTAACACTTCCAGTGGTTCTTTAACGTGCGCGAGTGCAAACGGAACTTACTGGGTTTTTTTTCCGTTTTCCGAGAGGGCTACACATCGATCTCACTACCCAGAGACTATATGAGGGTAAACCCACGAAGAAACCACGAATTCAATTTTTAAAAATTCCCCTTGCATGTTGTGGAATTTAAACCCGGGACTTTTCTGTCCAGAGGCCGACGTTTTAACTCTTGACCACTCAGTCCCCTCCAGACTACAAAATGTTATCAGAATGTATAACGTATCAGCCGTAAACATTTGTTAAAGCCATTTGTCAACATGTAATAAGAATATAAATCAATTCAACGTAAGAGCATTACTTTACTCAAAGAAGCAAAACAAGAAAAAAGTACAAAGCATTCTGTTAATAAGACATGTGCAAAGTATTCTGTTAATTAGACATGTGCAAAGTATTCTGTTAATAAGACAGATACAAGTATTCTGTTAATAAGACAGATACAAGTATTCTGTTAATAAGACAGATACAAGTATTCTGTTAATAAGACAAGTACAAAATATTCTGTTAATAAGACAAGCAAAGTATTGTGCAATCTATAAAACCAGTAATCAGAGATTAGAACTGAAAGTGTATTATGTTTGCCAACTCAACTGTATGTTATATTCTTATTTACCATAATGTAAAAGACAATGATGATGAAGTATTCCATAACATTGCTAGCAAACGATGACTCACGTGTTGTTTTGCTCCGAGGCAGCTGTAAAAGTGAGGTGTATACGCTCTGCTTAAATTAAAGTGCACCAGGTTGGAATTACTTGCGCAGGGATAGAGTTTTTCTTCAGAGAACTTGAGCTCAGCATGGATAAGAAGAGCTGTACCGAACTATCAAATTGTAACAATTTAAAGTAATTCAGCATGTTATAGAACCAACCTTTGACTCACGAAAGAAAAATATTAAAAATCAGATTATGCGCTGCTAACGGGCATTTCAAAAAAGAAAATTCATACAATCCTTAAAGAAATGTTATATTATAATAAAAACAGCTTTCCAAGAACTGAGGAAGATACTGTGTAATCGATTTTCGACAATAGAAACAAGAAAAAGAGCTCTTAAGTGTTATGTAGAGTCAGTCTTATAACATATAAATGCGAATCATGACAATAGGACAACAGGTATGAATATCACTCGAGGCTGTAGAAATGTGGTTTTACAAAAGAATGTTGAGAATACCAAGGACAGCTAAGAAGAGTAATGAAAACGTTCTGAAAGAGGCCAAAGCAAAAAGAGCTAATTTCCAAAATTAGGGGAAAAAAACAATTCTTTTGGCCATGCAATGAGAAGGGAACAGCTGGAATATATAGTAACAACTAGAAAATTGAGGGACGAAGAGATAGATGGAAGCAAATAGGAAAGATACCAGACAGCTTAAGAGAATGGCTTGGCAGAAGGTCAACAACGGAAATGATAACTATCGATTGTGGATAGACATGATCACCTACGTCAGCAGGAATGGTACTTGATAGTATAATAACCTCGCGGGTGTTTTATATTCGGAGTGTAGATTGTGTGATTAATGTGATTAAATATAGTGTTTCCAACGGGATATAATTTTAGGAAAGTTGTGTAAAGTGTTCTACCAAGGAGGAGGATAAGAACTGATAAGTACTTTTTTAAATGTAAACAACTAAAGTTTTATATTTAGACCGTAAAAGATCGCATGTGAGACCTTAGCGATCAAACACGTGGGGGGAAACATCAGTCGGGCTAAACCCCCATCGTGTGTTTTTCTTAAACTAAGCCCTTAACTTACGACTGACTTAGCAGGTCGGTAAGGGATAATTGTATTTATGCTCAGAGAAATACATAGAATATGGAGATCAAAGTAGCAACGATAAACATATGCAGGATAAAAAATAAAGAAGCCGAACTTATAGAAGAAATGACAAAAAGGAAAATTAAAATACTAGGATTAGCGGACACCAGAGTAAAAGGACAACAGATAAAGAAAACACACATGAACTACACGAAAATATTCTCGGCAGTCGACAACACAGAAAGAGCAACACATGGAGTAGGTTTTATCATCGACCCAGAACACGCAAAGAACATTCTAGAAATAAAATACCATTCAGAAAGAATTATCTCAATTAAACTGCTAGAAGACGATCGAAAAACAAATTACATTCAAATCTATGCACCATGCAACAACAATGAAAGAGACAGCGAAGAATTCTACGACACACTGAGTGAAATTATTAACAAGATTGACGAAAGCGACGACATGTTAGTGATGGGAGATTTTAATGGAAGGCTTGGGAAACGCAACAGTGAGAACAGTGACATCTTAGGACCCTTTGGCGATAAAACAGCTGAAATAAGCGAAAACGGAAGCAGACTGCTGGAACTATGCAATCAAAACAATTTATTTATCACCAACACATTCTTCAAACACAGAGAGTCGCAAGTATACACCTGGTACAAATGGAATGACACAACATGCAGAAGCCAGATAGATTTTATACTAACAAGAAAAGAGAACAAGAAAAGAGTAACCGACAGTAGAGCAATCCCAAATATTACAGACGACACGGATCACAAGATGGTTATGATCACACTAATACAGCCAAAAATAAAGAGAATATACGAAAACAAACAAAAGAAGCGAAAAGAACAGACAATAAAAATAAAACAATTAAACGATCAAGAAACAAGGAAAACCCTAGAAGAAAAACTCAGAGAGGAATTCAAGAAACTCCCTAACGAAGTATGCACAGTAGAAGAAGAGTGGAAACAATTTAAGGAAACAGTAACTAACATCTCTAAAACAGTTTGTGGAACGAAGCTAAGAACAAGAGAAGGGAAAAAGAGCACCCCGTGGTGGAACGAAACAATCAGAGAAGCAATTAAAGAAAAGAAAAAAACTGTTTAAAAATTGGAGGGAGAACAAGAACCAAGAAAAATATGAAAAATATGCCTTAGTTCGAAAAAGAGTTAAAATGCTGATCAAAGAATCTAAGCAAAGGAATTGGACAGAATTCGGACAAAACATGAGCAGGGACTTCAAGACAGCCACAAGAGATTTCTACAAAGCAGTAAAAGCCACAAGAGCGAGAAAAGAAAACCATGATCCTACTGAGCTGATAAATGACAAAGACGGACAACCAATATCAAACAACCAATGTATGCAACAGAGATGGAAAAAATATTTTGAAGACCTGTTAAACATACCAACTACCAATAAGACAACAAAAACCACGCTAGAACTCACAAATACTGAACCCAACATCATGAAAGAGGAAATAGAAGAAGTAATCAAATATGCACCAAGAAACAAAGCACCAGGGATAGATAACATTCCAATAGAAATAATAGCAGCAGCGGGAGAAACAGGAATGCAATGGCTGCACAGAATATTTAATGCAGCATGGCACCAACAACAAGCCCCAGAAGACTGGCAACAGGCAATCATCATACCAATATGGAAAAAGAAAGGTAGCAAAAGAGACTGCAATCAATATAGAGGTATATCTCTGCTCAGCCATGTAGGAAAGCTATACGCCAAAATCTTGGAAAAAAGACTGAGACCAATAATAGAACTACAGTTAAGCGATTCTCAAATCTCTATCTATCTATTGACCTTTCGAGCCGTAACCGGCCCATAGGGCGTAGACCAAGATACACCTTCTCCTATATGAATTTTTGTTCTAGCAGTTTTCTTTTAAAGATATTTTATCAAATCTCGCCATCTGTCTCTGTTCTGTGCAAGCAGTTCTATCTCATTGAGGGAGCCGATTCCTGCTGCTCTTGCCTCTCTCATCAATGTTCTTCTCAGTGTCTCCCTGGGTCTTCCTCTTTTTCTTTTACCTGTTGTTTCCCATATGAGGGCTTGCTTTGCTATTCGATTATTATCTCTTCTCATCACATGTCCAACGTATGACCATCGTCTTTTCTTTATTACTGAAGATATTAGTGGTTGATTGGCGATTTCTCTAATTTCCTCGTTTGTTTTGAATTCGTTCCATTCTATACCAAGTATTTTCCTTAGACATTTATTTTCGAATGCGTTCAACTTTGTTTCTATATCTCTTGTTGTTTTCCAGCTTTCACACGCATACGTAAGGGTTGATAGTACATTTGATTTGAATAGCCTAAGTTTTGTGTTTGTGCTAATGAGTTTTGATTTCCACAACTTTGCAAGGCTTCTGAAAGACATTGCTGCTTTAGCCAGTCTGATTCTAATTTCTTTGCTCGTATCCCCTTCTCGATCAATGTGACTTCCAAGATAGATAAAGTGATCGATCTCTTCTACTGGTTTGTTTTCCATGTATATTTTGTCACTTGTTGTAATTAAACTTTTCATGACTTTAGTCTTTTCATGATTGACCTCAAGCCCAATTTTGCTGGCTATTGATGATAGTTCATTTGTGTTTTCCTGCATCGTTTTTATCTGACTGCTGATGAGAACTATGTCATCAGCAAAGTCGAGGTCCTCCAAATGGTCTCCTTGTATGATTCTCAAATGGGGTTCCGAAAAAAACAGAGGATGTACCGACGCACTATTCACACTAAAGCAGCTTGCAGAAAAAACGACAGAACACAACCAAAACTTATACATAGCCTTCATTGACCAGGAAAAAGCATTCGACAGAGTAAACAGAGAACAACTGTGGGAGATACTAACAACATACGGAGTAAGCCAACATCTAACCAACATTATTAAAAGTCTCTACGCCAACAGCAGCTGCAGGGTCAGAACAGCAACAGGCTACACAGACCACTTCGAAGTTAGATCAGGTGTAAGACAGGGGTGCGTACTATCCCCCCTACTGTTTATTACATACATGGACCATATATGCAAGCTAGCCAACCCATCAGAGACAGAGGGGATCAACGAGCTTCTATTTGCAGACGACCAGGCACTAATACATGAAACAATAGAAGACCTACAAGAACACTTAAACAAACTCAACATCTTAGGAACAAAATACAACATGAAAATCAACATCAACAAAACAGAAGTCATGAATGTCGCCAAAAATAAACAGAACATCAACATAACTATAGAAGGCAGACAACTAAAACAAGTAGAGGAATTCAAATACCTAGGAAGTCTAATGACAAACGACAATTCCCAAACAGCAGAGATAGAATCAAGATGCAACAAAGCTTGTCAAATCATCGGACAGTTATCACCACTATTATCCAACAAGGAAATAACTCTGGAGGCAAAACGAGCACTATACAATACAATCTTCATTCCAACGTTGTGCTACCAATGCCAGACCTGGACTCTAGATGCAAGAACAATAAGAAAAATAACCTCTACAGAGATGAAATGTGTTAGACGAATGACAGGAAACAGTCTGAGAGATAAGATCAGAAATGAAGAACTGAGAAAAAAGCTAGGAATAGCCCCCAGCCATAGAATATATAAGGAAACAACAGATAAAATGGTTCGGCCACGTGACAAGGCAGAAAGAACAAAACACAACACAACGAGCCTTCAGCAAACGTTGTGAGAACAACAGACCCAAGGGTCGACCACGAAAAAGATGGATCGATGGAATATTAGAAGCACTAGGAAACATAACAGCAGCAGAGGCGAACAGAAGAGCAAAAGACCGCAAATTATATCTCCCCTCGACGCTGAAAGGCAGATGAGGAAAGAAAGAAGAAGAAGAAGAAGTATGCAATTTACCCCAGACATCCTCGTCGATGCTAGAAACGCACGGCGGCGTTGTAGGCTTTGCACACACCGTCCAACTTGAAGATTCGCGGTTCAAATTTGGCAGTTGAAAAAAATAAAAAGGATCTCGGTGTCCATACCCACAACCAGCTATAGATTTACTGAGGCCAGTGGGCAGAAAAAAACGGAAAACCTACCAACCAGCGTGACGTTTTCAGCTATAGGACCTACAGACGGCTGACATCACTCTATCCACAATCGCCCTGCTCGAAAAACGGAAATAGTCACGCGAGTTGTTGGGCTGTCCTGTTTTATTTTCTTCTCGCAGGCCTAAATAAATCTATAGTTGCCTGTGGTCCACCCAGTCTTTAAATGGGTACCAGAGATATTCTTTAGGAGGCAGGGGATAAAGGAAACTAGCCATGCCACCCATAAAGCTGAGCATTAGTACAATGAAGTCACTAACACTTCATTTTCAACGGCAATTGCAATGGAACAACCTTACCTTTTTTTACCGTTATTTGCTAGTTCGCCCATAACATTTACATTGAACACGTTTCATATTTGTTATAAAGTACCTTTTGTTTGTGCTTTAGACTATTTCATATTTATCGTATCGCAATCTGCACATCTGAAGAATTATACAAATTAACAAATGTGAATAACAGCAAGTGAAGGAAAGTGATATTTTAAATTGTGATGTTACATTATAAAGACACATTTTGTGGGGGGGGGGGGGAGAGAAACAAAATGTTTTGATTGTGATATGTTTACTTTAAAATGTTATGTGGTGCGATGAGATTGACACTTTCTGGCTTTTGAACTTCAGCTATACCTTACAATCTATACAACTGGTCTTGGAGCAGAGTTGGTTGATAACAAATATTCACAGCTAGCATCGGATGTGCAACTCTGAGTTAAACCTGACCTACCAGCAGCTGCACTTGTCTATCAAATAGTGAGGAAGGAATTTACTGTATTTGAAAGAATATACAGCTCCGTAATAAAACATTCCACATGCATAATCATATGCTCGGAATGTATATTAAATTGTAAAAGCTGAAAATTAATTCTACTTCCAAAATCATTAAATGGAAGTCTAATCATTTAATGCAAACAGTGTGAAGTATGTTTTTTTCCCTCAAAGAATACAGCTACAAGGCATACAGAGAAAGCGGTTGGAAGACATCAAAGAACGGACAGGATTAACTCTCTCCTCACATTTCAGAAAGTAGCTCACAAACAGTGAATGTTGGAATAAAATTGTGCAGGCGTAAAGAGTGCTCCAGTCACCATCAAAGTTGTGAGATTGATGATGATTAAGCCATGATTCAGCCATCACCTTTGAAAATGGGAGAACTTGGGCTCTTCCTGGCAGTTACGGATTTCCCCAACTCCAAAGTTTTACATCTGGCTTCATTGGATGGTGTATGTAACTCAGGAAACGAATGTATCCGTGAAGCCAGACACTCACCACTACGCTAGTCCCACTCTGAAGTTTCCACGAGTAACTCAAATAGCAAAGCAACAGCGCTGAATACACCATTCCCTTCACATTCCCTTCATAGTCTATGAAGTTACCGTACTAGACATAGTCATCAGAAATGTATGTAGATAGAACAACTCGAAGAGGAAACTACATTGTGAAGACTAAAGGAAACAAAACACTGGAAAGTGTATTAAGTAACAAAGCAGACAACATATGCCACATTATATGTTCGTTACACGTTTAGCAGAACAAGGTTGATGTATCGACCTTTAATCCTACACAATGATAAATAAAACACAGAAATGCACAGTTGATTTTCCTTTTCTAATAACTACAGCCTACTTTTAATTCAATGAAATGACAATGTCATATTCTTCATTATTAGATCGTAAGAGAACGATAACGACACCTATCGGTCGAACACGCCAGACTTAAGTGGACAATTTGATATTTATTCATATGACATTATGTTGTAAATTTGAAAATAAAGACTAGCTCCATTACAACTCAGTTTACGGGTCTTTACGACACGCTAGAAGAAAACAAGAAAGTTGCATGAGGCACTGAAATATTCAAATGACAGACGGCTGTTACAGGAGTGAGCGTCAAAGTGTACAACACATGATAATGGAGAGGATGCAGTGATCACATGAATGTCCCTAGTACACATTCGTTGAAAAAGTTCCATTCTGTAACCAAACTGGCATTCCAGCTATCGTCTTCTTCTTTCCTTCCTCATTTGCCTTTCAGCGTCGAGGAGAGATATAGTTTGCGGTCTTTTGCTCTTCTGTTCGCCTCTGCTGCTATGTTTCCTAGTGCTTCTAATATTCCATCCATCATCTTTTTCGTGGTCGACCATTGGGTGTGGTATTCTCACAACGTTTGCTGGAAGGCTCGTTGTGTTGTGTTTTGATCTTTCTGCCTTGTTACGTGGCCAAACCATTGTATCTGTTGTTTCCTTATATATTCTTCATTTTTGATCTTATCTCTCAGACTGTTTCCTGTCATTCGTCTAACACATTTAATCTCAGTAGAGGTTAATTTTCTTATTGTTCTTGCATCTAGGGTCCAGGTCTGGCATTAGTAGCACAACGTTGGGATAAAGATTGTATTGTATAGTGCTCGTTTTGCCTCTAGAGTTATTTCTTTGTTGGACAATAATGGTGATAACTGTTCAATGATTTGACAAGCTTTGTTGCATCTTGATTCTATCTCTGCTATTTGTGAATTATCGTTTGTCACTAAACTTTCTAGGTATTTGAATTCCTCTACTTGTTTTAGTTGCCTGCCTATAATCCAGCTATAATCTTATAAATTGTTCAACATTTACAGGGTACAGATGACCTAGTGAACTACATTCTTCTAACGCTTAAAAATTGACATTTTACTGGAGTGGTTCTAATCTATGTAACACAAAATGTAAATTTTCTAATTATTAGTAATAGCTTCATTCCAGACTAAACATATAAGATATAACTATTTGGCATTTTCTATTATAAGATATCCATATTTTTCAACACGAATTTATTAAATTATATATCTATCTATCAAATAACTAACTAATGGTCCTTTCACTGTGAACCCAATACGCTACAAGCAGGCTACGCCCAACTTCATACTACATCTTATCGTAATAGTTCAAAGGTTAGAGCCCAGATACACTACATAATGGCATACATTTTATATATATATATATATATATATATATATATATATATATATATATATATACACACACACATATTTTTTAGGGGTGGGGGAGAATGTGTTCGGCATTAGGCAAGTGTCTTACTTTCCCGGAAAAAATATTCGGTACTCATGTAGGCTGGGTGAACCTAAAAGCTGTCGATTAGTATCAAACCCGACCACTTGTCCGTAACAGTTCACTAACCGCTGATCTTCCACTTCCACCTAGCAATTAAGACGTCATTAATCATAAATGTAACCGTTCGATAAAAATCGAAATCGATTAACGTCAGAAAACAATACAAAAGTCCACAATAGCTGTCGCTGGTTAATGTTCTATAATTGATGTCAAGTGACGGTTCTGACAATACACGACATTGTCTACACGAAGTCGACAAGAGATGTTGCATGGACTCAGTTCCGTTCTGTTCATAGAATCAGTATCACTTCTGTAGAGAATTCATCATATTCGCTCCACTCATATCACATCTCCCGCCAAAGCGCGGTGGCAAAGTATGTTGACATGGTCGACTAACATGCAGTCCCAATCTCGACGCACAGGTGACGATTCCAAAGGACTTCTATCAAATAGAGGGTGCACAGTCACTTCCTTACTCCATTTCCTACAAAAATACACATTTAAAACAAAGCAACCAAAAACGGTTTAAGCGACTGTCTAGTCTAAAACAGGAGTATTAATGCAGCCATTTTATTTTGTCAGTTGGCAGCTGCGAGCAAGGTCGAACTCTAGTGCGAGTCAAGTCTTCTGTATGGGCGACAATTTCAAACATCACCCAAAAAGAGTGGCCATTCACTTTCAACTAGACTTCACTCGAATAAATCGGAAAAAAACGCATCAGTCAAAACTCCACAAAAACTGGTTTAGTGTTGGCACTCTCTAAAGGTGCTTGCGGCAATGGCCGCCATCTATCTCCGTAGTCCTACATATAACTCAATCAGCTGGAGTATAATTGTGTTATATATTTTGATAAATTGTTAGGAGTCGTGGCATTCGTTGTCTCCTCTAAATATCCGCCGCTGGAAGAAGTATTGCACTTGAGGACAACTGTTTCGCTCATCCACATTTAACATGTTTGAGAGCAATTTCTTTGTTTACATAGTACATTCCCTTATTACTAAACATAAATCGGATATAACTAGATACGGTTATGACAATACATTTTATGGTCCCGGTGATCTTGTTATAACCGGATTCTACTTGACTGACTAACGTTATCATCTTGAGAAATTGTTTTATAAGTCTACAAAGGAACAACTAAATAACCATAAGTAAAGCTGAAATTCAGGTACACTTATGCCAAAAGTAACTGACATTTCTTTGTGTAGGAATGGAAACGCACCTAATATTCCTTCTCACGACTATCGCTATGTTATGGTCATCGGACTGCCATCGTGTGTCTTAACTTAAAAAAAAAAACAAACTAACAGTACTTTATATAATATTTTTATATTTTATATATAATAAAAAGAGAACTGATGAACACAATTAAGACAAGACAAATTAAATTTTTGGGGCATGTTAAAAGACACAACAGCCTACTAAAAGTAATATTGGAAGGAAAAATACAAGGCAAAAGAGGCAGAGGCAGACCAAGACTAACATGGACGAGTAACATCAAAAGATGGACAAGTCAATCTATGACAGCCTGCACCATCAAAGCAAGAAACAGAGTAGAATGGCGATCCATGGTAGCCAACCTTCGTTGCGGAGAGGGCACATGATGATGATTTTTCTCCGCTTGACTACCTTCAGTGTCGAGGGAGAAATGGAATGTTCGAATTATAGTTCTGACGTGCCTCGCGCATGATGTTGACGTGATATCTTTTGTCTACTGATCCATTGTTTCTTTAATTGTTCTAATAAATCATGCAGGAAAAATACTCTAACAGGCAGGAAAAATACTCTAACAGGCAGGAAAAATACTCTAACAGTTCATCATGAACAGGATCGATCTGAAAAAAGAACAGGAATTTTATGCAGTTCAGGCATATTTCAGACGCAGTAAGGGTACCGGGAACCCAATATTTACCATGAGAAACATCTCTGAGAAGTGTAGGAAATATAATGTAGAATTTGCATACATCATTCACATATTACAATAAGTCCTTTGACTGCGTACAATATAATAAAAAAAACTATAGAACATCAAGAAATACATAGACTTTTCTAGACAATAGATCTTATGTAACCACTTTATCATGGACAACAAGGAGCTATCAGAATAGCGGGTGAAACATCAAATGTGTCCCAAATACAAAAGTACATACGGCAATGATGCATCCTTTCTCCATATCTTTTCAACGGCTATGCTGAAAACATAAGGAATGTTAAAAATGATGGCAATTGTGTGAAGTGTGACCCTTTCACAATAAATGGAAACATACATACCAGAACTCAGATATGCTGATGGCAGTTATCTCAAAGAGTTCAAAGGGGCTAAAAGATACAAGTGAGTTTTTGTTTTAAAAGAAATACAATGAAGACTAAAACCTCTAATTACACATAAACTAAGATAATGTCCATCGACAAAGCAAAAAGTCAACCAAAAATCACCGTCAGCAATGAAGAATCTGAAATTGTAACAAACTATGAATATCTGGGATCTACACACAAAAAAAAACTAACAATGGAGACTGGCAGAAAGAGTTCAAATGAACACTAACAACAGCAACACAGAAATTAAATGCCATGAAGAACATATGACAATACCAACACGGCAGCAAAATTTAAAAAAAAACTTGGGCTACGTATTTTCCCTATAGCAAGATATAGTTGTCAATCATGAACAATTTCGCAAACAATGAAGAAAATTGGTTCATTTTAAACAAAATGCTACAGAAAAATCTTTAGGATACCATAGAAAATAAAAGTTAAAGCATGGAAGCATAGTAAAATACACAAAAAATGAAAAGAAATGGCTTATAAACATCTTGCGAATGAAATTAAAATACTACGGCCCCGTTAAGACAGTGGACTGGAAAGAACAATAATGGAAGTAATGGCTCCAGGAAGACCAGACAGGTGCAGACCAAGAAAGTGGTTTCATGACATCAAAGAGACCTTGAGTTTGTCAATATAAGTTGAAGATCTGGCAAAAGACAGATTCTTTTAGGTGAACTGTGGTGAGTTCTGCAAAGAACACACAATCCATGTTTATTTGAGTAATATATAATATACCACCGGCTTGCTAGGTCAGACATGATTTAATGGCGAAAGATAAATATGGAATAGATTATTAATAAGGTAAAGGTAAAGATAAAGTACGAGACTTGAACCGGCGTCTTAGCACGTGAGTTTACACCCATATGTGCTCGGCCGTCTATCCAGAAATGTTCGGAGAAATGTTGCGACATTCCTCACCTTCCCAGGTAATACCCTAGGACCCATTTTTTTGCCAACTGCTGGGTCGACCTTGGTTTTTTTTTTTTTTTTTTTTTTTTTTCCCAACCACGAGTACAATTCACACTGC
The DNA here is from genome assembly GCA_032433765.1 of Megaustenia siamemsis. Taxonomy (NCBI): domain Eukaryota; kingdom Metazoa; phylum Mollusca; class Gastropoda; order Stylommatophora; family Ariophantidae; genus Megaustenia; species Megaustenia siamemsis. Next base: position 75,293,565 of record JAVIAB010000051.1, on the reverse strand, counting down.
TCCCAGCGGGAATCGAACACGGGTTGTCCGAACGTCGGTAGTCTAGTCGGGTGGTTTTCCCAACTAGGTTTATCGAGGCCCCCTAGATGATTAATACTTGCATAGCACTAATGTAAAAAGGAATTATAGTTCATAAAGAATTAGTGTTACTGTCATTGCGACGACTGATAGGAGTGAATGGTGACCTAGTTTGTGGGGCTCTTCTATTTAGATTTTACCAGACTGGATGGGCCCAAAGCACCAAAAATTACCTTTTCTTCTTCTTCTATCCTTCCTCCATTGCCGTTGGCGTCGAGGGGAGATGCAATCTCTGATTCTTTGCTCTACTGTTGGCCTCTTCTGGCGTTATCCCTCCTAGTGACTCTAGTATTCCCTTTATCCATCTCTTTTTCGGTCTTCCTCTAAATCTGACGTTTTCGCAGCGTTTGTTTATAGTTATTTTTTACCTGGTTTGGTTAAAATTTGTCAGCCATTCAAAGCTCATTTCTTGTGTCAGTATCAATGGAAGTGATCGCGATCCTACTTCATCCGACACCGAGTAAATGGAAACTAACCAGTCTGCTGGATAAGCAAACAGGCATCTAAAGAGTAAGGAAACCGGGTATATTAAAAAAAATTAAGTAAAATATATTAACCGAATAGCGCAAATATCGCAACTTGCTGCAATGACAACATTTCTAAACTAACTATGAGTGGACGTTGGAGAATAGGCGTTGTCGAATGAACACAGAAATAAACCAGATATAGCATGAGTCGGTGAGGTTGTGATCTTGGGACCTCTGAGAACATGAGTGTGAATTTATGAAATCAAGCCCCTTCCAGCACAGACAAGGATTGTCTTTTACCAGATTGTTTTTTTTTTCTTCGCGATTTCCCTTTTTATTTCTCTTATATTCTTCGCTGCTATCTTTTTGCGCTTCCACTAATCCAATTTACAAGCAGTCTTTATTCCTATACAGCCATATACATTTTAAGTAACCCCCCCCCCTCCACCTTGGTCCCCGAGTAACCCCAGAAATTGGGTAATGCCGTCGGTAAAGATATATTTTTCCCCCCTTCGAATCCAATTTAGTATTTGGATAAATAAATGTATAGTATTTTTATGTTGGCTTTCGAGTATTTAAGATGACATGTAATTGATATATGTTTTGTCTTTATCTTTCATAAGTTGTTACATTTCAAACATTGTGTGTGCGTGCGTGCATGTGCCTGCGTTTGCTATAGCTTCTTGCAGTTCAATATCAACGCTTAAAAACTCAGATATGTATCATGTACTTTATAGTACTCTAAGTGAAAATGGTAAACTATATTATGTTGCATGTTTCGGCATTGGTTGCAAGGCTACACTCGCAACCATTACAAAGTGATTCCAACAAAAATCGTATAAATAGTCCTAGTGTAGGGAGGGATATCGCTGGCTCGGATCTAATCCTATAGTTCGGCGATAATTGTATTGTATTGTCTTGTATGCACAAACAGGCGTCGTTGCGTTATTGTATATAGATCCTCGAAGACAATAGTCTTACTTACGATATCTGTAAGGTTTACATTGTTCTTCAATTTTATGGACTGACAGTCAGATAAGACACGTGCCAATAGGAAAAAAAGCCATTATGGGGCGTAGCAATCGCTCCAATTACCAGTATCATACTGAAGGCTACTATGTGCCTGCGAACAACTGATATCGCATTGTAGTCAAGCGACACACTACATTATCTCAAATTCCAAAAATAACATGTGAATAACATTCTATTGGCGTGAGGGGGGAGCGAGAGTAATAGGCCATTTAACACTAAGATTATATTTAATACCTCGTTTTCATACTGTCACCATTTTCCCCCCAAGTATAACATGAAATTATCAAAAGAATGTGTTCTTTAGTCTGTAACTCTGACTGGCATCAATGCAGTAGGAGGATACCCACATCGGCTCTACTGCCCGTTCCAACAACCATAGATGTGTTCGTCTACTAGCTGTTTCTGTCCACCTTTGATTGAACGTGTTCTTTTCCAGTGAGAATGCTTTTCCTGCTTTCGCACTACGTGGCGCCGAGTTCCACCATTCCTTTGACATGTACATCATCCTCAGCTTCGCTGTCACCTTTCCTGTGAGAGGTAGTCCCTAGAAACCCTCACTATATCATGTATGCTTCATTTAAAGCTTAAACTTAAATTAAAATTATATATATTTCCTTTTACTGGCACACACCGCGCAATTCTTGATTTGCTGATTTTGTTTGACTATGAGTTACAGTATTTCTAAGATTGATTTTATGATCGTGATGTTTCACGATCATGTATCACAATTCATGTATTGTTCTCAATAAAGCAGATCCTGGCAAAAAAATGTATTAAAATATTTTTTGTAATATTTATATATATTTTAGTTGTGCTGAAATTGTACTCCTATTTACAAATGTTGGGTAGATTAACAAAAGCTCTTAGTAATGTAGCTGTCTATGCTATATCCCTTGGACTAGTACTATATGCTGGGGAACGTTCATGGACGTGGATATTCATTCTGCTTATGAGCATTAAAACTTGTCGTTGAACACGGAGTTGTTAATGAATAGGACTTTCGGTTGATGAGGCGGGCTTAAACGGACGCTAAGTTATATCAGGTGCAGGACTAGTGGAATTGTTGCAGTGCGTTTTCCAAAGATTATTTTTTCGTCTGGATTTTCATTTGCGGAGACAGCGGTAGTCTGGTCGCATTCACTTGTTAAGACGATTTTGGTGCAGGGACATTGAAATTCCCAGGCGACGACCGTTTTTTTTAAGTGAAATATATATGATCATAGGGAGCCGCGATAGCTCAGTGGTTAGTGAACTGGACTACAACGGACAAGAGGTAGGGTTCGATACCAACCGACGGCTTCCGGTTCACCCAGCCTTTAATGGGTACCGGATTTTTTTCTGGGAAAGTAAAGCGGCACGGACGTAATACCGACCACATTACCCCAAAAATCATGTGTCAAAGGTCTGTAAAATGTATGGTCACTAACACAATATTACCTATACGCCACTTGGCGTGACGGGGGTACTCTACTTTACTACTTACTTTTACTATATGATCATAGTTGTACTCCAGGAAAATGTGTGATCTGTGTTCGACTGCAAAATCGCCACTAGCTGGACTTAGGTCGGATCAAATGTTTCACAGAAATTGAGACCAGACTTCAATTTTTGAGACAGCGTTTCTGGGGCCATGCTCACTGACCACGAAATTTACTCAGATCCAACACCGGAGATCGTTCCACAGACGACGACCGTTACAGCGACCCTGAAGTGTTAATCATGACCTGCGCACTTTTCAAAACGCACACGTTCAACAGAACAGTATGAAAGATCAGGATGGATACTCCGTTGCTAGCTAGAGCGGAAATGTAGCAGATATGTGATGTTTTGCCTGTAGTGATGTCCATCTAGTCCAAAATCTAAAGTTATTGAACAGTAACAATGATACCTAAAAAGTTATGGACAAATCCAGTACACATTACGTTAATGAGCCTGATGTATGATTCAAAGTGGGGTACATTTCCTCGCCCCTTGGGCTACCACTATCAGTTACCCAAATGAGTTTACGTTATATTAAAGTTCATTCCGTAAAATCCATAATTTAACTATCTCGGATATTAACCGTGTATCTCAGCCTGCCTCTCTTTCTCTCTCAATGAATAAATCAAAGTAGCCATTAACATAACTGGCCTGTATGTTCCAGTAGTACCTAATCAATTATTCATCAACTATTTGAAATGTGGGTGAACATTGTTTATAATTCGTGCTAGTAACAAACAGTAAAGCCTGACACAAACGAAAGAATATTCCGCTAAAGGAAGAGAAGCCAGTCAGTGGTTTGTTTACGATAAAACCAAATTAATCTGGCACCAACAGCTCTGCCAGGCCAGTAGGACGGTAACAATAAATCTCCAGGCTCCATAACTATTGTCCAGATGTTTGGTGTCACAGACTAGAATGATTACTGTGTTTATTGCCATACAGTTAGAATAAATGGAACTAGCCAAAGCTTACTACTATAATATGTGACTATATTTCGCGCCAGTCAGCTACTGACTTTGTACTAAATAATGGCGTTTGATATCTCAATAACAACGGTATACTCTCCTGAACTTATTTTACTTTTCCTTTACCTCTGCCTTTCTCCGCCGATGGAACATAAAGTATTAGGGCCAATAGCGTTCCCTGTATGGTAACCAACGTTGTGTCTACTATTTCACTAGTTCGTCTTCTAGGTCTACCTTTTTCCGTTGCTTCACAGCGCTATACTTCTTTGATGGATCGTGTCTAGCATTAAGTGGCAAGTATTAACTACTTGATCTCTCGTTTCTTAATACGATCCAGTACTGGTGTTACTCGGACTCTTCTTACAACCCGATTCCGTCTCTTCTTGCTACCACATTCAGTACTCTACTTATCTGGTCTATTTTGTGACGATGTTTCTGTTTTTCTTCGGTTGTATATGTCTTCAAGTTGCTTTCTCCTATACAAATACGTCAACGATAATCATTATGGTTACATGGTGCAGAGATTTTGTTCCCTTTTAGAGTCACTCCACTGCCACAAATATTCACACGGTAAAATTTGTCTGCAGTAATAACTTGTTCAAATTGGGCTTGAGATCAATCATGAAAAGACTAAGGTCATGAAAAGCTCAATTCCAACAGACGACAAAATATACATGGAAAACAAACCAGTAGAAGAGATCAATCACTTTATTTATCTTGGAAGTCACATTGATCGAGAAGAGGATACAAGTAAAGAAATTATAATAAGAATAGTTAAAGCAGCAATGTCTTTCAGAAGCCTTGAAAAGTTGTGGAAATCAAAACTCATCACAAACACAAAACTTAAAACTATTCAAATCAAATGTAATATCAACCCTTACGTATGCGTGTGAAAGAGGGAAAGCAACAAGAGATATGGAAACAAAGTTGAACGCATTCGAAAGTAAATCTCTTAGGAAAATACCTGGTATAGCGTGGAACGAATTCAAAACAAGGAAAATAGAGAAATCGCCAATCAACTATTAATATCTTCAGTAATCAAGAAAAGACGATGGTCATATGTTGGACATGTGATGAGAAGAGATAATAACCGAATAGCAAAGCAAATCCTCATGTGGTAAACAACAGGTAAGAGGAAAAGAGGAAGACCCAGAGAGACACCGAGAAGAACATTGATGAATGAGGCAAGAGCAGCAGGAATCGGCTCCCTCAATGAGATAGAGCTGCTTGCACTGAACAAAGACAAATGGCGAGATTTGATAAAATATCTTTAAAAGAATTTTAAACTGCTTGAATAAAAATTTAGATAAGATAAGGAGTATCTTGGTCTACGCCTTATGGGCCGGCTACGGCTAGAAAGGTCAATAGATAGATAGAATAACTTGTTCGTGAAAATAGTCATGTTCATTATTACAATGGTTTTAGTAGAATGCTGAGGGGTCGGTTATAAAATGAGTTTTTGCGTTTTCATTTCAATGTGGCGATGTGCAGCATTACAGTTTTAGAATGCTCACACCGTATTATTATTTTGTAAAGTGATTTTTAAGAAAGTAGCAATGCACACATTTGTGGTTTAATAAGTCAATCATTAGGCCAAGTGACATGAAATACAGCGCGTATGCGTGCGTTTATACGCGTGTGTTTGCTCATTCCAATACCACGTTAAAAAAAAAAACTGAACTATTTATATTTTTTAAATCCATGCATACAACATAATTTTGATTCCGATTTGACTGCTTACTAACAAATAAAAGCAACAACACACGAGAAAAAGTGCCAGTTTATAATGTAGTGGTAAAAGATCACACGCCACACAAATCTTTAAGTATGAATCAAACATCAGAACTCTTAACATTTGTAAGCTGCTTGTTGCCTCCTTTAAAAACCTTTTTTAAATTTAAGTTTGCAAGTTTTCATGCCTATTCCTATTGAACTCAATTAAGAACATTCACCATTTCCACAATGCTGTTGGAGAACAAGTGGAATGGAGATCAAAACAGAAACATTTAATGTTATTTTATATATCTAACTAATCTATACACACTGACAACAAAAGTTGCAATGAATATACAACTAGCTGAGAAAGACATGAAAAAAAAAAATCAAAATAAGATTAACTTGATGAAAAGTAACTGACGAAAACGAGAGGATCCACATGTGTAGTGACTCACGTAAGCATGTGCTGGACTTGTAAATTGTTTGTTCTAAAGCTAATATGTTTATTTTAAAGTATAAACAAGACTTCATTTCAGGAAGATAAGATTAGGCTTATTTTGCAAGTAGACCTAGATCTATACGTAGGACAACGTTGTTTCATGATACTCCGTTCCACTACTAGTACTGAACTAAACAATTATAACGTTTTAATTATGTTCAGTTTGAAAAAAAAATACATTAAAAAAAAGTCTCACTCATACAAAGATAAATAAATAATACATACAATTTGCTTCTTACAGTTTGTGCTCACTGAAAAGTCCTTTTTGTGAATTTATATCTAGAATTTGCTCAAATGTTTCAATTAAAGGAGACTTGACTTGTTTAGTTTCTATGGAACCGTGGCAAATGAGTTCCCAGACACAAAACCACAAGAACTTGATATCTAACTGAAATGAGTAAACGCTCGGTATGTGTTAAATACTAGCTCACGAAGCCACGATAAACGCGTGAAAGACTTCACCAGCATGAACTGACAGTCACGTGCTTCCTCCATACAGTGTGAGTGCCCGGCCCGCCAGAGACTGTGCTGCCGCTGCCTGGTGGCTTGTTCGCCAAGCACGGGCGATTTCACAAACTATTTGGTAAAGATGGAATTTTATTTCTGTCTTCCCCCCCCCCCACACACACACACACAATTTTAACTTGTAGAAAAAACGTGTTGACTTATACTCTTTTTTCTTAATTGTCGCTGCACTATGTGTGCGTAAGTAGTATAGCAGGGTCCATTTGACCCGAATTTAGGTGCTAAATTAACAAAGATATATAGTAGGTGCGCGGCGCACCTAATGTACCGTAGGCGCAGGGGGAGTTAACCGTGACATTTTGTGTCCAGATGTTGACCTCTAGTCCGGTGACCCCGGAAGTGACGTGTTTATGTTTGGTATAGGCTGACTTTGGTGTACTTGAGCGATAGTGATAGGTTAGTAGATTATACAACATCAGGTTTCTCATAATGAGGTTTCTTCTGGGCGCCTAATGTACTGTAGGCGCAGGGGGAGTTAACTGTGACATTTCGTGTCGGGATGTTGACTGGGGGTGTCTGTCGGCGTGACCTCGGCGCTCCGTATTTTAAAAATTCCGAATTATTTTTTAACTGTGACATTTCGTGTCGGGATGTTGACTGGGGGTGTCTGTCGGCGTGACCTCGGCGCTCCGTATTTTAAAAATTCCGAATTATTTTAAAAAAAAACAGTCTCCATCTGATTTCGAACACGGGTCTACGGCGTGCCAGGCCAGACACTTACCACTATGCTACAGGCGATCACAGAATTAGAGGCTGAATGAGACAGGTGAATCGTGATGCTTTTGTTGGTACCTGACAGCTAGCTAGTAGTAGAGAAAGATTGACCCGCATTTAGGCGCTAAATTAACGAAGAAATATAGGGCGGCGCCCCGCGCGCATAACGCGTGCGGCGCAGGGGGAGTTAACCGTGATATTTCATGTCGGGATACCCGGTGACCTCTCGTTGACCTCTCAACCTCTCGGCGCCATGGTCGGGGTGAGCTCTCGCCGTATGTATGTCATGTCGAGGTAGTAGACACGTATGTCATGTCATTGTAACAGTCATTTCAATGTAACAGTCATTTCGTTGTAATAGTCATCTCGTTGTAACAGTCACGTGTGTCATGTCGTTTTATCAGAGACGTATGGTATGTCGTTGTAACAGTCATTTCGTTGTAATAGGCATCTCGTTGTAACAGTCACGTATGGCATGTCGTTTTATCAGACACGTATGGTATGTCGTTGTAACAGACATGTTGTTGTATCAGTCATGTCGATGTAGTAGACACGTATATCATGTCATTGTAACAGTCATGTCAATGTAAAAGTCATGTCAATGTAACAGTCATTTCGTTGTAATAGGCATCTCGTTGTAACAGTCACGTATGGCATGTCGTTTTATCAGACACGTATGGTATGTCGTTGTAACAGACATGTTGTTGTATCAGTCATGTCGATGTAGTAGACACGTATATCATGTCATTGTAACAGTCATGTCAATGTAAAAGTCATGTCAATGTAACAGTCATTTCGTTGTAATAGTCATCTCGTTGTAACAGTCACGTATGTCATGTCGTTTTATCAGACACGTATGGCATGTCGTTGTAACAGACATGTCGTTGTATCAGTCATGTTGATGTAGTAGACACGTATGTCATGTCATTGTAACAGTCATGTCAATTTAAAAGTCATGTCAATGTAACAGTCATTTCGTTGTAATAGTCATCTCGTTGTAACAGTCACGTATGTCATGTCGTTTTATCAGAGACGTATGGTATGTCGTTGTAACAGACATGTCGTTGCATCAGTCATGTCGATGTAGTAGACACGTATGTCATGTCGTTGTAACAGACACGTATGGTATGTCGTTGTAACAGACATGTCGTTGTATCAGGCATGTCGATGTAGTAGACACGTATATCATGTCATTGTAACAGTCATGTCAATGTAACAGTCATGACAATGTAACAGGCATTTCGTTGTAATAGTCATCTCGTTGTAACAGTCACGTATGTCATGTCGTTTTATCAGACACGTATGGCATGTCGTTGTAACATACATGTCGTTGTATCAGTCATGTCGATGTAGTAGACACGTATGTCATGTCATTGTAACAGTCATGTCAATGTAACAGTCATGTCAATGTAACAGTCATTTCGTTGTAATAGTCATCTCGTTGTAACAGTCACGTATGTCATGTCGTTTTATCAGAGACGTAGGGTATGTCGTTGTAACAGACATGTCGTTGCATCAGTCATGTCGATGTAGTAGACACGTATGTCATGTCGTTGTAGCAGACACGTATGGTATGTCGTTGTAACAGACATGTCGTTGTATCAGGCATGTTGATGTAGTAGACACGTATGTCATGTCATTGTAACAGTCATGTCAATGTAACAGTCATGACAATGTAACAGGCATTTCGTTGTAATAGTCATCTCGTTGTAACAGTGACGTATGTCATGTCGTTTTATCAGACACGTATGGTATATCGTTGTAACAGACATGTCGTTGTATCAGTCATGTCGATGTAGTAGACATGTATGGCATGTCAATGTAACAGTCATGTCAATGTAACAGTCATTTTCAATGTAACAGTCATTTCGTTGTAATAGTCATCTCGTTGTAACAGTCAGGTATGTCATGTTGTTTTATCAGACACGTATGGTATATCGTTGTAACAGACATGTCGTTGTATCAGTCATGTCGATGTAGTAGACATGTATGGCATGTCAATGTAACAGTCATGTCAATGTAACAGTCATTTTCAATGTAACAGTCATTTCGTTGTAATAGTCATCTCGTTGTAACAGTCACGTATGTCATGTTGTTTTATCAGAGACGTATGGTATGTCGTTGGAGCAGACATGTCGTTGTATCAGGCATGTCGATGTAGTAGACACGTATGTCATGTCATTGTAACAGTCATGTCAATGTAACAGTCATTTCGTTGTAATAGGCATCTCTTTGTAACAGACACGTATGTCATGTCGTTTTATCAGACACGTATGGTATGTCGTTGTAACAGACATGTCGTTGTATCAGTCATGTCGATGTAGTAGACACGTATGTCATGTCATTGTAACAGTCATGTCAATGTAACAGTCATGTCAATGTAACAGTCATTTCGTTGTAATAGTCATCTCGTTGTAACAGTCACAGATGGCAGGTCGTTTTATCAGACACGTATGGTATGTCGTTGTAACAGACATGTCGTTGTATCAGTCATGTCGATGTAGTAGATACGTATGTCATGTCATTGTAACAGTCATGTCAATGTAACAGTCTTGTCAATGTAACAGTTATTTCGTTGTAATAGTCATCTCGTTGTAACAGTCACGTATGTCATGTCGTTTTATCAGAGACGTATGGTATGTCGTTGTAACAGACATGTCGTTGTATCAGTCATATCGATGTAGTAGACACGTATGTCATGTCATTGTAACAGTCCTGTCAATGTAACAGTCATGTCAATGTAACAGTCATTTCGTTATAATAGTCATCTCGTTGTAACAGTCACGTATGGCATGTCATTTTATCAGACACGTATGGCATGTCGTTGTAACAGACATGTCGTTGTATCAGTCATGTCGACGTAGTAGACACGTATGTCATGTCATTGTAACAATCATGTCAATGTAACAGTCATGTCAATGTAACAGTCATTTCGTTGTAATACTCATCTCGTTGTAACAGTCACGTATGTCATGTCGTTTTATCAGAGACGTATGGTTTGTCGTTGTAACAGACATGTCGTTGCATCAGACATGTCGATGTAGTAGACACGTATGTCATGTCGTTGTATGGTATGTCATTGTAACAGACATGTCGTTGTATCAGTCATGTCGATGTAGTAGACACGTATGTCATGTCATTGTAACAGTCATGTCAATGTAACAGTCATGTCAATGTAACAGTCATTTCGTTGTAATAGTCATCTCGTTGTAACAGTCACGTATGTCATGTCGTTTTATCAGACACGTATGGTATGTCGTTGTAACAGACATGTCGTTGTATCAGGCATGTCGATGTAGTAGACACGTATGTCATATCATTGTAACAGTCATGTCAATGTAACAGTCATGTCAATATAACAGTCATTTCGTTGTAATAGTCATCTCGTTGTAACAGTCACGTATGTCATGTCGTTTTATCAGAGACGTATGGTATGTCGTTGTAACAGACATGTCGTTGTATCAGTCATGTCGATGTAGTAGACACGTATGTCATGTCATTGTAACAGTCATGTCAATGTAACACTCATTTCGTTTAATAGTCGGCTCGTTGTAACAGACACGTTGGTCACTAGTACAATGAGTATTCTGTTATTGGATCATAGGTCACAATCTATTTTTAGTAACTAATCAGGTATTGCATCAGAGATCAAAATCTATTTTTAGTAACTCAACATCCCCATTATAGGGGCACTGAGTAACACCATCTCTTTTTGCGCCAGTATTGAAATCTGAAATTTTCACAAAAAGAGATGGTGTTACTGATTACTCTGCCTGATACAACGACATGTCTGTTACAACGATATACCATACGTGTCTGATAAAACGACATGACATACGTGACTGTTACAACGAGATGACTATTACAACGAAATGCCTGTTACATTGTCATGACTGTTACATTGACATGACTGTTACAATGACATGACATAGGTGTCTACTACATCGACATGCCTGATACAACGACATGTCTGTTACAACGACATACCATACGTGTCTGTTACAACGACATGACATACGTGTCTACTACATCGAGATGACTGATGCAATGACATGTCTGTTACAACAACATACCATACGTCTCTGATAAAACGACATGACATACGTGACTGTTACAACGAGATGACTATTACAACGAAATGCCTGTTACATTGTCATGACTGTTACATTGACATGCCTGTTACAATGACATGACATACGTGTCTACTACATCGACATGACTGATACAACGACATGTATGTTACAACGACATGTCATACGTATCTGATAAAACGACATGACATACGTGACTGTTACAACGAGATGACTATTACAACGAAATGCCTGTTACATTGTCATGACTGTTACATTGACATGACTGTTACAATGACATGACATACGTGTCTACTACATCGACATGCCTGATACAACGACATGTCTGTTACAACGACATACCATACAACGACATGACATACGTGTCTACTACATCGACATGTCTGATGCAACGACATGTCTGTTACAACGACAAACCATACGTCTCTGATAAAACGACATGACATACGTGACTGTTACAACGAGATGAGTATTACAACGAAATGACTGTTACATTGACATGACTGTTACATTGACATGATTGTTACAATGACATGACATACGTGTCTACTACGTCGACATGACTGATACAACGACATGTCTGTTACAACGACATGCCATACGTGTCTGATAAAATGACATGCCATACGTGACTGTTACAACGAGATGACTATTATAACGAAATGACTGTTACATTGACATGACTGTTACATTGACAGGACTGTTACAATGACATGACATACGTGTCTACTACATCGATATGACTGATACAACGACATGTCTGTTACAACGACATACCATACGTCTCTGATAAAACGACATGACATACGTGACTGTTACAACGAGATGACTATTACAACGAAATAACTGTTACATTGACAAGACTGTTACATTGACATGACTGTTACAATGACATGACATACGTATCTACTACATCGACATGACTGATACAACGACATGTCTGTTACAACGACATACCATACGTGTCTGATAAAACGACCTGCCATCTGTGACTGTTACAACGAGATGACTATTACAACGAAATGACTGTTACATTGACATGACTGTTACATTGACATGACTGTTACAATGACATGACATACGTGTCTACTACATCGACATGACTGATACAACGACATGTCTGTTACAACGACATACCATACGTGTCTGATAAAACGACATGACATACGTGTCTGTTACAAAGAGATGCCTATTACAACGAAATGACTGTTACATTGACATGACTGTTACAATGACATGACATACGTGTCTACTACATCGACATGCCTGATACAACGACATGTCTGCTACAACGACATACCATACGTCTCTGATAAAACAACATGACATACGTGACTGTTACAACGAGATGACTATTACAACGAAATGACTGTTACATTGAAAATGACTGTTACATTGACATGACTGTTACATTGACATGCCATACATGTCTACTACATCGACATGACTGATACAACGACATGTCTGTTACAACGATATACCATACGTGTCTGATAAAACAACATGACATACCTGACTGTTACAACGAGATGACTATTACAACGAAATGACTGTTACATTGAAAATGACTGTTACATTGACATGACTGTTACATTGACATGCCATACATGTCTACTACATCGACATGACTGATACAACGACATGTCTGTTACAACGATATACCATACGTGTCTGATAAAACGACATGACATACGTCACTGTTACAACGAGATGACTATTACAACGAAATGCCTGTTACATTGTCATGACTGTTACATTGACATGACTGTTACAATGACATGACATACGTGTCTACTACATCAACATGCCTGATACAACGACATGTCTGTTACAACGACATACCATACGTGTCTGCTACAACGACATGACATACGTGTCTACTACATCGACATGACTGATGCAACGACATGTCTGTTACAACGACATACCCTACGTCTCTGATAAAACGACATGACATACGTGACTGTTACAACGAGATGACTATTACAACGAAATGACTGTTACATTGACATGACTGTTACATTGACATGACTGTTACAATGACATGACATACGTGTCTACTACATCGACATGACTGATACAACGACATGTATGTTACAACGACATGCCATACGTGTCTGATAAAACGACATGACATACGTGACTGTTACAACGAGATGACTATTACAACGAAATGCCTGTTACATTGTCATGACTGTTACATTGACATGACTGTTACAATGACATGATATACGTGTCTACTACATCGACATGCCTGATACAACGACATGTCTGTTACAACGACATACCATACGTGTCTGTTACAACGACATGACATACGTGTCTACTACATCGACATGACTGATGCAACGACATGTCTGTTACAACGACATACCATACGTCTCTGATAAAACGACATGACATACGTGACTGTTACAACGAGATGACTATTACAACGAAATGACTGTTACATTGACATGACTTTTAAATTGACATGACTGTTACAATGACATGACATACGTGTCTACTACATCAACATGACTGATACAACGACATGTCTGTTACAACGACATGCCATACGTGTCTGATAAAACGACATGCCATACGTGACTGTTACAACGAGATGACTATTACAACGAAATGACTGTCTACTACCTCGACATGACATACATACGGCGAGAGCTCACCCCGACCATGGCGCCGAGAGGTTGAGAGGTCAACGAGAGGTCACCGGGTATCCCGACATGAAATATCACGGTTAACTCCCCCTGCGCCGCACGCGTTATGCGCGCGGGGCGCCGCCCTATATATCTTCGTTAATTTAGCGCCTAAATGCGGGTCAATCTTTCTCTACTACTAGCTAGCTGTCAGGTACCAACAAAAGCATCACGATTCACCTGTCTCATTCAGCCTCTAATTCTGTGATCGCCTGTAGCATAGTGGTAAGTGTCTGGCCTGGCACGCCGTAGACCCGTGTTCGAAATCAGATGGAGACTGTTTTTTTAAAATAATTCGGAATTTTTAAAATACGGAGCGCCGAGGTCACGCCGACAGACACCCCCAGTCAACATCCCGACACGAAATGTCACAGTTAAAAAATAATTCGGAATTTTTAAAATACGGAGCGCCGAGGTCACGCCGACAGACACCCCCAGTCAACATCCCGACACGAAATGTCACAGTTAACTCCCCCTGCGCCTACAGTACATTAGGCGCCCAGAAGAAACCTCATTATGAGAAACCTGATGTTGTATAATCTACTAACCTATCACTATCGCTCAAGTACACCAAAGTCAGCCTATACCAAACATAAACACGTCACTTCCGGGGTCACCGGGACTAGAGGTCAACATCTGGACACAAAATGTCACGGTTAACTCCCCCTGCGCCTACGGTACATTAGGTGCGCCGCGCACCTACTATATATCTTTGTTAATTTAGCACCTAAATTCGGGTCAAATGGACCCTGCTATACTACTTGCGTACGCGAATATCCATGAGCGCATATATCCTAAAGTATGTTCTATTTAATAAACTACAATCAGAGGCTCAATAAATTGTGTTATCATATGAGACACAATGACAACCATGCAAGTTCTGGATAACGTTGAAGTCTGTAACCTAGACCTCCATGACATAACCCAACAAAGCAATCAACCGTTATACCCATGAAGTCTAAATTAAGCAGGAAATGCTCATTCATTGAAATATAATGGAAACACATTACAATGAATGATAGTGCAAACTAGCTCAAATGTTATAAAAATAAGAACAACTAAACACACCGGCAATCTTGCAAGCAATAAAGCAACAATTACAACAACTACAAATGTAAAAACGTTCACAGAATAAATGTATTTACTTTCATTTTATTTTCCTCCATTTTGACTTTCAGCATCAAACATTTAGAGGTGTTACAGTAAATCCCCTCCTTCATTCAATAAAGTGCACATCATCAAATTCTGAGTGGGAAAAAAATCGTGAGAAAAGGGCACGGATTATCCGGTTTTAGGAACGTTCAGTGCGTTAATAAAACTCATTGTAGAGGCGTATGTCAAAACATAATTTATTTCTCTGATGTGCTGTAATAGTGAGCTGCTAACAAAATTTCTAATATCATAATGATTTAAAGTGTAAATTCATCACTATGCAAAAAGTAACTTTTATATTGTACAGACATTTATGCAAGGAAGCTAAGAAGGGTCGATTATATCACAATATCCAAGAACAAGAGAGAACGCAGCACGCGCTGGGTGTTGATAGAAAATGTTATCCGACGGATAAGACAGTTCTTTGAATCTAAAAAGCGCTACTGTTATTAAAGGAAGAAGTAAAAATTTGAATATTTTGACAACGATGTTAAGAGACCAGAGGTAATGAAAACGTTTCAGGCAAATCAATCTATTTATTTTCGGCAAAATCAAAGTTAAGTTACAATCGGAATGCAATATTAAACTTTCAGAAACTTCTCTGTAGAAAGATGTAAAACACGCTGCTTTCATCATCATCATCATGTGCCGTACCGGTTGGCACTGGCGATCATGTCCTTCCACAATCTTCTATCTACAGTGCATCGTATGAGTTCTGTTGTTGACTGTTTTCCATGCCATGACACGAAGCTTTACAGTATTTTCTCTCTTTGTCGTCCGCGATCTCTCTTTCCTTTAATTTTGCCAGTTGTAACCAAGTATTCCAACTTTCATCTTCTCACGATGTGCCCAAAAAATGTTGATTGCTTCTTTCTGATGTTTTTATTACTGATGATATTATTTTTATTCCGAAATCACCCATGGCTTCAATCTCTTCTTCAGTTATATTGTTTGGTCCATGATCTTCTTCTGCTTTCATATTGCGCGACGCGTCTTCCACTTCTTCTTTGAGTATTTCTGGTCCTTCTCCATTATCCTTAATATTTACTTCCGTTTGTTCATCATTATAACGATCATTTATGTATTTTGTCCATCGTTCCCTTATGCTTTCTTGTTCAATCAACAGTTATGCTTCCTTTGATCTTAAACATCCAGTTTTTGATTGAAAAATTAGGCTATTGTTGTGATAAGGATACGCCTCTGATTTGTTGTTAAAAAAATATATATAATAAATAAAACATTATACTGCTAAAGTTACTGTTTATGGCACCCTTTCTTGATTTTTTCCTGAAACTATATAGCAAAATGAAAACAATTTGTTCGATGCTGTCTGTCCATCTTACTCTGGGTCTGCCTCTTGCTCTTTTGCCTTGTCTTTTAATATTTGCTGCTTTGTGTGGTAAGAATTAGCAAGGCATTCTTTCTAAATGGGCAAACAAGTTTACTTGTCATTTATGTAAGTAGTTTAGGATTGGTTAAATGCATACTCTTTCTCTTACATTCTTGAAATATCAGTTATGACTGACTTTTCCGGTCACTCCAAAGCGCTTTTCTCAGACATCTCATCTCTATTGTAACAAGCTTTCTTTCGTCCTTAATTGTAAATGACCATGTTAGGCACTCTGGTAGCACAATGATGGAATGAATATACTCTATGTAATACTCAGCATAATCTTATATTGTAAGACTTCTTGCAAAAATTCACTACATTTCAAACGTTTTCCGGGAAAACTGAATTCCGATCCAGTACCGGTAGCCTCAACTCTTTTTAGTAACTTTTTACTCTATTTCTTCGAGTTGCATTCAGTATTCTTCTTATATTTCTCAATGCAGAATCAATGATAACAACTATATATAATAAATAGTAATGTATAGCAGCGAAAAAAGGAGCGAAACTACCAAAAGAGGACAATATGGTCAGCTATGACGAAATTAAATCAATCAGCAAAGGTCTATGCTAAAGATAAAACAATATCACCCAAAATTAAAATAGTGTGATGGATATCATCAACTATCAAGGAGAGACCACGTTATCATACTCTACCTCTGCACTGGCCTAAACAGGATGAGGCACCACATGTATTCCAAACTCAAGATAAGTACCACTGGTCCGTGCCATCGCATTCTATAGTCCGTTCAGATTCGTTTGCCGAGATGTTATGATTTATAATTCAAAAAGTTCTTGATGATTTCACATGATTTTTGGCATACGGTGTTAAAATGTCCATGTCACGAGAACATATGTGTTACTCGATGTCTAGCTATAACGGTTTTCTTAAAGCGGCGAATTCCTTTGATCTTTGCCCATGTAACTATTATTTTGACCCTAATCAAAATGTTTTACAGTAATCTAGTGCAACGATGACCCATAGGCGTGTCCATAAAATTTTACTGGGTGGCAAGTATACAAATTTTAAATTATATATAGAACTTTTGTTCGTAGAGTCAATTTGATATAGTTCCATGCTCTTGGTGTGAGTTCCCAAATGTTGTCGCTGCCTTTCAAATACGTACATTTAGTTCCTAATCTAAGGAAAGTGTGGCTGTAATAGTGGATCCAAGATAGCTGAACTTCTGTACTGACTCAAGCAGGCTTCCATTCAAAGTAATGGTTGTTGGTTTGCTTATAACATATTTTTGATTGCTTGGGTGGTCTTGAACAATAAACTGTTTAACAAATCAACTAGGAAATTTTGCAAATCAAACTATTTATCTGTAGACTTAATCAGAGTAATGATCATTCAGAATCAGACGAGTCAAATAGGTCGATTACTGCTTTCGGCTGAACAAACAACAAACCATCCTTTTTCCAATATTCCTCTTCTTGTCGTAACACATGATCCTCACATTTTACCCAGTAGTCTTTATTTATATTTGATAGAGCCTGATTTGTAAGTGTCTCAACATCGCATAATTTGAAAGTTTTATTTGTATATGCTACGTGTCCTTTAACTTTTGCCCAAACTAGTTCTATAGGATTTAAGTGTGCATGATATGGAGGTAGTCTCAAACATCTATGGCCATGTTCTTGAATTAACTTGTCTATTTTAAATATCTTTGTACGTTGTGTCTGTTTTACAAGGCTAAGCAATTCGGGTTTCAAGTAGCTGTCGTTAACTTGTATGTGTTCTTTTATGAGCCACGTTTTTATTGCATCTTTTGTACTTGATGATGTTGGGATTCTATCTTCTACGTTAACTACGTTATGGTATGAAGCATTGTCCATTATCAGACAAGAAGGTCGATCTAATATTGGAAGGATACTTTTCTCGATCCAGTCTTTAAATATGTGCCCATTCATTTCGGAGTGGTAGTCTCTATTGTCTATGGATTTTGAAATGAAAACGAGATGAGCATTCTGCAACAACCCATTATGTCTGCTACCTGCATGTGCAACTATCAAACGTTGCCCTTTACTGCTTGGTACTGATCTTTTAATACTTCCATCTGCTAACTGCCATTCCTTTTCATTTGTATGATGAGAGTTGATCCAAGTTTCATCTAAATAAACAATATCATAATCATTTTCGCGCATTTCCTTCACTTCACGTAAATACTTGCTTCTAAGAGCTACTAGATGTGGCTTCTCACAAATAATGTTTTTTCCACAAGCATACTTTCTAAAGGTGAAGCCTGCACTTCTTAATATTTTCCATAATGAAGTTTTTGATATTTCAATGTCGTTGTTAGTTTTCAGCCAAAGCTTCAACTTTCTAAGTGTCACTTCTTCGTTTATATCAAACATTCGACAGATTTCTCTTTTTACTAGGTCCTTATCAAAACTGTCTAACGTTTCTTTCCTTCCTTGCTTTCTTGCATTTGTTGGCAATAAATATACGCTTCCTTTAACTATTCGATCAAATGAACGTTTACACAAACCTAAAATATGCATTGTTCTCTTCTCAGGGTTTGATAAAGAACAATAAAGATGTCCCTTTTTACGCTCTCTGCAGAAGTATTGATAAATCTTTATAGCAATGTTATGCTCAGTAAAATATTTTGCCTTTATATTCATTCTCACATAGACTTGCAGAAGATAATATGGATAGTGCCGCCTCCTTTCTGTAAATATTGAGATTTGCCTCTGAATTATGACTCGAACTCGAGTCTACGGCCGTGATTTTGACGTCACATAATTTCCGGTTTCGGCTAAAATGTCATTTTGTGCTAAACGGGAAATTTCATATGTAACATTTCTTTATAAAAATTTATAGTGGAAACATAACTATTTTAGGACGGTGCGCATTCAGCCGTGAAGGTCATGCCTATATGTTAAAGAATCAGCTGTGAGATGTAAGCATCTACATAATCCCGCCGGTGTTTATAATATCGATTAGCTTTTTTTTAATATAGGCTAAATAAGGCATCTTTGAAACTGGATCACATTTCTTTGATAAAAAAATATTTTTATAGCGACATTAGTATTCTAAACCTAACTTCAAAAGATCAATGCAAATGAACAATAAGTTTTTGAAAAAAATAAATTAATGTCTAGGCAAACGAATCTGAACGGACTATAGCAGAAATATAACTGCAAAACACATTCTACAAGACTGCCTCCAGTACACTAACCTGAGGAGGAAACCTAAGCCAAAGCCCACAAACTTGGAAGAAAGACTGTATGGTGCAACCGAAACCCTGAAATAGACAGATACTTCATTATATAATCAGGAATCCCAGTTTAAGGGAGTCATGATTGCAGAGGAAGAGGATTTCAGAGGAGAGGCAGTGGCACGCTATACAGCAAGTTATTAATAAACATTAGGTTCTAATTCCAAAAACTGTCATCTTCAGCGATCCAAAGTCAGTCCTACAAGCGATATCAATCCAAAAAAAAGGACAAGGTGCCAGTAGTGGGGTGTAAAATACACTCTTGACAAGGTATGGTTGGTTGGTTGCGTTCGCCCGATGACTAAAGTATTCTAGAATATCGTAGTAGACTAGAATATTCCTCTTCATCATTCGCCCTTACACGGACGTAGTGGACGTGTCTGCGTTGTGTTGTGGTTTGCAGTATAACTGTTATATTTGCGCCTTTCGGCCCAACACATCCGACTTCAGCACGACATTTTTGAGTACCGGGTTGTCTTCCCTCTTCGATCCCTGCACGCTTGGCCAGACTAGACAGGTTAGTCTGTTACTGGAGGCACCACGAAGAGGTGGAGCAGGGTCTGGATGGTTTTGGTTCACCGATCCTGGCGCAAGCCATCAGCTGTGGGTTGCTGACAACTTCCAGCTCTGGTGCTAGTAGGCGCGCCTTCGCCTCCATGACAAGGTATTATGACAGCTTTACAAAAAAGGAACACAACACAAATACTGACGTTTCAGCCTACATGCGGCCTTCTTCAGAAGACGAGAACACTAACAAACAATGAAATACAGATAAATTCTACTACATCTAGGATGAGCGGAGCAAGCTTTTCGATCTCTCTACTTGACTTACCTGTCCCGCTTTTCGAAAAGCTTTTCGTTACAACAGAATATTACTAAGAATCACTATGAAACGTGTAAGGAACAAAATAAAACCAGAAATAAGTGACGAACAATGTAGATTTGTGTAAGGAAAGGGCACCAATAATGCAATATACATCCTAAGAACATTGATAGAAAGAGCTATAGAGGTAAAGAAAGATCTATATATGCACTGTATAGACTACATAAAAGCATTTGACAAAGTAAAGCTTGTGGAAATAATCAATATGCTGGAAAAATTAAACATTGATGGCAAGTATCTGCGAATCATAAATTAAAACATGTACTGGTAAACAAACAGCAGCCATAAAAATTAGCAACGAAACATGACAGTTTCAATATATAAAACAAGGAGTCAGACATGGCTGTGTTCTGTCGATGGATTTGTTTTCACTTTACAGAGAATATATTAAGAGATCAATAATAGACAAAAAAAGGAATTTAAGTCAACAATCAAAAAATAAACAAATTGCGACTTAATATCAGGGACAGAGAATGAACTACAAGACATGCTAGTCAAAAAATAAACAAATTGCGTCTTAATATCAGGGACAGAGAATGAACTACAAGACATGATAGACATAACAGTATAAGAAAGCAACAAGAAAGGTCACAGTCTGAATGGTATGAAAGTAGAAATAATGGTCATATCGAGGAAACAATCATCACCATCATACAAATAAATAGGACAAATATGAAAAAAGTGAAACGCGTCAAATACTTGGACACAATAATAACATCAATTAGTGACGATCAGTGGTCAATGCGGAGGTCAGCGGTCTCATCTGGGATAACACCGATGAGAAAGATGCAGTCATCTATACAAACGGATCTGTAATACGACACCAAAGGAGTGCATAGGCATTTACAGCACGCTCGGCGGGCAGAATAGTCGAGGAAGACAGTGGTGCATACGATATGACCACGAGTAGCATGACGGCGGAGGTGATGACAGTAACCAGGGCATTCATCTGGTTGGAGTAACAAGACTACACCCACGCCAGCAGCCTGAGTGATTCGATGAGCATGAAAAGAAAAGTGGATACGAGCTCTGTACGCATGCAATGGGTAGAATCACTGCAGAAGTCAAAAATACGTAAGGTCACCTTTGTCTACGTCCCAGAACAGGCTGAGGTACGGGGAAGTGAAAGAGCGGACAGGATGGCTAGTTGCGCCATAGTTGAGGACGGTCAACCACTGGATCGGGCGGACATCATCAATGCCATCCGAGATATGGGAAGGGCACATGACTTAGACAACAAGGAGTCCACGTCACTCCTTCGGATGAAAGAGAGACTGAAACGAGAAAAATAGTGGGCGTGTAAGAAGACTTATCAACCAACACAGAACTGGAGTCGACAGTCGCTGGAAACAGCGAGACTTGTTGAAGAGGGGATCTGAGCATTTATGGACATGTTCGGAGTGTAATAATGATGACCCACAAATAACTCAATAATATCATATGGAAGATGCACTACAAAAATAAAAAGCAGAACAGCTCAAGCCAAAATAGCATTTCAGAACACGAAAAACGTCTTATGCAACAAGTCTATATCAATAGTAAGGAGAAAAAGAGTTCATCGGTGCTATATAGAGCCAATTCAAACCTATGGAAGCGAATCATGGACAGTAGACAAGCACATGATAAGACGGTAAGAGACCATAGAGATGGGATTTCTCAGAAGAGTGTTGAAAGTTCCCTGGACAGCAAAAAAGACGAATAAGGAAATTCTCAAAGAAGCCAACACAAAAAGGAGCTCCTAAAAGCATCAGAAAGAAACAATCAACATTTTTGGCACATCATCAGAAGAGAAAAGTTGGAATAATTGGTCACAACTCGAAAAATACAGTGAAAGAGAGATCGCGAACGACAAAGAGAGAAGATACTATATAGTTTGGTGCCTTGGCATGGAAAACAAGAAACAATTGAATTGATACGATGCACTGTTGATAGAAGATTGTGGAAGGACATGATCGCCTACGCCAACCTGTATGCACATGCTGATTATGATATGTAACTACGTAGTTATAGCTCGTTTCAAATCATCTGCCCAACTTTTAAAATCGATATCTTTTTAATCTCTTTTTGTAATTTTTTTTCAAAATTTGCATGTAAAGTTATAATGATTAGAACCCAACAGGGAATTAATTTCATTTTAAAAAAAACATTTGGTTATTATTGTTGCTTATTTGATTTATATAAATTTATAACGGCCCATTGATGTAGTCAAAACTTAATGTTTACAGTATTTTAAGTTAAAAATAGCGATTAAAAATCCATACACGGTACAATTGACGTTTTTGCACACTTTCCACGTGGGCTTTCTGACACAATTAGACACTTGTAGAAAACACGAGGCATTGTGTGTTCCATTTCCGTTCATTCATAGGTAGAGACGTGGAACAATAACATTTATCATGAGTCTTAAAATGAAATTCTGCAGCTTACAAAACATCAAAAGCAGGAGCCATCTACATAAACAATGAGCCTGTGAAAGAAGACATACAAGCTACATATCTCGGAGTTACATTTGATAACAAACTATCTTGGAAACAGCAGATAAATAAGGCAACCCAAAAAGCAAGGAGGAAATTGGCTATTCTAAGAAAGTTGTGTGGAACCACATGGGGTGCGAGTGGGAAAATACTCAGTAAAGTTTACCAACAGAGTATACGCCCACATTTAGAATATGGATCATCCGCATGGTGCTCAGCATCAAACACCACATTGCAAGAACTGGATAAAGTACAAAACCAGGCACTTAGGGTCATCACAGGAGCAATGAAATCAACACCAATATTGGAGATGGAGAAATTGTGGAGGATACCAGCACTGAGAGAACGGAGAGACACAAAGGTGCTGATACAGGTAGAAAATTTGTATGCATGCCGAGACATCCAATGAAGGACAGATTCCAAAATCTTGCATTGGGACGACTTAAGAGAAGCAGCTTTATCCACCAAGCCAAGCGTATTAGTAGACAAACACCAGACATGCCAAGAGTTGTTAAACCCCTTCTGCCCATACCAGAACAGACTCCCTGGACAGATGAATCAGGATTATCAGTTCAAATGCGGACAGAAGTGAAAGGAATAGTTGACAAAGAGGAACAAAATAGTCTACAGCGAAAAACAATAACTCTCAGTTTCCTGGATGAAGAATACCCACAAGACCTATGGATCCGTGTGTACACAGATGGATCAGCACAGAATGCAGTAAAGAATGGGGGAGCAGGTGCATATATAGAGTACCCAAATAACACTAGGGATATGAATAAAATAGCAACAGGGGAATATTGCCACAATTATGATGCAGAAATACAAGCAATAAAGTTGGCAATAGAAAAACTGCTGAACAGTAATCTTAGCCCACAGCCTGTAGTGTTTTTGACAGATGCAAGATCAGTACTCCAGGCACTACAATCCAGAAAATTACCACATCTGCAGACCTTATTGACTGAACTCTGCAAGCACCACAGGGTTGCCCTGCAGTGGATCCCGTCTCACTGTGGAATACCAGGAAATGAGAAAGCAGATCAGTTGGCGAAGGAAGGTTCAACAGGCACACAACTAGCTACACCAGTTACATACCATCAAAAGAAACAGATAATCAAATCAATCAGAGGACCACAAGCCCCAAATCAGGATGCCTTTCATAATATGAATAGATATGAGCAAGTTATCATTATACGCCTAAGAACAGGACACAATCGACTCCATAGTCACATGTATATAAAATTCAAGATCAGCACATCAACTACTTGTACATGTGGACAGGCACCCCAGACTGCTGAACACATACTTCAAGACTGCACTGAATATAGTAGACTGAGGAAAATCCATTGGCCCATAGATACAACACTACAGACAAAACTATATGGGCCACTGCAAGAATTACAAAAGACAGTAAAATTTATACAGGAAACGACATTGCAGATATAGACAATACTTCAGGCGAACGAAAGATAGATAGATAGATACAAAACATCGCAATAAAAATGTATGACTATTTTTGCAAAGAGGCTAAACGAGGAAGATTATTTCATTCTTTAGAAAACCCTGAGAATAGGACAAGACACATTTTGGATTTATCTAAACGGTCATTTAATCGCTGCATTCAAGCACGTGACCGCCAATGTTCAAAATATACAAAATCACAAGGAAGAGCAAAAATGTTGGATAATTTCGACAGTGAACTTATTAGAAGTGAAATTCGCAAAATGTTGGGTATGAATGAAACTGTTACAATAAGAAAATTAAAAGTATCGCTGAAAAAGAACAACAGTATTGAAATATCAAAGTCTACATTATGGAGGAATGTGAGAGCTGCAGGCTTTACATTCAGAAAGTATTCCAATGGACGAAACATCATCTGTGAGAAGCCACATATAGTAGTCATGAGAAGCAAGTACTTACGTGAAGTAAAAGAGGTACGCAAGCAAGATTATGATATTGTGTACTTGGGTGAAACATGGGTCAATGCTGCCCACACTAACCAAAGGGAATGGCAGTCATCAGGTGGAAAGATTAAGAGATTAATACCTAGCAGCAAAGGACAGCGCTTGATAATTGCTCATGCAGGTAGTCGACAACATGGACTAATACAGAATGCAGAGCTCATTTTTCTTTCAAAATCCATAGACAATCGGGATTATCACTCTGAGATGAATGGTCACATATTTAGACATTGGATTGAAAATTCTGTTCTCCCATCACTAGATCGACCATCTTGCCTAATAATGGACAATGCAGCGTACCACAACATTGTTGCACTTGAAGATAAAGTCCCGACGTCATCCAGTACAAAAGATGCTATTAAGATATGGCTCACAAAGGAGCACATACAATTTAATAACATGTACTTAAAACCTGAATTACTATCTCTAGTAAAGCAAAAACAGAGGACAAAGATTTTTCAAATAGATAAGATTATCCAAGAGCACGGTCATATAAGTTTGAGGCTGCCACCTTACCATGCTCATTTAAATCCAATAGAACTAATCTGGGCAAAATTAAAAGGACAAGTGGCAGATGAAAATACAACATTCAAAATATGCGATGTAAAGACTCTTGCTAATCTCGCTTTATTAAATATAGACAAAGATTATTGGGCTATATGTGAAGACCACGTCTTAAAACAGGAAGAGGAATATTGGAAAAATGATGGTTTGTGGAATGTTCAACCCCAAACATTTATTAATCTTTTAGACTCGTCTGATTCAGAATGAAAGTATATAGCCCCCACAATGTTGGTCCCTATATTACCTTAAATTAGTTCAACAAACGGTCCTTTTCAGGACCACACAACTATGAAAATTGGACATACAGGTATACCTTGATATTATCGTCCGTCCTCGAACTGAGCAGACAATAATTCTCCTGGTGTTTTGTTTTATCCAGTTATTTCCCCATTACGGCCACGCCTTTACCTAGTGAAAATTAATCATAGACCAGCAACTACGGTAATTTCTATTCTTTAGGGCTTCACAATTTACAATTTTGACAAACATCAAAGAAATATCGCCGCTTTAAGAAAACTGCAGCTGCAAGATATTTGTTAAATATACATTTAAAGGGTCTTTTGCATTCTAATAACATTTGGAAAATTTCAAAAGTTTTTAACAAACGGTTAGAGAGTAATAGCGTTTTGAAGTTGGGCAGATGATTTGAAACGAGCTATAACAATGACACGCTCTGACATTGCTATGTTAATGTGACATATTTAAAGTTATGAAATTCTCTTATAAACTGCGTTATTTTGAACACAGTTATCTCCAATTACAATCGCTTGCCCAATTCATTAGACAAAACATAACAATTAAAAAAAATATCGTTCACACCAATAATCTTTAACAATCTTTCTCCCTCTCATGCTCTCTCTCTCTCTCTCTCTCTCTCTTTTCAAATACAGAGAGAGAGAGAGTGTGTGTGTGTGTGTGTGTATGTGTGTGTGTATGTGTGTGTGTGTGTGTCTCTCTCTCTCTCTCTAGTTTAGTTTACAGAGCATTCTCATCGCACATCAGAGAAGTCTATAAGAGCTGAGATCTCCGAAGTAAATCCTTCAACGTACAGTGACACAGGTATTGTGTTGGTTCACAAGTGTTCTTTAGTTTCCTGTGTAGCGCTCCCGTCTGGCATCTCACACGCTGACATGATATTCATAGAGCCTGTTCATAGCTGCGGATTCAGAGTGATTTTTTGAGTCAGTTTTCCGTCCAGCATAACTGAGGGCATATAGAATGTCCACGCGATCCACTCCCCTCCACACTCAACATCACTCAAACTGGCAAGTCTGTCAGTAAGCTCATTGCCTCTTAAACTCGCGTGCCCTGGCAAGAAAATGAGGTAGTCTTTTGTTAGACTTGACCTCCCCAGAGACTCTAGCCACTGCCGTCGAACACAGCCAGTTGTGATCTTCTAGAATATACTCATTGAATCGCCGAGGAAACACAAACATGTATAAGTCTGTGTCTCAAGCCATGCTAATGCTTAGTGACAGACATAACTTTCACAAACTTTAGTCAATGCGAAAGCAGCGCTGTCTTGCTTCACAGTTTTACTTCCAAAAATGGGCCATGAAAGCCTACGACCTCCATATGTGTTGAATAGCAGACCCATCTGTGTAAATGATTGCGTCACTCCCAGAAGAGTTCTCGAAAAAAAAAAAAAAAGGTTGCACATCTGCCTCAACGACCAAATGATTTTTTAGTCTACATTCTCTGCCCAGTGTGATGACTACGGAAAAGGACGTACTGCACTCTGGCGGCCCTCGTGAAGCAGGGAGGTAGCAGTGATTAAAGAGTGTACTATAAGATGGGAGTGAGGTTGTAGAAATCGAGGGGAGATAAGAAGGGCTGAGTAAAATAAAATCATGGAGTCCACGGGACAGTATGGTTAAGAAGTAAAGAGGATGAACACATCGTGACTCACGGGAATTGTAAGACACAATGTAGGAACGAGGCAAAAAATGTAAAACGGGTATTGACTGGTTGAAGGAAAAAATGGTTAGACAAAGGATAGGTTGGGAAGATCATTCGAGATTAACGATGGCTCTGTGCGGACGGTTGTGTGTTTTGTGCTGCAACCGGTACCATGAGCAGGTGTGGGTCAGTTCACCAACAAGTGACAGAGTAAGCTAGTTGGTGTGTGGTCGCTGCTGGGAACAGATCTTATTCCAGGAGCAGTGATAAGTAGAAGTGTCTTAGAGTAGTTAATAAGATAGTTGTGAAAGTTAGCAGCGTCAACCATTTAGTGACAGTCAGTGAGAGAGTCTCACAACGTAGACTTCATCAGAAATAGGAAGTTAGAGTGTAGTTGTGCAAGTTAGAAGCAACGAACAATGTAGTGTCAATCCGTGAGTAGTCTCACCAAGTTTAGTCTTCATTAGAAGTGTGAAGATAGAATGTAGTTGTGCAAGTAGCAGCAACGAACAATTTAATGTCAATCCGTGAGTAGTCTCACCAAGTTTAGTCTTCATCAGAAGTGTGAAGATAGAATGTAGTTGTGCAAGTAGCAGCAACGAACAATGTAGTGTCAATCCGTGAGTAGTCTCACCAAGTTTAGTCTTCATCAGAAGTGTGAAGATAGAATGTAGTTGTGCAAGTAGCAGCAACGAACAATTCAGTGACAATTCTTGAGTTAGTCTAACAACATTAGGCTTCATTAGGAGCATAGAGTGGAAGGTAGTGGTGCAGTTTAGCAGCGACAACCATTCAAGTGACAGTAGGTGAAAGAAGTCAATCAGTCAGGCTTTTTGTAGGAGCATGACGTTATAGTGGGGTGTTCAGGCAGCGACACCGAGCAATGTAAGTGGCGCTGAGCGATACAAATTCGCATAGTTCCTAGCAACCAAGAAGGGTTCGATACGGAGTATGACGCTCCGGTAGAAAACGTTAGAGGTGAGGTTGAGCGAGAACGACATCGCCAGCTTCGTGATAAGTAATATGGCTGCTATAGGGTGCTAGGGGAGGAATTCCTAAAGAACTATTTATTAGAGGAAGGTAGGCGAGGCCAGAGTAGCTTGAGAGAGTGCTGCAGTATATCTCTGTGGTGTTGTAGATAACTCATGGGGATGCCTCAAGGTTAGCAGGCAATGTGGGAGAGGCTGCTAACATACCATTGTCATTGTGATTGTGAACGTGTTGTGTGAGGTGGACTTTTGAGAATAAAACCTCAGGTGTGTTATTTTTACCTGGTGTTCAGTGAATGCTTTATCGAGCGCTAGCTGTAATTGTCTGTGCCTAGCTAAGAACGACCCTGGAAGGGACCAGCACGCTGGTCTGCAGATAACCAGCAGTCGTAACACGAAACAGCGCGGAGTACTAAGTTAGGCGATCACCCGGCCAAGGGTGCCACACAAGGGCAGAGAACGTCCAACGAAGCGACAGTCCCGAGCAGTAACCATCGGGCACAGGCCGAGGTCGACTCGACTTATCAATCAACACGGGTCATCAAGACGCAAGTCGTCGCGACACATTGGCCGTGAAACAGTGAAGGGATGTCCCGTCAACTGATCAAGGCAGTTAGGGGAGTTCAGACACCATCAAGTGCCAGTTGAGGTTAGCTGGTCTATAAGTGTTGTGAAAACGGCTGCTATACTCGTATCCATTCTTTCTCAGGTTATATGTCCTCAAATTAATCACTCCTACTGAACATTATTCATAGCTTTGGTGCACCCATGATAAATTCACGGTATAGCGCATTATGAGTGTCTGCGGAGATTCTTAGGTAGTCATGTATTCGGCAGTCATGCTCTGTCTTCCATGGTTGGGAAATCAAGGAGGTAACACATCCCCCTGCACACTGTATCCTTTAATGCACCCAAAGGTGAAGCTTAGCCTAGTTTTGCATTACCTTCCAGTCATTCCATTTGTGCATATTGCTGAAGGAGTCTGGATCGCCAGTGTACTTAATCACAAGCAAGACCAGCCCCTGGTATAAAAGAACAAGAGAGGTTGCTCAACTGCGCATGTGTGTCTATGTGTAGTGATGGTTGTGCCGTACCAATCTCGAGAAACACGGATATAATGTGTATGGGTGAAGATCTTGTCAAAGACTGATGCTTGTTCCTACGTGCTAGTCTGGAATGGGCAACTTATATTTCAGTTCGCCTGCATTCGGTCCAGTGTTTGTTACCTTTTTCTGTGGATCTGTCTACGACAAGTACCTCCAATTCAGTTATGCTTATGTTTGCTTCCTCCGGGCCAAACACAGGTATACTCATACACAAAATTACATGACCATAACGTTTTTAAAAAGAATTACTTGTGGAAGACTGATCTACATCTTTTAATATAAATTATGGGATTGAATGCTGTAAATAATTAACCACGGCGATAGGAAAAATCAATATTGGCTGTTAAAAATATGATAACTTGGATGGATGGATGGATGGATGGATGGATGGACGGACGGACGGACGGACGGACGGACGGACGGACGGAGGGATGATGGATGGATGGATGGATGGATGGATGGATGGATGGATGGATGGATGGATGGATGGATGGATGGATGGATGGATGGATGGATGGATGGATGGATGGATGGATGGATGGATGGACTGATGAACGACATACAGTTAGAGAGGCAGAAATATTGAGTTAAAATTACGAGGCGTGTTCAAAAGAAACTAGCCCGAGCTGCGCCAAGTAGACATAATTAGGAGACATGATGATGTCGCATCTGACACAAGTGTGCGTACGCGTTCATTTTTCGCGCAGTATTCATTGGTTTTGCTGCAGATTATTTGAAAAACGGCCGGTGTGATACGGAATCCGTCCATGGTCGATCAACAAGCAGTAATTCATTTTCCAACAGCCGAAGAATATCAATATTCATCGCCGAATGCAAGCAGCGTGTGGTGACAAATGTGAGCCATGCAGAAAAAAAGTGAGCCATGCAATGAAAACATTCCGAATTACCCAAACCTAAACAAAATTCAAGTCACGGTTTTCGCTGGTAAGGTTATTATGCTGATTACATTTATTTTACATTAAAGTGCTTCTAGTGTCAGACTTTAAAGAGCTTGGTGTGAACATCAATGCCATCTGTTACAAAAACACACTAGACAACCTGCATAGAATCATCAAGAATAAAAGACCCGGCATGCTTTCGCGGAGTGTGACTCTATTGCACGACACTGCTTGTCCATAATTCACGAACATTGTACAGGAAGCGTTAGCAAGGAAACGGTGGGATGTTCTACAACACCCATCCTACAGCCCCAATCTGTTACCAGGTGGCTTACATTTGTTCGGACCATTGCAAAATCTCTCAAGAGACAACGACGCGACTCCGATGCAGACATCATGGCCTCGGTGACAAAATGGTTCAATGAGCAACCCAAATCATGTTCCTCGAATGGCATCTGCCATCTACCCAAGCTGTGGGACGCGTGTAGTGATGGTTGTGCCGTACTAATCTCGAGAAACACGGATATAATGTGTATGGGTGAAGATCTTGTCAAAGACTGATGCTTGTTCCTACGTGCTAGTCTGGAATGGGCAACTTATATTTCAGTTCGCCTGCATTCGGTCCAGTGTTTGTTACCTTTTTCTGTGGATCTGTCTACGACAAGTACCTCCAAGTCAGTTATGCTTATGTTTGCTTCCTCCGGGCCAAACACAGGTATACTCATACACAAAATTACATGACCATAACGTTTTTAAAAAGAATTACTTGTGGAAGACTGATCTACATCTTTTAATATAAATTATGGGATTGAATGCTGTAAATAATTAACCATGGCGATAGGAAAAATCAATATTGGCTGTTAAAAATATGATAACTTGGATAATTACAACTAACGTTCCGCTGAAGACTAATTTTCTGATCTCGACAAATTTCATTTAACCACAGGCTAAACCACAGGCAACTGTGACACGGGATGAGATGCAATAAACACTATTATCAGCCAATAACCGTCTACGAGAAATCCCGGCTAGAGGCACAGACAGATGTGGCTATTTCTGACACTGGGTATCTCTAGGCATGTAGTTCTATCCCGTTAATGCTAAACGGTTGAATTAGAAGCAGCGTAGTAATAAATCGTGCCATTAATAAGTAGTTATCAGCCAGACACACAGGCGAAACATTATCAGCCAGCCCAGACAGGTGATGCATTGTTATCAGTCAGCCTAGAAATGCCGTTCGTAACAAAATATATATTAATGCTACTTGTATAATTATTATTCCTCGCTTTGATGTCTGCTGCTTCCTCTGCTATGTTCCGTTATTTACCGTTATTAGTAGTTTTCGTTACATTGCGTTCTGTACGCTGTAGCTCAGAACATTCAAACTGATTTTAAAACTTGATTAAATTATCCCAGCTATAGTCGAGTAGGGTTTTCATACATACATACATACATGATAGTCTCGTGCGCCTTTACGTTGTTGAGGGGGCGCACTATAATAAATGAAGCCGTGATAGCGAAGTAGTTAGTGAGCACAACACGTGGGTTAATCCTGGCTCAATTCCAAAATTAACACACCCCCAACCCTTTTCCGAGGTTCACCTATACTCTTAAATGGTTGCCAGACATTTTATATAAAAGAGGTTGCAGTCCTAGGGTACGTAGCGACTACATAACCAATGAATTTATCAATGATTATTGGAGAAAAAAGGGGCATTAACACCATATTCCTTTATCTTTCATAACATTTCAAAATATTGTTCATTATTAAAAATATAATACCTATAAAGCCCATCAGTAAGGAATAAAAAAAAATGCATCATTAATGTCTGTGCGTCAATTTGTTAGGTCATGAACTTGTAAGTGAACTGTCATGAAGAAAGACTTAGCTGGTAAACTTACTTGAAAATGTGGCCTGACTTTGCACAAAGAAGGACATCGCAAAGTTTGTTCTTCATTCCTTACGAGAAGTAGGATTGGCGGAGCAAGGATGTATATATTGTGAGACTGATGAGTCTAGAGGTGGAAAATGAGTCTGGTCGTTCCGTAGTGCTTAGTGGGAAAAACAGATGTATATACAATGAGCACCTTACAGAAAGAGTCAATCTGCACATGCTTAGAGAAATGCTGGGACCTGTCGGTGGAGTGGATATGAAGATTTCTCGATTGCAATGACACTGACTCCATGAATAGAATAGAATAGAATAGAATAGAATAGAATAGAATAGAATAGAATAGAATAGAATAGAATAGAATAGAATACTGACTATTATAAAAGCAGCAAATTGGATTCCGCTATCAAAAAATCATCTAGGTCACGCCCGCTTCCATGTGGCCAAGTCAGGTATGACGTAAGATAAATTATGGCGAAAAGTAAAAAATATTGAACATAGCATGATCATTTAATTGACGATAGGAAACAATTCATACAATAAATCACTTTGAAATTGACCACACTTATGTAAATATGGACATTGAATCTAACTAGCAATGTCATTAAACGACGCTCCGCGGCAGACGACTCAAGCCATTTTTGAATGAAATTAATAGGAAGAGCGCGTGTGATATATAAATACCAATAGCAATGTTGAGCAGATCACTTCGAAATTAACCATTCTTATGTAAATATGGACGTTGAATATAAATATTCATTATTTAAATTTAGGTTACCACTAGTAGTAGCATCCGTCAGCCATAGATAACTATGGATTTTTCAGCGCCCTATAAATATTATTTTTTCTTTTCTTTCCTTCCGCCGTGTGTTCCCTTTATCTATGAATCTGTATGCTTTTTGTTTGAGGTGAACCTATAGAGTGCGTTTCCAGAGATTGCGATTTCCAGCTATTTCTTCCCAGGATGCAGGGTTTATGTTCAGAGTCTTCGTGCCGCGTTTACACGCGTCTACAAATCGATGCTTTGGGGGCCACCTAGTCCCTTTGCCATCTGCCAGTTGTCCGTAGAGTATATCTTTTGGCATGCGGCCATCTTTCATACGGTGTATATAGTCATGCCAGCGTAACCTACGTTGTTTGAGTAGCGTGTAACGTTATCCTTCCAGGTGATACGAAGAATACAGCGCAGACAGAGGTTACCACTAATTGGTGGGACAATGCAGAAGACTCTCTAATGAACCAGAAACACGTGTTTTAACAAAATAAATAAATAAATATAATAAAAATTTAAAAATAAATTAAATGAAGGAAGAGCCTCTCCTTGGTAAAAAAAAAATATGTATTTAGAATCATTTCATGTTGTGAAATCTCGTAGTAACCAATAGAAAACGCGAATGTGCCTTCGGCTGATAACGGGACATCCTGAAGAATATAGTGTCTGGCCATCCAAGATAACCCGGATGTTGGAATGGAGTTCGTAGTTTATCAGTGTATAGATTCCTTGCATACGCACTTGAATATGTACTCTTGTAAATGCGCAAACGTCACTGCGTTTGGCATATGCTTTGCAATAGTAAAGAGGAACAATTATCGTGTCTGTAATAAAATGGCATGCTGAGTTGTGCGTGTGTGTATAAAGGACCAGTCATTAGTTACAGTCTATTAAGGGTTCCCAGCTGACAGTTCGTCAGTTTAACTAGTGGCATGATGACATACCGAAATGTGCATATGCTCTAGTCTATCTATTGCGTGTGTTTTCTTTTCTCTGTTTAGATTTACATGGCAATCCTTCGCACGGTGACCAGGTGCTAGACCTTACCGTGTTATCAAGCAAGACATCTGTATATACCTATTGATCCTGCGTGTCGAAGACGGTACATGCGGTAGAAATTCTAAACTCTCTATGTCCAGACTATCTTTGCTACTGGGTGTCAGACTTTGCACTGAACCCGCATTGTATCTGACCTCACGTCCCTGTATAATTTTCAGCAGTTGTTTATATCTCCAAGGATACTAGTCTTACCAAACTGACGAGCTATTGTGTACATTTCTGTCTCTGTTTTTATTCTGACACGCTGACGTTTTCCATTTATTTCACTATGTCAGCTTTTTGTCAGAATGGGAACTTGATACAAATAAGACTTTCTTAAATTTGTATCAAGACAGATTGTCCATCACAAGTAGATAATGCTCATAATAAGATTTCATAAACGAAAGTATGTCACATTTTAACTACCTCCCAAGTGATGGCCATGAGTCATTAGTTTCGTGGAATCCAGACAACGCACCTGCAAATGCCTGGTTGTTCTCCACTCGACAACAAAACTTCCATATGTCAGATTCCGTAAGACATGAAAGAAAGGAGCATAATTTGTTTAGGTACAACACACGGCAGGCGCCTGCCACCACTCCGACTGTCTGTGAGTTCAGGTATTACAAATGAAATGTGCTCGGGTGATGACCATGCTTATATCGGATGTGAACTTTTCATCAGCAGTTAAAACCTCAAAAATTATTAAACCCGTCATGTTAAAAATAAAAAAATTAAAAAAAAAACATAAAACAGAACAAAAGATTAACAAGATTGTTTCTATCACCAGAAGTGATCACACGAGGAAGCCTGCAGAATACACGGCTGAGATGAGAGCTCACAATAACTACAATACCTGAGTGCGGTGAGTGGGACAAAAATAACTCAGTTAGGTTATTACAATGGGTGGATTTGAAAAAAAGGGGAGGGGGGAGATGGTAAACACGGGCCCAAAAAGTGGAAATATAAGAAAAACAAATAAATAATATAATATACAAATAATAATGATAGGAAATTGTATTCACACTTACAAAAAATAGAGAGAAAAACTGACAAGAGTGAGAAATATGGTAAACGTCAGTGAGTCAGAATGAAAAATAGAGACAAATTTACAATAACGTTGACAGAGAGAAGCTTACAGTTGCTGGGGCTGATAGAGAGAGATAAACTAAGATTGGCAGCGTGGCTGCGAACTGTGTGGTTGAATCAAATAGAGGTACAGAAAGAAAATAACGCTAAAAATTGCACGACTATAAACACAAAATGTGAAAAAAGCAAATTCCTATTTGTTTCTGCTATGAAGAATATTTTATACATGTGTACAACATTATTTATACCCAAAAAAATAAATCTGTTCACTGCAAATCATAAAAAGCGCCAGCGTTATTACTTCCCTTCTATCACCCCTTCCAAACTGATAAAATGAATAAAATATGCAAACAAACAAGCTACGCAATAACAACAGTATAAATGAAGACACAATTACACTATAGACTAAAAAGATATAATACGTGCCATAGAACACACAAGTGGCGACAACATTTATATATTACTACAGATATTATAAGCCCAGTCATCATTGTTCTGTCGATGGAGTGGCCTACCATGGAAGGTAACAACCTGAGGTCAAAAGTAACGATTGTGGGTTTTTTTCTATCGCGAAATAACATGAGAGTTGTCATACATGGTCTGTTTGAAAGTATGGCTGTCATTATGTGCTATAAAAAAAATAGTAAAGTACACCCGTCACGCCAAGTGGCGTATAGGGAATATGGTGTTAGTGACCATAAATTTTACAGACCTTCGGCACATGATTTTTGGGGTAATGTGGTCTGTATTACGCCCGTGCCGCTTTACTTTCCCAGAAAAAAAATCCGGTACCCATTTAAGGCTGGGTGAACCCGGAGCCGTCGGTTGGGGTCGAACCCTACCTCTTGTCCTTTGTAGTCCAGTTCACTAACCACTGAGCTATCGCGGCTCCCTATTATGTGCTATAGTCTGTATATAATAATAATAATAATAAGTAAGTGAGAGAGAGAGAGAGAGAGTGTGTGTGTGTGTGTGTGTGCGTGCGTGCAAACACACATGTTCTGTGTGTAGTGCCTTAAAGGGGTAACGGATTTTTGTGAGGGAAAGTAAAGCGGCATAGGGGTCATATCGATCACCAAAAATCATGTGCCGAAGGTCTATAAAAATTATGGTCACTAACACCATATTTCCT
Source organism: Megaustenia siamemsis (assembly GCA_032433765.1). Lineage (NCBI taxonomy): Eukaryota > Metazoa > Mollusca > Gastropoda > Stylommatophora > Ariophantidae > Megaustenia > Megaustenia siamemsis. Next base: position 75,256,839 of record JAVIAB010000051.1, on the reverse strand, counting down.
ATACGCCAGGCGTGACGGGGCTCCTTACTTTACTTTCAAATGTTCTGTATGACGTGAGAGCATACGAAATAACCATTGTGACTTGTCAGGTGTGATCAAGGCAGGTCACCTATACCTACCTATCTTTCAGTACATCTTGTACTACCATCTCACATTGCCAGTTTTACTTTGTCCTGCCAACGATTTTTTATACACCAGGGTAGAAGAAAGAAAATATTACATATTTTTACTCACTTTATTAAATCCAAGTTTGTCATTTATTCCAAAAGATTGAATGATGGATGGATAAATTGTCTGAGTGGTTTTTAATGTGGCGGATATTTTTTTTTAAACTCCGGGATAAACCCAGTCTCTAAAAATGGTCACCAGAGAATTTTCTGGGAAGGAAATCCGACTCGGTGTAATGCTGACCACATCACCCAAAAATATGCCGTGGCCATGGAAAATATAGTCACTAACAACATAGTACCCATACGATTAGCAAGACTTGAATGAAACATATACTTACTGTTCGATAAACTTTCGATAAACCACATTTGTGCATGTTTCCAATGTCAGTCTAAACATGACGTTATCTGACGCAGAATCGGTTTCCATTTAAAATGCCTATCGTGAAATATGATGTTATACATGATCAGTGATTTAAGAGAGTCTTAATATTTAAACTTCGGCTTGCCTTGAGCTAAATGCTTTTTGCATTAAACACTTCGGGGGAATAAACATGTCTAGTCAATAAGGGCAACGTGTTAAAGAAGAGCTTAGCGAAGACGTCACTGATATGAAAATAATAGAAGAAACGCCTTTTTTAAAAGAAAGATTAAGGAGAAATGTTGAAGGTGATGATTATATAGATGTATGACTGAAAGAACAGATGGATGGATGGATGGATGGGTGGGTTGGGTTGGGTTGGGTTTGGATGGATGGATGGATGGATGGATGGATGGATGGATGGATGGATGGATGGATGGATGGATGGATGGATGGATGGATGGATGGATGGATGGATGAACGACATACAGTTAGAGAGGCAGAAATATTGAGTTAAAATTACGAGGCGTGTTCAAAAGAAACTAGCCCGAGCTGCGCCAAGTAGACATAATTAGGAGACATGATGATGTCGCATCTGACACAATTGTGTGTACGCGTTCATTTTTCGCGCAGTATTCATTGGTTTTGCTGCAGATTATTTGAAAAACGGCCGGTGTGATACGGAATCCGTCCATGGTCGATCAACAAGCAGTAATTCATTTTCCAACAGCCGAAGAATATCAATATTCATCGCCGAATGCAAGCAGTGTGTGGTGACAAATGTGAGCCTTGCAGAAAAAAGTGAGCCATGCAATGTAAACATCCCGAATTACCCAAACCTAAACAAAATTCAAGTCACGGTTTTCGCTGGTAAGGTTATGCTGATTACATTTATTTTACATTGAAGTGCTTCTAGTGTCAGACTTTAAAGAGCTTGGTGTGAACATCAATCCATCTGTTACAAAACACACTAGACAACCTGCATAGAATCATCAAGAATAAAAGATCCGGCATGCTTGCGCGGAGTGTGATTCTATTGCACGACAATGCTCGTCCATAATTCACGAACATTGTACAGGAAGCGTTAGCAAGGAAACGGTGGGATGTTCTACAACACCCATCCTACAGCCCCAATCTGTTACCAGGTGACTTACATTTGTTCGGACCATTGCAAAATCTCTCAAGAGACAACGACGCGACTCCGATGCAGACATCATGGCCTCGGTGACAAAATGGTTCAATGAGCAACCCAAATCATGTTCCTCGAATGGCATCTGCCATCTACCCAAGCTGTGGGACGCGTGTCTAAATCATTAAGGCGACTTTTTCTAAAGAACCCTGGTGAGTACTTGCTTCATAAGAATTCATCATTCATCACTGAGTGCCGTCTCCGCATCGAAGATTGGCTAGCAGGGAGTTCCATTCCGCCCTGTTTCTTGCTTAGATGGTGCAGGTTGTCATATGCTGACTTGTCCATCATGTTATTCGTTCACGTTAGTCTTTGTCTGTCTCTGCCTCTTTTACCTTGTGTTTTCCCTTCCAATATTACTTTTAGTAGGCTATTGTGTTTTTTAACATGCCCCAAAAATATCATTTGCCATGTTTAAATTATATTTAGTAGTTCTCTTTTCATTTGTATTCATAACAATTGCTTTTTTTTAAATTATGCCACACATGCTGATGTACCTTTCTTAAGTTTATAATAAAGCCACTGATATGGGTTTAATTTGAACACAAATCGTATATTCTTTTTAAATAAAAATCATTTTAGAGTGGTTTATTTACAATATATAAATTTCATTTTACACAAATGTGAGAGGGTAGAAAGGTCATTTCGTTATTGTATTCGTAAATAGCAGACAAAAAAATGTTACAAGTGGGGAAACACTGCCATATTGAACTAATGCGCCTTGAGATCACCCTGTACACCAAAAATTCCAAGACAGAAAAAAAAAATACAGACTCCAAAGGAAGAGCCCAAATCATATTGCATAGGGAAACAGACAACACACACGTGTATTATAATCAAACAAAGATCTCAGTGAAGCCCTCACATTCGAACTATGACCCAACTATAAAAACAAAACGACAATAATCCTAAATGTTCCAGAAATAGTCTTGAAAAACGAGCCACCCGAGACAGAAATGAAAGCCATATCAATTATCATGTTCCAGAAAAAATAGCTCAGAGATTCATGGACACGGGTTTTAAAAGATAGATCCGCAACTGACGCATAGAAGAAGGTAAGCAAGGTATGAAAATACGAGACTTGAACAGGCGTCTTGGCACACCAGTTTTCACCCATATGTGCTCGGCCGCCTATCCAGAAGTGTTCGGAGACTTCTAGATAGTGTCGCTCCAAGCATCGAAACTCACGATGTGATGAGGCATTCCTCACTTTACCAGAGAACTTCCCTAATACCCATTTCTACCAGCTGCTGGGTCGACCTCAGGGGTATTTTTTTCCCAACCACGAGTACAATTCACACTGCTTCCAGGGGGAATTGAACACGGGTTGTCCGAACGTCGGTGGCCCAGTCGGGTGGTTTTCCCAACTAGGCTACCGGGGCCCCCAAGGAAGGCAAAGGCATCTATATAATCTACCCGAGTGGAGAGACAGAAACATACTCTCTTCCAGGCGCACAAATCTTAAAGCAGAGGCTATGACACTACACACAGTCATACACACTCTCAACGCACATGTGGTCCCAAGTCCAAAAATATTCAGCCTCAATGATACAAAGTCAGTCATTCAAGCAACGTCAAGCTCGGAGCAGGGCAGACTTATTCTAGAAATAAAGAACAACATATGTTTGCTGTTAGAATTGACAGAACTAGTCCTGCAGTAGATACCAAGTCCAGACAAACTCCAGAGCATTACATGTCTGCAGCACTCTCAACACCCTTAGAACATAAATGTCGCCCACAGAAACAACCCTGAGAAAAAAGTTATGGGGAATCGGTGATGACCTCAAACGCACAGTCTTGCTCGAGACCAAGCTAGTCTACAGGTCTAAAAGCATAGCAATAACTAATCGCTGAAAAAGAAGAAGAAGAAGATGTGTGCCTTAATTAAAGATGTGTGATACCCACATTACTACAACGTTGTTATGATTTAGGGAGATTCGAATTAACGTTTTTTTTTTCCTAAACGCAATCTTTTGAACGAATGTTCTAATCCCCAATCAATCTATCGACATGTGATATCTGCTACCATACTTCACCATTTCTGAGGTTTGATTGATTTGGTTTATCCTCTATTGTTCATTGTCGCATTTGAATACTTCTGACAAGTATTCCTCCTCACCTTTATTTTCCATGTACAACAAAGTACAACTTTTCAAAACATGTCACAAGAACCGCGATTGTATTCAGAAGGTTGCGTAATTCTTAAACTTCATCAAGAACCTCCCTCCCACACTTTCCGTACGCCATTCTGAAGATATTCCTCCAAAAATAAGATCTCGGCTGCTTCTAATTTAATTGCATAAAATGCCCATATTTCTTAAAAGTAAAAGTAAAATGGGTTTAATTCATGATGGCAGAATACAATTTTCAATCAAATGTTTCAACATTCATTTGACAGCTAAGCAATCAGGTAAATGAGTATTACAAATGCATATACGAATAATCGTTTAAAAATTATTTCATACAAATAAAAGATCAACAAAAGGACACTTTTTACACTCTCCTGCCTATACCAAAGATTATATCTCCTGCCTATATCAAAGATTATATCTCCTGCCTATACCAAAGATTATATCTCCTGCCTATACCAAAGAGTATATCTCCTGCCTATACCAAAGATTATATCTCCTACCTATACCAAAGATTATATCTCCTACCTATACCAAAGATTATATCTCCTGCCTATACCAAAGATTATATCTCCTACCTATACCATGAGTATATCTTCTGCCTATACCAAAGAGTATATCTTCTGCCTATACCAAAGAGTATATTTCCTGCCTATATTAAATAGTATAGTTCTCCAACAGTCAAAATTACACCTGTTCAAGAAGATTATACACAGTGCACTATTAGTGCTAATCTTGTATCTTCCAGAAACAGCATTCCTCTCAACCAGCTACACTTTCTTTCCATCTGCTTTTTGTTACCTTTCTATATGTAACTAAGAAAATGGCGTTGTACATAACCTTTACGGGAAACTGGCAGAAGTGTTGAATTGAAATATGAAATAATGCAACGCCGTTACCGGCTATAAATCGGCAGTATTATTCTGTACCAGGCGAAGCAATAACAGCATGACAAGACAGCAAAGAGTGCACCTGTTACTACAGTGGGTAAACAATACAGAAAAGCAAGCATACTTCATTAACAGCATCCGCGAAAAGAAAAAAAAAAAAAGACCAGCCACAGTAACCCAATTAGCCATCTTAAAATAAGAGGAATATTTTAATGACGTCGTCATCCGAGGTGAGGCTGATAAAAGCTCAGCTACGAGAACTTGCGAAACACGCGACCTCGGTCGTCTGTTTGATACTGCTGGCCTGCTAAACGCCGGACGAACTCGCTATCTCTTGGCGAAGCTCATCCTAGATTTTGAATGTGCTACATGTCACATTACCAGATACGCTCACACAAAAATTGTCAAATGACAAGCTGAGTTTCAAATATGTGTCAATGATGAACAGGAGATGATGTCAAACAGATTCTGTTTGCAGCCAAACAAAAACTGATTGTTCTCTTTATAGTCAACCATATCCAGTCATATTGAAATTATAATGATGACGAATACGCTTCAGAACTTGTTTTTTTTTTTTCACCATACTATTAAAAGAACATTTCAAATTAAAGAGCTGGAATATTTACAAATTATACTCTCTCTTTCTCCCTCCCTCGCTTTGATCTCAGAAACAATCACAATACCATATACATTTTTTGAAAGTAGACTCTAACGATAATATATATATATATATATATATATATATATATATATATATATATAGAGAGAGAGAGAGAGAGAGAGAGAGAGAGAGTGAGTGAGTGGGAGAGAGAAAGAGGGAGAGAGAGAGAGAGATGGGAGGAGGAAGAATGTGATAATTAATGAGAACAATAGTGGTAAACTATATTTCAGATTAAACACTTAGTTAAGCTTCACTGTCCACGCAAACCGCTGATGATAAGATATTAGAGACACAGTTGTTTCTGGCCAATCCGGCAAGGCAAGCACACGCTCCATGTTAATTTAATTGCCTTGCTCCTTGATTTAATTACCTTGCTCCTATTCTTGCTTTAGCAATACAGCTTGCAAATGATATTTCAATGTTACATTCAAACAAATACTACGTTAGAGTTCAGCTTATGAAACAGAAGCGTTTCTTCTCATAACCATTATTATACTAAAAATAGCACTTAAATAAACGTTAATTAAGCATAAGCATTCACGTTCTTTTGTGCAGTGTACCAAAATGAAACCACTACAAGAAAGTATCAATTTTTAAAGAATGATTGAAATGTATAACTCTAGACATCTTCCTCTGTAAGTCTAGAAATATCACTTTTGATTTGAAACAAGTAAATGTAGTCTTTGGTGCAGGACGTGCGTGAAAAAAGAAACTATGAAGTTAGGGTCAATGATTGAGATGAAATCATTGGATAGTGATTAACGACCAGACGTGATTCACACTTTGATATAACAACACCAGCGCTTCTCATAAAGTCAACGGCAGTTCTTTGTGGCCATGCAGTTAATACCCCATGAAAGGGATATGTGCCGGTGAACAAAGCTATAACTGAATTAATGAACAGCTTCAGACAACCAACACTGTAGACATGTACCGTCTTTATTATCTCCAAAACCTGTAGGTAACCAGTGTATCCATGATTTCCCGTGTGTCAGGTAAGCAAGCGCACCTGGTCTAGTTATGGTACACCGCCTTCTTTTTCATCTAATGTGATTGCCGCTGCAAGAGGGAAGTCTGTTGCACAAACGTGTAGTCAACATAAACTACCACAGACTTCCACAAACACGGGCTGGCTAATTCTGGCATTCAAGGAAAGACATCGAGATGGCGATGTGGCAAGAGATAATAACTGCCGTGTTTGTTTTTCCATTCAGCATTCCCGTATTGTAGATAACTATGTAAAAGAATGTACGGATTAAATAAGACATGCAAACATTCAGACATACGGATGGACGGATGGACTGGCAGACAGACAGATGGATGGATGGATGGATGGATGGATGGATGGATGGATGGATGGATGGATGGATGGATGGATGGATGGATGGATGGATGGATGGAAAGTAAGAGAGCAAGACAAAAATAATAACACAAAAATCTCATGAATTACAAGTGAAGTACTCTTTAGATTGTCAACAACAAGAAAACCATCTAATTTTCAAGGGTCCTATACCTAAACTGCATCTCATAGTGTTGGTCTCAGATGACGGGGGATTGTTACTTTTATATGTCAAGGATAACTCATCTCGCAATATTTCTGACTCGATATATGTAAGTAAATTCTCATTATGCCGATGAAGGAAGTTTAATAACAGTAAACATGAAACTGTCATATATATATATATATATATATATATATATATATATATATATATATATATATATATAGAGAGAGAGAGAGAGAGAGAGAGAGCGAGAGAGAGAGAGAGAAAGAGAGAGAGAGAGAGAGAAGAGATATGGCTATACAACCAATGATCTCACCTACATTTTGAAATAGAAGATGGACATATGACAGGCATGTGTTGAGAAGAGACAATAATAGCATTACAAAACAGACTCATCAATAGAATACATCATGATACAGAGAAAGACCTAGTTTGGGGGCCTCGGTAGGCTAGTTGGGAAAACCACCCGACTGGACTACCGACGTTCGGACAACCCGTGTTCGATCCCGCTGGGAGCAGTGTGAATTGTACTCGTGGTTGGAAAAAAAAAAAATACCCCAACGGTCGACCCAGCCGTTGGCAGAAATGGGTACCAGGATATTATCCTGGGAAGGTGAGGAATGTCGCTTCGGCATCTGAGTTTCGATGCTTGAAGCTACACTATACAGAAATATCCGAACATTTCTGGATAGGCGGCCGAGCACATATGGGTGTAAACTCGCGTGCTAAGACGCTGGTTCAAGTCTCGTACTTTACCTTTACCTAGTGAGACACTGAAAAGAACACTTGTAAGAGAAGTAAAGTTGGCAGGATTAGACTCATTGGATAAGATCGAACATCTCGCTCAGAATAGAAATGGATAGCAAAAATACTACGTGCCTTATGGGACATCTAGCGGCGCTGAAATCAACAAGAATCAAGAATATACATATACTGCTGTGTTTAGTCACGGACCAGAAACCTGTGTCAACCAGTGATAACGCAACACATTAATTACCCTTGCTTGTTCGTGGTGGTTTTGGGGGGGGGGGGCGACGGAAAAAAAGAGGACGATTGAAGTCAGGTCTAATTCGAAGATCCTGTCGCCAGTCTACTTCTAATCGCTTATTGCTATCATCTCATTCATGTACTGCACATATTATGTTACCTCAAAGTGATACTACTGCAGTAGAGTTGGTGGCTGTTTCCCCCTCTAAAAGTGCACGTGCATGCACCGAAATTGCACCAAAGACAATAGATTTTGCACCGATACCGCACGAAACTGGCACCAAACCCGTGCAAAAGTCCGATAATCGGCTTATTATCTCGGTGGTCGTCGTGGTGTGCGTTAGTGCGTGACGGCTTATCTCGGTGGTCGTGGTGTGCGTTGGTGCGTGATCGGCTCGCCGGTTATCTCGAGCGACAGCGGTTCTAAAAGGGGTCGTCTCTCGCGGGCAACAGTGGTTCTAAAAGGGGTCTGCGCGATGGGGGGGGGGAGGTAGCTCGCGGGAGGGGACAACAGCGGACTTGGGGCGATGTGCCTTGAATGGTCGTGTGTTATCGCTACCAACATCATGTGCCACCCTCAACAGCATTATCAACCCTTCATGTCCTATCATCATCATCATCATCACCAAGGCACACAAATTGACACATCATCATCATGTGCCACCCTCAACACCATCATCAACCCTTCCTATCATCATCATGTGCCACCCTCAACACCATCATCATCCCTTCTTGTCCTATCATCATCATGTGCCACCCTCAACACCATCATCATCCCTTCATGTCCTATCATCATCATCATGTGCCACCCTCAACACCATCATCATCCCTTCATGTCCTATCATTAAGCCACACAAAGTATCAACCAGCGAAATTCTCTCTCTCTCACATTCACGGTAAACCAAAACAAAATTCGTTCTATATTTCACAACTTTATTAATACAACAAATATACAACACATATTTGAATATATATATATCATTAAAATATTCCTCTTATTTTAAGATGGCTAATTGGGTTACTGGGGCTGGTCTTTTTTTTATATATATAATATATATATATATTACTGTCCGGTTGTTGAATTTGGGCATCCGCGGGCCCCTCGAAGCCGAAGTATCCACGGGGCGAGCAAACGATAAATGATACGGTCGTTTATGTGCTGTCTCGATGAAAAAAGCATGAGAATTCTGTTAAGTTTCGCGCCACGACACTTAAGAAGTATATAATAAACACAATATAGACCTCACGTGTTGCTAAACAAATCTTGCAACACCCGCGGGTTGTAGACGAATGGAACGTGTGAGTTTTGCTCTAAAATTTTAAAATATCCACGTGTCAGGGAGGCAAACCGTAGGAATCGAAATACTCACATTCGCCGAGACCGTTGTAAAATAGGGCCACCCAATGCTCACCGGGTTCGTGGGCAGGGTCGGTGTTTATGACAAAGGCCGCGGTCGCCGTTGGGTCGATGCTTGGCGGTAAGTGGTTTCGTGGAATGACATTAACAAGGGAACAACGTCGAACGAAAATATCCGACATCAAAAGGTTGTAAATCTCCCTCGTGTTCATATTCTTCTTCTTTCTCTCTCAAACGGCGAAATCTGTTAGAATCTGCCTTGTCTTGGACACCTCGAGCACCGAGTCCAACTCGGCGTAGACGATAACTTGTAGGGAAGTAGTTGTGGGAGCGGCAAACTTGAGTTCTATCGACAAGGGTCCGCTTGTGGCTAGCTCAAAATGGGAGCCGTCCAGTAGGCTGGACGAGAGGTCAAAACCAAATAGACAGTATCCGTCCTTGAACTCTCTATTATCAACGTTATTCCCAGCGTCTTTACTAATCAGACCCATGGCCAGATTTGTGCCGAAGAAAGCTCTCGCGTATTGATTTCGTTCAAAGTCCATAGTTAGAGGCTTTCCCGAGATACATTTCCCGTCGACCGTCAGGTTCATATAAATCAGACCAAAGTGTTGAAAACTGAACGGGTTAGCTGTATAAACACCATTAAAAGCACTGGCCGTAATAAGACCTATCACTATACGGGTCGGTGTTTGAGACAAAAATAAATTGTCTTGGCTGTGGGAGAACATCCCGCTAGCGATGGAAAATGTCTTGATGGTAACCCTCTTGATCGGGTACGGCGCATTCCCGCTTAAGAGAGCCTTTTCGTGGGCCAGAGAAATCGCGGGGTTTAGCTTAGCTTTCCTGACCACGAGCGCGGCGTAGGTGATAACACTCTTATAACCCACAGAGCTATCGTGAGCCGCGAGGCTGAACACATCCTTCGAGATCGTGAGTTTTATCTTTACATCGACTCTGTTTAACATGTAACGATCCTGCACAAAGACATCAGAGTGCAAACGACCTATCATTTCAACCTCTTTACTACCCGAAGTCAAATCGCGCCGTGTTTTAAAACCCTCATTTTCTTTCAAATTGTCATGGCGGCCAGCTGTGTCTTTGTAGAACAGAGCGGCCGTCAAGTATCCCGTTTTCGCATCCTCCCCGTAATTTAGCGTGGCCTCGAACACTGCACTAAAAGGATATGTATTCTCCGACGGTGTAACCAACGTGTCGTTTAGCGATACGTCGACTTGTGAAAATAGACTGTGAAGATAATTGTTGACCGGTCCTACCTCAGCATCGGGTGGTACACTATCACCATTCGGGAGGGTGATCTTGACCCGCAGATGTAAAAACGTGTTGAAAAGATCTAGATACTCCTCGCTGTTTCCAGAAATGAAAAACTATATCGGTGCGCTATGCGACAAAGCTGCGATCGGACGAATTTCAATAAACTGGCCAGAGTCTAGAGATGTCTGTGTGGGTGGAACGCTAAATAAATCCAAACCAGAGTGAAGACATTCGCACGATTTGGGGTGAATGAGGGACATTATTAGTCGAAAATATCCTTTGACACCCTCGTCTTCGTCTTCTTCCTGCTGTTGTGCACCGAATGAAGGGGGAACCGTCTAGCTGTCGGTTTTATCCTCTTCGTAACCGGTTCTCCTGGTGGAGGTAGCTTCATAACTCGCTTTCTGCTTTGTCGTAAACCACTTCCTGATTGGTTGTTATCACGCAGGTGGTCTACGGCCCCGTGTAGTAACCGCTGACCGGCCTCCTTAGCTCGTTCTTTGAAAGCTTCACCGACATTTTTCCCGGCTAATGCGTCCTGTGCGACCTGCAGACCGGTCCCCAAACCTTCTCTGAGCAAGGCCTTACCGCCGGTTTTTAACCAGGGTAAAATAGCCCTCCCGATTCCACCGAAGAAACTACCGATTCCTTCGACCGCTCTGACTTCGACCTCCTATAAACACGGGCATCCCATCACCCGCCTGACAACAGTAAAAGTCTTCGTATAACTCAACATCTCGACGAAGGGGGGTGTGTCTCACCACTATACCAGCTCGAGATGTTTCTTCAATCGAAAGTGTACCGTTAGCACCGACGTTCCGCTGGTGAATGGAATGATTTTTCCGTGTTCGTTGGCTAAAAGGATCTCGACGGTATCGAAGGAAAATCTATTCAGGGGTAGGTAGTGAGGCTTATCGTAGATCTGAAACACCGAGGTGTGATTTCTATTGAGAACAGGCACGCTCCTGAGGAGAGGCACCATCACATCCCCGACCGGTCTGGGGGAAACGAGATCGCAGTAGACGTAGACATTCTTCGCAACACTTTCCAAGTCCATTACACCCACGCTGAATATATCGGGAGCCGTGTCTGACATTGAGGTCGTGGGGAAAGCTAACATGTTTTTCAAAGTGTCGCTTATGGTAACACTGACTCCTTTTTCGTAAAGTTTAAAGATGGCTTTATTCACCTCTTTTGCGTAAATGAATCTCATTTTTTTCCTATTCACTCCCCTGTACGACTCATCCTCCGCTTTTATGATCGACGCATTCAACGCCCCGATGAACGCATCGGGTTTCGTGTATAACCCAGGCTCCAATGTCACGTTGAAATAAAATCTAGCGTCGCAAATATCGTCGTTATCGAGAGATTCGTACCGAATCCAGACATCACCCTCTATTACATTGAAATAATTTAGCGGAAACTGTATCTTCACCAGTGCGATCTCATACTGCGTCGAAATGTCAATGGTCTGAGGGAGTTTAACAAAAAAGTGGCCGGGGTTATTATCCTTAAAAAGTTCCATAGATGCATTGCTGGGCAGGGTGACATAAAAACTCATTTTTTTTTTTACTCGTTTCACCGTCGCCTCTCCAAGTTTGGATTCGGTAGCATGTAACCCAAACAGCTGCTCAGTAGGGCTATCCACAGTTTTCCCTCCTTCGCGTCTGGCTTTTCGGTGGTCAGATTGAACAGCGAGACCGCTACAACTGTATATATAACTACCACTTGACAAATAAAGACAAGTTCTAAGTAGGGGGATAGTTTCCCAAACATCGACCCCCAACAGCGTGGTTCGCCGTCTCTCCTCACTCCCGAGTTTACGGCTCGCAAATCGGGCTCTCCACCAAAAGTTACCCCTTCTTCTTCTCACATCTCTAGTTTTGTATCTGACAATGTACTTGGACGGTATCCAACTGTTAAATGAGGAATCGTACCCAAACCATTTGACTAAACACTCCTTTCGCCCAAAGGATGTGCGACGCTCGGTTATGATACTCTCGATTCTGTACTCGTGCTTGTCTCCAACTTTTTGAATTTCCGGTGTGTAGAATGACCCCTCTATCTCATCGCCCTTATCGTCTTTCAACACATATGTAACGGGGTTTCTTTCATTTACTCGACTGATGGAAAACAGTTCCTCCGTCCAAGCCGGGGCATAACCCTTTTTAAAACTGGCTCTGCCCAGGACCAGTCTAACTCGATCACCGGGCTTGTACAGGGGTCTTTCAAATTTAAAGTTGCGTTTGCTATTATACAACGTGTTCCATACCTGTTCTTGATTGTCTGCGTTGACGTCGACCGGTGCCATTTTTATACTTCTGTGATACGAATGGTTATAACTTCGAAGTAGGACTGGTAGGACTCGGACATAAGACAACTTATTGGATTTCGTGAAATATCGCCATATCCGTTGTTTCAGAGTCCTATTAAAGCGTTCCACTACGGCGGCCTTAATATCTTCGTTCTGTGTAGTGAAAAAGTGAACGTTGTTGTCAGCGAGGAATTTCTGAAATGTTCTGTTCAGAAACTCTGACCCCTTATCGGTTTGAAAACTCGCGGGTTTCCCATCGAGAAATATCTTACCGACGGCTTCCACTAAGGATTTCCCCGTTTTGGTTCGTATCGGTACAGACCACGCGAATTTACTGAAAACGTCCACGCAAGAAACCAAATAGGAATATCCATCGTTGTGTTTTTTCAAATGTCTCAAATCTATTAGGTCTGCCTGATATTGCTGTTGGGGGCCACTCGTTATAATGGGACGCCTTTCAAATCTGCGACGAATTGGTTTATGAAGGGTATAGGTATCCTGATGACTCAGCCATTGTTTGATCTTTGCGAGTCCCAGTTTGGTGTTACGTTGCAGGGCCGTTGCACCACTATACCCCCTGGTCGACTAGGGTCAAAGTAATGACGTCACAATATTTTCTCCACCGTTCCCATTTTGGTGTTGGGATTCCGCTCTTTCTTTTTGTAGGTCTCAGTTTATACGTGGTTACGGGCGGATTGGTTTCATTACCTACCTTTGGGGTTTCCGCTGGTGGTGGTGGTGTCTTGGTCTGCTCTGGTGATACCTCGATTGATGGTGGTGGGGAAGGTGTTTTTTCTGACCCCGTCAGTTCGTTCGTCGCCAGTCAAGGATACAGCTGGACTGATTCGATAGACTCAACAACAACTGTTTGATAACATAAATGTTCAGCCTTTATTTCATTCACAGTACATGCCCTCGAGTTTCGAGGGAACACATTGACATTGACTTCCACCAATCTAAATTCGTGGGCTTATCATACACCATACACTGCAAACACTTTCGTTCACGTTCCAGATAAATAACAAAGTTCAGCTGACCACAGGACAACTGCCGGAATTAAGTAGCGAGTTCCCCGTGCCACACATCAATGGACAATTTTAACAGTTCAATTAATAACACACCCGTGGCTGACTTGCATAGTGAACTCAATGTATAATTATATCAAATAAACGCTCTTGCTCTCACCTTCCTTGTAGTTTACAAAGTTCAGTACATAACACACATTGGGCTAACTTGAGTGGTGAGCTCAATGTATAAATATATCAATGAAACGCTCTTGCTCTCACCTTCCTTGTAGTTTACAAAGCTCAGCCAATAATAACACATTTAGCTGACGTGATTAGTGATCTCACTGTCTAACAAATCACTGAAACGCTCTGAATCTAGCATTTCTTGTACTTGCAAAAGCTCAGCCAACAACAACACATTTAGCTGACGTGAGTAGTGATCTCACTGTCTAACATCAATGAAACGCTCTGGATCTAGCATTTCTTGTACTTGTGAAGCTCCGCTAATAAGAACACATTTAGCTGACGTGAGTATTGATCTCACTGTCTAACATCACTGAAACGCTCTGGATCTAGCATTTCTTGTACTTGTAAAAGCTCATTTACACTGCTTATATTTCGTGCACTTCTGGTAGCCATTTCACTGGGCTGTCTACCCTAAGAATTACTGTTTCGTTTAACTTACTTAGGCTACACACTACTTGTACTATCACACAAATTTTATGACTAGTTCCTATGAAGACCAGCAGGCTCACTGTCTACCTACTGTCTCGACCAACTCTCTCAGACTAACTTGTCTTGCGCACTCCTGACAACTCACTAGCCACATGCGCATTCCCTTAATTTCACGAGATTTTCTCATCTCTCTCTGACTGACTCATGTTCATTATTTTCTCGAGCACTTGAACACCTCTCAGCCCTCCTTCCTAATTATCCCCCTTTGTTTACATCTTGCCCTTCACTCACTAATTTCCTATCGATGCTATCTCCTGTTTCAAACTTACTATTGCTATAGCCTGTTTCAACTATACCCCCTCTATACACTGTTTCATTGCCTTCTATCTTCTCCGAGTTATTGAAACACTCTTAATAACTCCTTAACTCCTATTCCCCTCTTATTTACATCCACTCCTCTTCAGCTCCTATCATGGATCTCCTCTACCCTTACTTCCTTTCCTCTCACTACTCTTCTACCCTTTTTACTTATCTCTTCCGTATTTTGTCTCATAACTATCATATCTGTGATAACCTTTATTATCTTCTCTCCCTCTATCATAATGTTGCTTATATCTATTATTCCTTTGATCCCTTGTCCTATCCCTTCTAAAATCATACACACCCGGTTGCACCTCGTATCTATCCTTCCATATTCGATCATCTTGATCACCGTATAAATCATTGTTTCTATATCCATAATCATCAGTTTGATTCTCTCTTACGTCGTTTATATTTCTCTTATATCTGTGATAACTTTCCCTCTTATTTTCTCTACTCTTACCATTATACGGTTGCCTCTTCTCTTCCACATCAGATATATCCTTAAACATTCTCTCCTCTTGTTCTCTTGTTAGTCTTTCTATGTCGGCTGCGTTTAGATTCCACAGACCCCCCTTACTTTCTGCCTCTTGTGTCTTTTCTGTTTCTTGTGATCTCTCCGTTTTATTCATTGTTATTGCTTCTATTCTATGGGTTCTATCCACCCTATACCTTGCAATTGGCAACATACTCTCTATGTTAGCAGTGAATTTCTCTATTATCTTTAACATTTTGTCCCCACTATCCTGCGCCTGCATTTGTTCATCCCCTTTCTCTTTTATTAATAATATATTCTCATTAATACTATCTACCTGTGTTCCATCCAGTCTATGTCTTGCCCCTTTTAATATATCTTCCTCTATGCCACTACTGCATTCCATTTCACTGCCTAACCTTTCCCTCGTATTTTGAGTTTTAATCCCATCTTCGTCTTTATCGCCCCTTGTCACTACTTTTTCATTAACAATATTAACCTGCACTCCTCTATCTTTTATATTTGTTTGTTTGTCCGTCGCTGTTCACCTATTTCTTGTTCCCTTCTGAACCATTTGTGTAGCACTATCTGTGCACTCTTTTATTTCAGTCTGTGTGTATTTTTCTTCTTTTCAATCTCTCTAACTATGTCGTTTTCCGTACCTACTCCGATATTAACATATCTTTTTAAATCACTAGCTTCCAACCTTGTCTGTGTCTCCTTTGTCTCATGTGTCTTTCTTACTTTCCTACCCTTTTTAGATTTCTTACAGCCTAAACTTTCTACTCCCTTCATGTCATCTTCATCTGCCGTCAACAAATCTTCATTGTCAGTATATCCACTGTCTGATCTGCTATTGTGTCCATTGTCCTAATAACTTTGTCATTTTGTTTTCTGATCCTGTTATTCACCTGGATCCCGTACAACCTATTATCTATTTTATTCTCTAGCCTATCTTTTCTCCCTCTACTCTTGTATCTATAAAATGGTTTTGCCTTTCGGTTGTCTTGGTATTTGTTTCTTATTACTGGTCTGTAAATTTGCACTGTTATTTTGCTACTCTTTATTGTATGTTCCTTATTTAAAATATTATTAACTATACTACTGTCTTTATAAAGTACTATGGCCGTATTTCTGTTGTCTAGTCTCTCCATGAATTTGTAAAACATTATATCTCCAAATTTTCTAAAATAATTCCTAACCTGTTGTTCTGTAATATCCTTCTTTAAGTTGTGTACTATTATCTTGCAGCTATTAGTTCTGGCTGCCACCTTTGTTGCTGTTTAACACTCTTCGCCCTCGTCTCTTACTTTAACTGCCCTTTCTTTTTTTTTCTATCAATCTACTGTTACAACTCGCTTTCAATAGTTTTCCTTCCTATACACTATGTCAATACCCCTGAGTTTCCTCCCCACTCTTACCTGTGATTTACTGTCTCCACGAACTATGTCTCTATTATTACCATTTTAGTACATATCTCATCATACACATCTTACACCACAAAAAAATATGCCTCTATGGTTGTATTGCATCCGTCCTGCATTACCTCACAAACACTTCCACTCCCTTACAAAAAATGTATACATCAACATATTTCTATCATTCCTGATTCATACACTTCACATTTGTTGTCATTTTTCTCATACATTGTTTTCATTATTATAGCATCACTATCATGTGTGTCCTGCGTCGTATAAACCTACTACACTGAACCTTATTTGTTTACCTTTATATTTGTCAGCCCTCTCTAATGTGTCTCCCTTTCCCTCTCTTACAACTCTAAAAAAATTCACTGGCCACACATGATCGCGATTTGTTGTATACACTCTTTTTTTTTTTTTGACAACGATTCTTATTACTCATTTACTCTTATCTATCATCTGTGGAGCAAAAACACATTTTAATAATACATTACAACAAAACTGAATATATTTAATTACTCTGCCTGAAGATCCTTGAAATTTTACTATCTCTTGCCCATGAATGTCTTTCTCCTACACAATTTACAATCTATTAACGTCGTAACTTCTCTGTCGTTGTGATCTCCCTTCTTTGCTCAACACATGTTCTGCTTAACACACACAATCCATATTAAATTTTGTCAACGTGCCCTAACTTCTAGGTACCTGTGACCCACTCACAGCGCAGTTGTACTCACTTGACCTGACGTCGTCACTGGCGCCATTTGTAGCAGGAGGTTTATTACGCCCTTCTTTTGAATTGATTGTAATCCGTAATCGCTGATCGCCTTGCCGTGTCGTCTTGATGTAACCCCGTGATCTCTGGGGTTCTTTCGTACTTCGCGCTGTATCTTGTGGTTACCGCTCTGACCCCGTCAGTTCGTTCGTCGCCAGTCAAGGATACAGCTGGACTGATTCGATAGACTCAACAACAACTGTTTGATAACATAAATGTTCAGCCTTTATTTCATTCACAGTACATGCCCTCGAGTTTCGAGGGAACACATTGACATTGACTTCCACCAATCTAAATTCGTGGGCTTATCATACACCATACACTGCAAACACTTTCGTTCACGTTCCAGATAAATAACAAAGTTCAGCTGACCACAGGACAACTGCCGGAATTGAGTAGCGAGTTCCCCGTGCCACACATCAATGGACAATTTTAACAGTTCAATTAATAACACACCCGTGGCTGACTTGCATAGTGAACTCAATGTATAATTATATCAAATAAACGCTCTTGCTCTCACCTTCCTTGTAGTTTACAAAGTTCAGTACATAACACACATTTGGCTAACTTGAGTGGTGAGCTCAAGGTATAAATATATCAATGAAATGCTCTTGCTCTCACCTTCCTTGTAGTTTACAAAGCTCAGCCAATAATAACACATGTAGCTGACGTGATTAGTGATCTCACTGTCTAACAAATCACTGAAACGCTCTGAATCTAGCATTTCTTGTACTTGCAAAAGCTCAGCCAACAGCAACACATTTAGCTGACGTGAGTAGTGATCTCACTGTCTAACATCAATGAAACGCTCTGGATCTAGCATTTCTTGTACTTGTAAAAGCTCATTTACACTGCTTATATTTCGTGCACTTCTGGTAGCCATTTCACTGGGCTGTCTACCCTAAGAATTACTGTTTCGTTTAACTTACTTAGGCTACACACTACTTGTACTATCACACAAATTTTATGACTAGTTCCTATGAAGACCAGCAGGCTCACTGTCTACCTACTGTCTCGACCAACTCTCTCAGACTAACTTGTCTTGCGCACTCCTGACAACTCACTAGCCACATGCGCATTCCCTTAATTTCACGAGATTTTCTCATCTCTCTCTGACTGACTCATGTTCATTATTTTCTCGAGCACTTGAACACCTCTCAGCCCTCCTTCCTAATTATCCCCCCTTTGTTTACATCTTGCCCTTCACTCACTAATTTAATATCGCTGCTATCTCTTGTTTCAAACTTACTATTGCTATAGCCTGTTTCAACTATACCCCCTCTATACACTGTTTCATTGCCTTCTATCTTCTCCGAGTTATTGAAACACTCTTAATAACTCCTTAACTCCTATTCCCCTCTTATTTACATCCACTCCTCTTCAGCTCCTATCATGGATCTCCTCTACCCTTACTTCCTTTCCTCTCACTACTCTTCTACCCTTTTTACTTATCTCTTCCGTATTTTGTCTCATAACTATCATATCTGTGATAACCTTTATTATCTTCTCTCCCTCTATCATAATGTTGCTTATATCTATTATTCCTTTGATCCTTGTCCTATCCCTTCTAAAATCATACACACCCGGTTGCACCTCGTATCTATCCTTCCATATTCGATCATCTTGATCACCGTATAAATCATTGTTTCTATATCCATAATCATCAGTTTGATTCTCTCTTACGTCGTTTATATTTCTCTTATATCTGTGATAACTTTCCCTCTTATTTTCTCTACTCTTACCATTATACGGTTGCCTCTTCTCTTCCACATCAGATATATCCTTAAACATTCTCTCCTCTTGTTCTCTTGTTAGTCTTTCTATGTCGGCTGCGTTTAGATTCCACAGACCCCCCTTACTTTCTGCCTCTTGTGTCTTTTCTGTTTCTTGTGATCTCTCCGTTTTATTCATTGTTATTGCTTCTATTCTATGGGTTCTATCCACCCTATACCTTGCAATTGGCAACATACTCTCTATGTTAGCAGTGAATTTCTCTATTATCTTTAACATTTTGTCCCCACTATCCTGCGCCTGCATTTGTTCATCCCCTTTCTCTTTTATTAATAATATATTCTCATTAATACTATCTACCTGTGTTCCATCCAGTCTATGTCTTGCCCCTTTTAATATATCTTCCTCTATGCCACTACTGCATTCCATTTCACTGCCTAACCTTTCCCTCGTATTTTGAGTTTTAATCCCATCTTCGTCTTTATCGCCCCTTGTCACTACTTTTTCATTAACAATATTAACCTGCACTCCTCTATCTTTTATATTTGTTTGTTTGTCCGTCGCTGTTCCCCTATTTCTTGTTCCCTTCTGAACCATTTGTGTAGCACTATCTGTGCACTCTTTTATTTCAGTCTGTGTGTATTTTTCTTCTTTTTCAATCTCTCTAACTATGTCGTTTTCCGTACCTACTCCGATATTAATATATCTTTTTAAATCACTAGCTTCCAACCTTGTCTGTGTCTCCTTTGTCTCATGTGTCTTTCTTACTTTCCTACCCTTTTTAGATTTCTTACAGCCTAAACTTTCTACTCCCTTCATGTCATCTTCATCTGCCGTCAACAAATCTTCATTGTCAGATATATCCACTGTCTGATCTGCTATTGTGTCCATTGACCTAATAACTTTGTCATTTTGTTTTCTGATCCTGTTATTCACCTGGGATCCCGTACAACCTATTATCTATTTTATTCTCTAGCCTATCTTTTCTCCCTCTACTCTTGTGTCTATAAAATGGTTTTGCCTTTCGGTTGTCTTGGTATTTGTTTCTTATTACTGGTCTGTAAATTTGCACTGTTATTTTGCTACTCTTTATTGTATGTTCCTTATTTAAAATATTATTAACTATACTACTGTCTTTATAAAGTACTATGGCCGTATTTCTGTTGTCTAGTCTCTCCATGAATTTGTAAAACATTATATCTCCAAATTTTCTAAAATAATTCCTAACCTGTTGTTCTGTAATATCCTTCTTTAAGTTGTGTACTATTATCTTGCAGCTATTAGTTCTGGCTGCCACCTTTGTTGCTGTTTAACACTCTTCGCCCTCGTCTCTTACTTTAACTGCCCTTTCTTTTTTTTTCTATCAATCTACTGTTACAACTCGCTTTCAATAGTTTTCCTTCCTATACACTATGTCAATACCCCTGAGTTTCCTCCCCACTCTTACCTGTGATTTACTGTCTCCACGAACTATGTCTCTATTATTACCATTTTAGTACATATCTCATCATACACATCTTACACCACAAAAAAATATGCCTCTATGGTTGTATTGCATCCGTCCTGCATTACCTCACAAACACTTCCACTCCCTTACAAAAAATGTATACATCAACATATTTCTATCATTCCTGATTCATACACTTCACATTTGTTGTCATTTTTCTCATACATTGTTTTCATTATTATAGCATCACTATCATGTGTGTCCTGCGTCGTATAAACCTACTACACTGAACCCTTATTTGTTTACCTTTATATTTGTCAGCCCTCTCTAATGTGTCTCCCTTTCCCTCTCTTACAACTCTAAAAAAATTCACTGGCCACACATGATCGCGATTTGTTGTATACACTCTTTTTTTTTTTTTTTTTGACAACGATTCTTATTACTCATTTACTCTTATCTATCATCTGTGGAGCAAAAACACATTTTAATAATACATTACAACAAAACTGAATATATTTAATTACTCTGCCTGAAGATCCTTGAAATTTTACTATCTCTTGCCCATGAATGTCTTTCTCCTACACAATTTACAATCTATTAACGTCGTAACTTCTCTGTCGTTGTGATCTCCCTTCTTTGCTCAACACATGTTCTGCTTAACACACACAATCCATATTGAATTTTGTCAACGTGCCCTAACTTCTAGGTACCTGTGACCCACTCACAGCGCAGTTGTACTCACTTGACCTGACGTCGTCACTGGCGCCATTTGTAGCAGGAGGTTTATTACGCCCTTCTTTTGAATTGATTGTAATCCGTAATCGCTGATCGCCTTGCCGTGTCGTCTTGATGTAACCCCGTGATCTCTGGGGTTCTTTCGTACTTCGCGCTGTATCTTGTGGTTACCGCTCTGACCCCGTCAGTTCGTTCGTCGCCAGTCAAGGATACAGCTGGACTGATTCGATAGACTCAACAACAACTGTTTGATAACATAAATGTTCAGCCTTTATTTCATTCACAGTACATGCCCTCGAGTTTCGAGGGAACACATTGACATTGACTTCCACCAATCTAAATTCGTGGGCTTATCATACACCATACACTGCAAACACTTTCGTTCACGTTCCAGATAAATAACAAAGTTCAGCTGACCACAGGACAACTGCCGGAATTAAGTAGCGAGTTCCCCGTGCCACACATCAATGGACAATTTTAACAGTTCAATTAATAACACACCCGTGGCTGACTTGCATAGTGAACTCAATGTATAATTATATCAAATAAACGCTCTTGCTCTCACCTTCCTTGTAGTTTACAAAGTTCAGTACATAACACACATTGGGCTAACTTGAGTGGTGAGCTCAATGTATAAATATATCAATGAAACGCTCTTGCTCTCACCTTCCTTGTAGTTTACAAAGCTCAGCCAATAATAACACATTTAGCTGACGTGATTAGTGATCTCACTGTCTAACAAATCACTGAAACGCTCTGAATCTAGCATTTCTTGTACTTGCAAAAGCTCAGCCAACAACAACACATTTAGCTGACGTGAGTAGTGATCTCACTGTCTAACATCAATGAAACGCTCTGGATCTAGCATTTCTTGTACTTGTGAAGCTCCGCTAATAAGAACACATTTAGCTGACGTGAGTATTGATCTCACTGTCTAACATCACTGAAACGCTCTGGATCTAGCATTTCTTGTACTTGTAAAAGCTCATTTACACTGCTTATATTTCGTGCACTTCTGGTAGCCATTTCACTGGGCTGTCTACCCTAAGAATTACTGTTTCGTTTAACTTACTTAGGCTACACACTACTTGTACTATCACACAAATTTTATGACTAGTTCCTATGAAGACCAGCAGGCTCACTGTCTACCTACTGTCTCGACCAACTCTCTCAGACTAACTTGTCTTGCGCACTCCTGACAACTCACTAGCCACATGCGCATTCCCTTAATTTCACGAGATTTTCTCATCTCTCTCTGACTGACTCATGTTCATTATTTTCTCGAGCACTTGAACACCTCTCAGCCCTCCTTCCTAATTATCCCCCCTTTGTTTACATCTTGCCCTTCACTCACTAATTTCCTATCGATGCTATCTCCTGTTTCAAACTTACTATTGCTATAGCCTGTTTCAACTATACCCCCTCTATACACTGTTTCATTGCCTTCTATCTTCTCCGAGTTATTGAAACACTCTTAATAACTCCTTAACTCCTATTCCCCTCTTATTTACATCCACTCCTCTTCAGCTCCTATCATGGATCTCCTCTACCCTTACTTCCTTTCCTCTCACTACTCTTCTACCCTTTTTACTTATCTCTTCCGTATTTTGTCTCATAACTATCATATCTGTGATAACCTTTATTATCTTCTCTCCCTCTATCATAATGTTGCTTATATCTATTATTCCTTTGATCCCTTGTCCTATCCCTTCTAAAATCATACACACCCGGTTGCACCTCGTATCTATCCTTCCATATTCGATCATCTTGATCACCGTATAAATCATTGTTTCTATATCCATAATCATCAGTTTGATTCTCTCTTACGTCGTTTATATTTCTCTTATATCTGTGATAACTTTCCCTCTTATTTTCTCTACTCTTACCATTATACGGTTGCCTCTTCTCTTCCACATCAGATATATCCTTAAACATTCTCTCCTCTTGTTCTCTTGTTAGTCTTTCTATGTCGGCTGCGTTTAGATTCCACAGACCCCCCTTACTTTCTGCCTCTTGTGTCTTTTCTGTTTCTTGTGATCTCTCCGTTTTATTCATTGTTATTGCTTCTATTCTATGGGTTCTATCCACCCTATACCTTGCAATTGGCAACATACTCTCTATGTTAGCAGTGAATTTCTCTATTATCTTTAACATTTTGTCCCCACTATCCTGCGCCTGCATTTGTTCATCCCCTTTCTCTTTTATTAATAATATATTCTCATTAATACTATCTACCTGTGTTCCATCCAGTCTATGTCTTGCCCCTTTTAATATATCTTCCTCTATGCCACTACTGCATTCCATTTCACTGCCTAACCTTTCCCTCGTATTTTGAGTTTTAATCCCATCTTCGTCTTTATCGCCCCTTGTCACTACTTTTTCATTAACAATATTAACCTGCACTCCTCTATCTTTTATATTTGTTTGTTTGTCCGTCGCTGTTCACCTATTTCTTGTTCCCTTCTGAACCATTTGTGTAGCACTATCTGTGCACTCTTTTATTTCAGTCTGTGTGTATTTTTCTTCTTTTTCAATCTCTCTAACTATGTCGTTTTCCGTACCTACTCCGATATTAACATATCTTTTTAAATCACTAGCTTCCAACCTTGTCTGTGTCTCCTTTGTCTCATGTGTCTTTCTTACTTTCCTACCCTTTTTAGATTTCTTACAGCCTAAACTTTCTACTCCCTTCATGTCATCTTCATCTGCCGTCAACAAATCTTCATTGTCAGTATATCCACTGTCTGATCTGCTATTGTGTCCATTGTCCTAATAACTTTGTCATTTTGTTTTCTGATCCTGTTATTCACCTGGATCCCGTACAACCTATTATCTATTTTATTCTCTAGCCTATCTTTTCTCCCTCTACTCTTGTATCTATAAAATGGTTTTGCCTTTCGGTTGTCTTGGTATTTGTTTCTTATTACTGGTCTGTAAATTTGCACTGTTATTTTGCTACTCTTTATTGTATGTTCCTTATTTAAAATATTATTAACTATACTACTGTCTTTATAAAGTACTATGGCCGTATTTCTGTTGTCTAGTCTCTCCATGAATTTGTAAAACATTATATCTCCAAATTTTCTAAAATAATTCCTAACCTGTTGTTCTGTAATATCCTTCTTTAAGTTGTGTACTATTATCTTGCAGCTATTAGTTCTGGCTGCCACCTTTGTTGCTGTTTAACACTCTTCGCCCTCGTCTCTTACTTTAACTGCCCTTTCTTTTTTTTTCTATCAATCTACTGTTACAACTCGCTTTCAATAGTTTTCCTTCCTATACACTATGTCAATACCCCTGAGTTTCCTCCCCACTCTTACCTGTGATTTACTGTCTCCACGAACTATGTCTCTATTATTACCATTTTAGTACATATCTCATCATACACATCTTACACCACAAAAAAATATGCCTCTATGGTTGTATTGCATCCGTCCTGCATTACCTCACAAACACTTCCACTCCCTTACAAAAAATGTATACATCAACATATTTCTATCATTCCTGATTCATACACTTCACATTTGTTGTCATTTTTCTCATACATTGTTTTCATTATTATAGCATCACTATCATGTGTGTCCTGCGTCGTATAAACCTACTACACTGAACCCTTATTTGTTTACCTTTATATTTGTCAG
This sequence comes from Megaustenia siamemsis, assembly GCA_032433765.1. Classification (NCBI taxonomy): domain Eukaryota; kingdom Metazoa; phylum Mollusca; class Gastropoda; order Stylommatophora; family Ariophantidae; genus Megaustenia; species Megaustenia siamemsis. The sequence continues at coordinate 75,231,737 of JAVIAB010000051.1, read as the reverse complement.
CCCTCTCTAATGTGTCTCCCTTTCCCTCTCTTACAACTCTAAAAAAATTCACTGGCCACACATGATCGCGATTTGTTGTATACACTCTTTTTTTTTTTTTTTGACAACGATTCTTATTACTCATTTACTCTTATCTATCATCTGTGGAGCAAAAACACATTTTAATAATACATTACAACAAAACTGAATATATTTAATTACTCTGCCTGAAGATCCTTGAAATTTTACTATCTCTTGCCCATGAATGTCTTTCTCCTACACAATTTACAATCTATTAACGTCGTAACTTCTCTGTCGTTGTGATCTCCCTTCTTTGCTCAACACATGTTCTGCTTAACACACACAATCCATATTAAATTTTGTCAACGTGCCCTAACTTCTAGGTACCTGTGACCCACTCACAGCGCAGTTGTACTCACTTGACCTGACGTCGTCACTGGCGCCATTTGTAGCAGGAGGTTTATTACGCCCTTCTTTTGAATTGATTGTAATCCGTAATCGCTGATCGCCTTGCCGTGTCGTCTTGATGTAACCCCGTGATCTCTGGGGTTCTTTCGTACTTCGCGCTGTATCTTGTGGTTACCGCTCTGACCCCGTCAGTTCGTTCGTCGCCAGTCAAGGATACAGCTGGACTGATTCGATAGACTCAACAACAACTGTTTGATAACATAAATGTTCAGCCTTTATTTCATTCACAGTACATGCCCTCGAGTTTCGAGGGAACACATTGACATTGACTTCCACCAATCTAAATTCGTGGGCTTATCATACACCATACACTGCAAACACTTTCGTTCACGTTCCAGATAAATAACAAAGTTCAGCTGACCACAGGACAACTGCCGGAATTGAGTAGCGAGTTCCCCGTGCCACACATCAATGGACAATTTTAACAGTTCAATTAATAACACACCCGTGGCTGACTTGCATAGTGAACTCAATGTATAATTATATCAAATAAACGCTCTTGCTCTCACCTTCCTTGTAGTTTACAAAGTTCAGTACATAACACACATTTGGCTAACTTGAGTGGTGAGCTCAAGGTATAAATATATCAATGAAATGCTCTTGCTCTCACCTTCCTTGTAGTTTACAAAGCTCAGCCAATAATAACACATGTAGCTGACGTGATTAGTGATCTCACTGTCTAACAAATCACTGAAACGCTCTGAATCTAGCATTTCTTGTACTTGCAAAAGCTCAGCCAACAACAACACATTTAGCTGACGTGAGTAGTGATCTCACTGTCTAACATCAATGAAACGCTCTGGATCTAGCATTTCTTGTACTTGTAAAAGCTCATTTACACTGCTTATATTTCGTGCACTTCTGGTAGCCATTTCACTGGGCTGTCTACCCTAAGAATTACTGTTTCGTTTAACTTACTTAGGCTACACACTACTTGTACTATCACACAAATTTTATGACTAGTTCCTATGAAGACCAGCAGGCTCACTGTCTACCTACTGTCTCGACCAACTCTCTCAGACTAACTTGTCTTGCGCACTCCTGACAACTCACTAGCCACATGCGCATTCCCTTAATTTCACGAGATTTTCTCATCTCTCTCTGACTGACTCATGTTCATTATTTTCTCGAGCACTTGAACACCTCTCAGCCCTCCTTCCTAATTATCCCCCCTTTGTTTACATCTTGCCCTTCACTCACTAATTTAATATCGCTGCTATCTCTTGTTTCAAACTTACTATTGCTATAGCCTGTTTCAACTATACCCCCTCTATACACTGTTTCATTGCCTTCTATCTTCTCCGAGTTATTGAAACACTCTTAATAACTCCTTAACTCCTATTCCCCTCTTATTTACATCCACTCCTCTTCAGCTCCTATCATGGATCTCCTCTACCCTTACTTCCTTCCTCTCACTACTCTTCTACCCTTTTTACTTATCTCTTCCGTATTTTGTCTCATAACTATCATATCTGTGATAACCTTTATTATCTTCTCTCCCTCTATCATAATGTTGCTTATATCTATTATTCCTTTGATCCCTTGTCCTATCCCTTCTAAAATCATACACACCCGGTTGCACCTCGTATCTATCCTTCCATATTCGATCATCTTGATCACCGTATAAATCATTGTTTCTATATCCATAATCATCAGTTTGATTCTCTCTTACGTCGTTTATATTTCTCTTATATCTGTGATAACTTTCCCTCTTATTTTCTCTACTCTTACCATTATACGGTTGCCTCTTCTCTTCCACATCAGATATATCCTTAAACATTCTCTCCTCTTGTTCTCTTGTTAGTCTTTCTATGTCGGCTGCGTTTAGATTCCACAGACCCCCCTTACTTTCTGCCTCTTGTGTCTTTTCTGTTTCTTGTGATCTCTCCGTTTTATTCATTGTTATTGCTTCTATTCTATGGGTTCTATCCACCCTATACCTTGCAATTGGCAACATACTCTCTATGTTAGCAGTGAATTTCTCTATTATCTTTAACATTTTGTCCCCACTATCCTGCGCCTGCATTTGTTCATCCCCTTTCTCTTTTATTAATAATATATTCTCATTAATACTATCTACCTGTGTTCCATCCAGTCTATGTCTTGCCCCTTTTAATATATCTTCCTCTATGCCACTACTGCATTCCATTTCACTGCCTAACCTTTCCCTCGTATTTTGAGTTTTAATCCCATCTTCGTCTTTATCGCCCCTTGTCACTACTTTTTCATTAACAATATTAACCTGCACTCCTCTATCTTTTATATTTGTTTGTTTGTCCGTCGCTGTTCCCCTATTTCTTGTTCCCTTCTGAACCATTTGTGTAGCACTATCTGTGCACTCTTTTATTTCAGTCTGTGTGTATTTTTCTTCTTTTTCAATCTCTCTAACTATGTCGTTTTCCGTACCTACTCCGATATTAATATATCTTTTTAAATCACTAGCTTCCAACCTTGTCTGTGTCTCCTTTGTCTCATGTGTCTTTCTTACTTTCCTACCCTTTTTAGATTTCTTACAGCCTAAACTTTCTACTCCCTTCATGTCATCTTCATCTGCCGTCAACAAATCTTCATTGTCAGATATATCCACTGTCTGATCTGCTATTGTGTCCATTGACCTAATAACTTTGTCATTTTGTTTTCTGATCCTGTTATTCACCTGGGATCCCGTACAACCTATTATCTATTTTATTCTCTAGCCTATCTTTTCTCCCTCTACTCTTGTGTCTATAAAATGGTTTTGCCTTTCGGTTGTCTTGGTATTTGTTTCTTATTACTGGTCTGTAAATTTGCACTGTTATTTTGCTACTCTTTATTGTATGTTCCTTATTTAAAATATTATTAACTATACTACTGTCTTTATAAAGTACTATGGCCGTATTTCTGTTGTCTAGTCTCTCCATGAATTTGTAAAACATTATATCTCCAAATTTTCTAAAATAATTCCTAACCTGTTGTTCTGTAATATCCTTCTTTAAGTTGTGTACTATTATCTTGCAGCTATTAGTTCTGGCTGCCACCTTTGTTGCTGTTTAACACTCTTCGCCCTCGTCTCTTACTTTAACTGCCCTTTCTTTTTTTTTCTATCAATCTACTGTTACAACTCGCTTTCAATAGTTTTCCTTCCTATACACTATGTCAATACCCCTGAGTTTCCTCCCCACTCTTACCTGTGATTTACTGTCTCCACGAACTATGTCTCTATTATTACCATTTTAGTACATATCTCATCATACACATCTTACACCACAAAAAAATATGCCTCTATGGTTGTATTGCATCCGTCCTGCATTACCTCACAAACACTTCCACTCCCTTACAAAAAATGTATACATCAACATATTTCTATCATTCCTGATTCATACACTTCACATTTGTTGTCATTTTTCTCATACATTGTTTTCATTATTATAGCATCACTATCATGTGTGTCCTGCGTCGTATAAACCTACTACACTGAACCCTTATTTGTTTACCTTTATATTTGTCAGCCCTCTCTAATGTGTCTCCCTTTCCCTCTCTTCCAACTCTAAAAAAATTCACTGGCCACACATGATCGCGATTTGTTGTATACACTCTTTTTTTTTTTTTTTGACAACGATTCTTATTACTCATTTACTCTTATCTATCATCTGTGGAGCAAAAACACATTTTAATAATACATTACAACAAAACTGAATATATTTAATTACTCTGCCTGAAGATCCTTGAAATTTTACTATCTCTTGCCCATGAATGTCTTTCTCCTACACAATTTACAATCTATTAACGTCGTAACTTCTCTGTCGTTGTGATCTCCCTTCTTTGCTCAACACATGTTCTGCTTAACACACACAATCCATATTGAATTTTGTCAACGTGCCCTAACTTCTAGGTACCTGTGACCCACTCACAGCGCAGTTGTACTCACTTGACCTGACGTCGTCACTGGCGCCATTTGTAGCAGGAGGTTTATTACGCCCTTCTTTTGAATTGATTGTAATCCGTAATCGCTGATCGCCTTGCCGTGTCGTCTTGATGTAACCCCGTGATCTCTGGGGTTCTTTCGTACTTCGCGCTGTATCTTGTGGTTACCGCTCTGACCCCGTCAGTTCGTTCGTCGCCAGTCAAGGATACAGCTGGACTGATTCGATAGACTCAACAACAACTGTTTGATAACATAAATGTTCAGCCTTTATTTCATTCACAGTACATGCCCTCGAGTTTCGAGGGAACACATTGACATTGACTTCCACCAATCTAAATTCGTGGGCTTATCATACACCATACACTGCAAACACTTTCGTTCACGTTCCAGATAAATAACAAAGTTCAGCTGACCACAGGACAACTGCCGGAATTGAGTAGCGAGTTCCCCGTGCCACACATCAATGGACAATTTTAACAGTTCAATTAATAACACACCCGTGGCTGACTTGCATAGTGAACTCAATGTATAATTATATCAAATAAACGCTCTTGCTCTCACCTTCCTTGTAGTTTACAAAGTTCAGTACATAACACACATTTGGCTAACTTGAGTGGTGAGCTCAAGGTATAAATATATCAATGAAACGCTCTTGCTCTCACCTTCCTTGTAGTTTACAAAGCTCAGCCAATAATAACACATGTAGCTGACGTGATTAGTGATCTCACTGTCTAACAAATCACTGAAACGCTCTGAATCTAGCATTTCTTGTACTTGCAAAAGCTCAGCCAACAACAACACATTTAGCTGACGTGAGTAGTGATCTCACTGTCTAACATCAATGAAACGCTCTGGATCTAGCATTTCTTGTACTTGTGAAGCTCCGCTAATAAGAACACATTTAGCTGACGTGAGTATTGATCTCACTGTCTAACATCACTGAAACGCTCTGGATCTAGCATTTCTTGTACTTGTAAAAGCTCATTTACACTGCTTATATTTCGTGCACTTCTGGTAGCCATTTCACTGGGCTGTCTACCCTAAGAATTACTGTTTCGTTTAACTTACTTAGGCTACACACTACTTGTACTATCACACAAATTTTATGACTAGTTCCTATGAAGACCAGCAGGCTCACTGTCTACCTACTGTCTCGACCAACTCTCTCAGACTAACTTGTCTTGCGCACTCCTGACAACTCACTAGCCACATGCGCATTCCCTTAATTTCACGAGATTTTCTCATCTCTCTCTGACTGACTCATGTTCATTATTTTCTCGAGCACTTGAACACCTCTCAGCCCTCCTTCCTAATTATCCCCCTTTGTTTACATCTTGCCCTTCACTCACTAATTTCCTATCGCTGCTATCTCCTGTTTCAAACTTACTATTGCTATAGCCTGTTTCAACTATACCCCCTCTATACACTGTTTCAATAGGACGGAGCAAAGCACCTATGAACCCACGGGTTTGTAGAATCTCTCTCCGCCGCTTAAGATTCGGTTTCTTTTTAGTGAGAAGTCTCAACTTGTTCTTGTGTCGACGTAGCTTGCACTTCTGTCGCTGAGTGAGTCTAACATTACCTTTTAATATGTTATGACAACACTCGCACAAAAAGTTAATGAGTTTGGGAGAGGCTGTTTTTAATATGGCTCTTAAACCGCTCGGCGAGGCGGCGCGCATACATTTCACCGTGCCGTCTAAGTGCTTCATCACACATGATTCTCTACTTTGGCACGTAGACGATTTGTCTCTCCCCCGGAATATTTTTGTTCTCAACCTAAGATTATCAGGTGTGTCCTGACGAAGATCGACCAGCAAATAACCGTGAGGAGTCGCTGTCGCGTCCTTAAAAGTATCTTGGAGGTACCCCACCTGACCGGGGTACATTTGTTTACCCAGATTCATAATTTGACTCCCGTCTCTCGGGTTCTTGAAAAGGACTAAATAGTGCGTATTGAGACCTATGGTTCGATGTTCTTTATTTTTTCCGAATAGATTGTGAACAATGTACATCACACTAATATCTCTGTGATGACTACCTTTGGTAAATAATTTTGTTACCCGCTCGTCCGTCTCAGACATCAAGTCATCGATGACGATCAGTCTTCTCTTCTTACCACCTTCCAATTTATCGACGTCTGGTAGACCCTCGATAAATTTCACTGACCCCATAGTCTCGTATATCGGCTGCCATTCCGCATAACACCATATAACTTCCTCCGGTACTGGGACAGCTAGCTCATGAAGGTTCTGTATAAACTTTTGCACAAATACCGTTTTCCCACACCCGGTAGGACCGGCTATCAGAGCTGTGAAGGGATGATTCCATCGGGGATCCATCCTCACAAGTGCTACTAACTTTAGTGATTACGCTCCCGACAAAAATAACGAGTGATTTTAGGTCAGCGCGCGAGGTTTCCCCCTCTTCAACAAACACCTATTTTTAAAATCCACAACCTATATAAAAACTATAGGGGAAGGAGTTTCCTAGTCTCAGGCCGCATCACCCTATTGGGTCAGTGAGGTCACTGAACATGTCGCAACACGACTGATTACCACGCCTGATAACGTATTGCGTTAGCTACTATAAATAGACGGTACTCGACCCGATAAACGTAACGGGTATAAAAACCCCCCAGTCGATCAGTGTACACGCACACACATAACCAACGTCTGTTGCCAGGTGGTTTGTGTTTGTTTTTCTTTGAATATGGAGTCGTGTAGCTTGAATACGCCAATTTCGTTTGATGTCAGTGATCAGCGCATATTTATGTCACGTGGAAATGAGACTGTAGTTCCATTGTCTAAAGATGGCGTTAAGGCAGTCTCGGTTTGTGTTTTTCGTAACAGACCATTGATAAATATAAGGACATATAGCGGTGATAGTTTTTTTAAGTTTCCTACCAGAACTGTGATAACACTATCGAGAGAGGAATTTATCACGTTAGTTGAGATGCGAGAGGAAATTTTAACCGCTTATGCTAACCTCAACTACACACCGCCTGTTGTTAACCAGATCAGCTACACGCCACCTCTCGTTAACCAGATCAACTACACGCCACCTCTCGTTAATCAGATCAACTACACGCGGCCTGTCGTTAACCACCAAAACTACATACCATCTCTTGTTAACCCGAATCTCATCGACTACACGCCCCCTTTGTTAATCAAGGGAACCTCGCTCTTGTTAATCAGACGACAGATCCGGCAGCCAATATGAATGCCGCGGGTGTTTCAGCAGAGTCACCAATTACCTATTCCAGCTTTGATCAAGGTTTTGTCAAAATGGAGGGCGGTTGTGTTTTGAAGGCTAATGAAACTTCCTATGCACCCGTGTTTGATAAAAAAAGGTAAAGTACGAGACTTGAACCGGCGTCTTAGCACGCGAGTTTACACCCATATGTGCTCGGCCGCCTATCCAGAAATGTTCGGATATTTCTGTATAGTGTAGCCTCAAGCATCGAAACTCAGATGCGAAGCGACATTCCTCACATTCCCAGGATAATGTCCTGGTACCCATTTCTGCCAACGGCTGGGTCGACCGTAGGGGTATTTTTTTTCCAACCACGAGTACAATTCACACTGCTCCCAGCGGGAATCGAACACGGGTTGTCCGAACGTCGGTAGTCCAGTCGAGTGGTTTTCCCAACTAGGCTACCGATGCCCCCCATTTTTGATAGACATTTAACAAACACTACCACCAAAACAGGAGGGAGGAAACCCAGACGCTTAAAATTATCAACAACCGGACAGTAATATATATATATATTTATTATTTTCAAATATGTGTTGTATATTTGTTGTATTAATAAAGTTGTGAAATATAGAACGAATTTTGTTTTGGTTTACCATGAATGTGAGAGAGAGAGAGAGACAGAGAGAGAGAGAGAGAGAGAGAGAGAGACAGAGAGAATTTCGCTGGTTGATACTTTGTGTGGCTTGATGATAGGACATGAAGGGATGATGATGGTGTTGAGGGTGGCACTTGATGATGATGATAGGACATGAAGGGGTGATGATGCTGTTGAGGGTGGCACATGATGATGATGATGGTGTTGAGGGTGTGGCTTGGTGATGATGATGATGATGATGATGATAGGACATGAAGGGATGATGATGGTGTTGAGGGTGGCACATGATGATAGGACATGAAGGGATGATGATGGTGTTGAGGGTGGTACATGATGATGATAGGACATGAAGGGATGATGATGGTGTTGAGGGTGGCACATGATGATGATAGGACAAAAAGGGATGATGATGGTGTTGAGGGTGGCACATGATGATGATAGGAAGGGTTGATGATGGTGTTGAGGGTGGCACATGATGATGATGTGTCAATTTGTGTGCCTTGGTGATGATGATAGGACATGAAGGGTTGATGATGCTGTTGAAGGTGGCACATGATGTTGGTAGCGATAACACACGACCATTCAAGGCACATCGTCCCAAGTCCGCTGTTTGCCCCGCCCGCGAGCTACCCCCCTGCGCAGACCCCTTTTAGAACCGCTGTTGTCCGCGAGAGACGACCCCTTTTAGATCCGCTGTCGCCCGAGATAACCTAAGAGATGCCGAGCCGATCACGCACCACGAGATAAGCCGTCACGCACCAACGCACACCACGACCACCGAGATAAGCCGTCAGGCACCAACGTACACCACGAGATAAGCCGATCACCGAGATAATAAGCCGATTATCGGACTTTTGCACGGGTTTGGTGCCAGTTTCGTGCGGTATCGGTGCAAAATCTATTGTTTTTGGTGCAATTTCGGTGCATGCACGTGCACTTTTAGAGGGGTAAACAGCCACCAACACTACTTACTGCTACTACCAAAACTATAATTACTAGTATTCATACTACTACAACTACCACTACTACTTATTTTAATTCAACTACTGCTAATACTTCTACTACATCCATTTTTAGTAAGAGTAATAATAATTATAGGTTATCTCCAGAACTAAATCACCGTGTTCTAGTAGGATACTCAAAAGCAAACATACCAAGGAGATGATCTTTCTAGTAAAATACTCAAGAGCAAACATACCGAGGAGATTATCTTTCCATAACTACACCACGGGGCAAGGTGAATCGAGATTCTGTGTTGTCCAAACCTCAGAATTCCCCAACCGGTATAGATTTATTTATTTCAAAGGAACACAAACGTGGTACGTTTAGTGGCAATTAAACCGTAAGAGATGCCGGACGAGATTCACTCACTAGCCGACGTAGACACCCTACTGAGCTGTTTTGTGTTTGGGGTTTACTTCCCTAGCCTTTGTACCAATCATAGTAGTAGTACTATTGATAATTCTACTGATACTACTACTACAGTTGCTGCAAATAAATATATTTCCACCAGTGCTACTACTATTACAGCTATCACGACTACCACTGCCCGTAACTAATGCTGCTACTACTACTATTACTACTACTACTATAGCTACTGCTACTATTGTACATTCACTAAAAAGAACTGACATGATCTAATACGGGAGGTCAAAAAGTAATGCACACCAATTTTTTTCTCGGCTAATAATAAATGATAGGAATATGAAATTTTGCACACTTGGAATATGACATGTTCCAATTATGTGTACCAAATTGCACAGCATTCTGATAAATATTACGCAATCTATGAACCGTTAAAATGGAGCTTGTCAACAATGTCCGTTACAAACAGCGAATTGTCATAGAATTTCTGGTTGCGGAAAAAGAAACTGTGGCAAACATTCATAAACGACTGTGTGCAGTGTACAAATGTTCTGCAGTCGATAGGAGCACAGTTAGTCGCTGGGTTCAGAGAATTAAAGCTGCAGAAAGTGTACGAGTGGAGCTGCATGATTTACCGCGTTCTGGACGTGTTGCCTCGGCTACCAGCACAGACATGTTAAACCGGGCTGATGCCATTATTCGTAAGGATAGGCGTATCACTAGTCAGCAATTGGCATTGCAGCTTACAGTCAGCAAGGGAAGTGCAATCGCAATTTTTAAAACTCTCGGATATTCAAAGATTTGCGCTCGATGGGTTCCTCGGTGCCTAACAAATGATCACAGAGTTCAAAGGAAAACATTCTGTTCTGAATTGTTGGAGCGTTTCGGTGTTGAAGGAGAAATGTTTTTGTCAAAAATTGTTACCGGTGACGAAACGTGGGCATATTATTATGAGCCTGAAACAAAATGCAGTCAATGGAATGGCATCATCCGCAGTCACCAAAAAGAAAAAAATTCAAAACATCTCCATCAGCCGGAAAGGTGATGATCACTGTCTTCTGGGACATTGATGGTGTGATTCTTGTTGATGTAATGACAAGAGGTGAGACAATCAACTCGACAGCTTACATCAATACACTGACAAAACTCAAAAATCAGTTCCACAGAGTTCGGCCTAATAAGCCATCTGCAGATTTGTTGCTTCAACATGACAATGCACGCCCTCACACAAGTCTGGTAACACGGGAAGCAATCAACAAATTTGGTTGGACTGTACTGCCCCATCCTCCTTACAGCTCTGATCTGGCTCCCTCAGATTTCCATCTGTTTGGACCACTCAAAAAATTCCTGCGTGGGACACACTTTGACAATGATGAGGGTGTGATCCGTGCAGTTAAAAAATGGCTACGCTAGCAGGACAAAACTTGGTACAAACGAGGCATTCATGACCTAGTTTCGCGTTGGCGTAAGGCAATACGCTTGGACGGAGATTATGTTAAAAATAGGTAGTGTAAAGGGATGTTCAGCTACAATCTGTGAAAATTTCACACATTTTGCCCGAATAGTTTCCGAGAAAAAAATTGGTGTGCATTACTTTTTGACCTCCCTACGTATATACAACAAAACAATGAATAGCCATAATGTCGAAGCTTTGCGGACAATACAAAATTAGATAATTCAACTTTTCGACCGTAAAAGGTCTCAACTAAGGACAGACACAAACAAAATAAACAATTATCTGAAAAAGTCCTTTGTTACAAGAACGGATGCAACCAGACATAAGGCAAACAATGGTTCCATTAATACATAGATTACAGATTCAACAATAAAGAACAAGCAAACGTACATGCAAAGCATACCATAGCAGAACAGAATATATATTTAATCTCTGTCGAGCAGATTTCTGTCCAGTTTAACTCGTCTGCACACATCTTTGTTATGTTATGTTTTGTTTTGGTAATTATTCTCACGCCTGAACATGTATGTTTTCGAATTTGCGCATAAATGTGTCTTTTATCTCCCTGACTCCGTCGGTTCTGTTTCAGTGACGTTACCAATGGTAGTAGTGTGCGCGCACACGCACACGCACACACATACATATATAGTAAAAAAGTAAAGTACCCCCGTCACGCCAAGTGGCGTATAGGGAAATATGGTGTTAGTGACCCTATATTTTAAAAAACCTTCAGCACATGATTTTTGGGGTAATGTGGTCAGTATTACGTCCGTGCTGCTTTACTTTCCCAGAAAAAAACCCGGTACCCATTTAAGACTGGGTGAACCCAGAAGCCGTCGGTTGGGATCGAACCCTACCCCTTGTCCGTGGTAGTCCAGTTCACTAACCACTGAGCTATCGCGGCTCCCTATATATATATATGTATATATACATGCACACACACACACACACACACACAACTTCATCGAAAGAGACTCAACAAAATTATAACCTTGTGAATACATAATAGCGGATTCATCAGGGCAGACTGACAGACACAGAACGACAGAACTCAGTAGGACAAATCAGGCAGTTACACGTATACACAAGACAGACATACCAAAACAAAAGAAGACACGCATGCACAAAGTATCATCTTGATAGGCAGTTTCAATTCTAATTTAATCTAGCCAGAGTAACTCATATTCGTTATGTCCGATGCTTTTTGTTTATAATCAAGTGTTTTCTTTCAGACACTGGGTTTTAAAACAGGACTAATTATAAATGAAAAGGTTAATAAAGGAGATGTCAAAGGTGAAAAAGGGGGGGGGGGAGAATAGAAAAATTGATCAATTTGAGAGACAGAGAGAGAGAAGACATATAAAATGACAATGAAAGAGACAGACTAATGTGTACAGTTCAACATTACGGTAAACAAACATTAGATTTTACTTTTTTTATGTCATCAAAAGCAAACAAAAGAGTCACACTTGGTTCCGGAATTTAAAGTTTTAAACCATACGGTTCGTGTCCAACGTGTAGAACGTATGTGTTTCTGTGATCCAATATTATTTGGGTATGTTATATTTGGTGCCTAGCCTCATGAGTCAGATGAGAGAATGAGAGAACTTAGGCCCCGTGTTAGGAGGTGTGTGCATTAAAAAAAACCACTGACTGTGTGCATATAATTTTACAAATCAAATAATTTCTACCAAACCTCCACCACTTAAATAGCTAGGATACAAGAGAAAGAAATCTTCTTCTTTCCATTCGTCATTGCCTTTCAGTTCGAGAGGAGATATAATTTGCGATCTTCTGTTCACCTCTGCTGTTGTTATGTTTCTTAGTGCTTCTAATATTCCGTCAATCCAACTTTTTTCGTGGTCGACCTTTGAGTCTGGTGTTCTTGCAACGTTTATTGATGGCTCGTTGTGTTGTGTTTTGATCACTCTGTCGTGTCACGTGACCAAACCATTTTATCAAAAAAATCTGGATGGATAGTAACTAAACAGACAACCTGCGGCGGATATTCAGAGAAGGTAACGGAGGTCACAACTCCTGTAATATGTTATCAAAATACATAACACAATTACACTCCAGCTCATTAAGTTAAATGTCAGTGTACAAATCTGCCACCGTATCGTTTGCCGTGATATAGCTCATGTAATTCAAGCCGTTACTAACGGTAAGCTTCAATGTCTATGGAGTCAAAACTGCTACAAATATACATCGACAACTATCGACCTTGCAATATCTATGACAAAAATGGAGGCTCTTTCAGAAATCAGCTCCCTGTTTCTATGGCAATAGCGTGTCATCTAATCAGATGACGTAATCTCTATCGTAACGTATAGAATTATTATGGCCTATGGAGGCAGAAAAAGTAGTACATACTCTATGTCACCGCACTGTGTCTTTATATTTTAAAAAAGTTGAAGAAAACTATAAAATATGTTAATTATCAGCAAAGCCGTGTTTTTTTCTAACTGACAATGCAAATAACTAAGATATTTTTATATAACTGTAATTATGATAATTTATGGTAATAATTGAAGGAACTATTTTACATAGCGTAAATTACCGTAACCGTTGTATACAAAATATCAGGTTAAAGGTCAACCTAAAGGTTTGGATGCAAACAGTGAGAGCAGAACTCACATGATAAAATTGTTTCATTATTGAAAATTCCCTCTTAATAACAGAATGTGGTTGAGAGATATCTTGCAGCAAGAGAAACTTACTCTTACTCAAATATTGTCACTACTTAAAACATAAAAAGAATGGCAGAAGAATACTGAATTAATTTTATGTGGTCCGATGAACGCTAATTCAAATCAAATGGCGATCTAGTGGTACAACGAAGTAACGATAGAGACATCTATTTTGTTCTCCGTGCTTTTAAGCAAAGGTGTGTGATCATCTGAGGGCTATAGTGACATAACAACTTATCTAGAGCTGTAGTTGGGCGTGCTTCGAGTAGAGACTATTTGCAAAGAAAAAAGATCGAGTGAATTTTCTGTACGAGTATCAGTTCAGTATATCCTAATGTAAGTATGCGAGTAGTCTAAGTATTTTTTTGTATTATACATGTAATGCGACCAATCATCACGTCCTGCCCTCCTCAGTTTTCTACCACCGTCCGCCGCTACAGACCTAAACAGTCATTTGCATTTAACCAAGACGTCAACAGAGTGAATATATGCCTTATCATATACACATATGACCGAAAGAGTTGTGGGATAATGCAGTATCTATCACCAGCCAAGTTTGTTGCAGTCACTTATTATCCTGTATAACTGCAAGATGTATGCAGTATTGATCTTATTCTTGGTCTTCCTCTGCCTTGAGGTTACATCGAAGGCTCTTGAAGACTCGTGGTGGTACCTGGTTAGTTACCATGAGATGATAGAACCATTGTAGTTTCTGTCCTATTCGTGTCCCTCATGCAAGGTGTGCAACCAATAATGTTTCTGACGTCATCAGTTATCATTCTGTTTGTTCTGGTGAGAACGAGTTCATCTCAAGTATCCCATGTGTTGTGGTCTTTATTTCGTGAGTCTTAGATCAAATCTACTGTTTTGCACTGACAGAATGATGGCATGAAAATGTTATTTAACGTTTCTGGCTTGGTTGCCATGTTGATGTATGCGTACTGGCGAAGAGTTATTTCTTTAACTAGTCTTCAGTCAACAGAGAAGATAAATCTCAAGTATATAAGATCTGGGACCTGTTTGAGCAAGTTACCACTGACGTCAATGTTAAGAGGGTCATGTGATCTACCTATCATCAGTGTTTCTACCTTAGATGTGCTATTCTTCATATCAAATATGTCAAAAGTATAGGACAATGGTATAACTGGTGTCGCAGTTCATCTACTTCAGATATTATTTTATCATTTGCAAATACAAGAATTTAAAAAGGAACATAGCTCATTCAATGCGTTCACAAGATACACATAGATAGAGCACACAATGAATAGCAATGGCGATAGTACAAAACTCTGTCCAGCTTCTGTTGTGTGTGCGATTATGAGGGAGGGGGAAAAAATATAAAGAGACTCATGTAGATCAAAGATTTGTTAGACATGTTTGTTGTATCCGGTTCAGAAAAAAAGGCAGGGGAACGAGTAGTGCCGTGATTTATAAGAGCATTTTAAAATATCACCATTGACTTGTATTGAGTGCATATACGTCTTTCATAAAAAGCGCAAACTGGGCTATGTTATCATTTAGCACAAATACTTGCAAAACACACAACTACATTACGCAGGTGAATGCACTGTTGCAAAATTTTAAGCTACAGCGTCGACGCATACTCTTACAGCAGTGGTTCCCAGGACAAAATCTGGCAAGGGCGCCGAGTCAAGGATATCGTCGTGTAGTGTTGCTCAGTGATTAGAAATCACATAACAACATCCATCATCATCTTCATTGATTGTCTTCTCCATATCGAAGGTTGGCTACTAGGGAGCGCCATTCGGTTGGCTGCCATGGAGTGCATTCCGTTTTGTCTCTGGCTTTGATAGCACAGGTTGTCATAGGCTGACTTGTACATCTTTTGATGTTACTCGTCCATATTAGTCTTGGTCTGCCTCTGCCTCTTTTACCTTCTATTTTCCCTTCCAAGATTACTTTTAGCAGGCTGATGTGTCTTTTAACATACCTCAAAAACCTCACTTGTCTTGTTTGATTATGTTTAGTAGTTCTCTTTTCATTTTTAGTTGTTTTAAGACTTCATCATTTGTTTTCTTTTCTTTCTATCCAATTCTTTATATTCTTCTATAAATCCACATTTCAAAGGCTTCAATTTTCTGTTATGCTTTCTTGTCTACTGTCCACGTTTCTGCACCATACAGGAAATTTGAGAAGACATACTAATTTGCTATTCTTAGTTTTAGCCCCGGTGTTATTTGTTTTGATGTTAGTATATTTTTCATGGCATTAAAATTGGACAACATACACATAGGCCTTAATACTTGTTAGTATATAAACGAGTTTCTAGAGGATAGTGTTAATTATGTTGTCATTTATCATCTGATCTAGCTTTTCAGAGAATCAGAATTATCCGACTTATATGATCGTAACTGCCATGAGGGCGCCGCCGGTATATCGTCATCAAAGAAAGGGAGATAGCAGTTTGGGAACCAGTGTTTTATAGGACCGAAAGTGAGAGAAATTTAAAGTATTATTAAAGCATAAGTAAAGGCAAAGTCGCCTCCCAACAGCAGAGCTGGAAGCTGTCACCGACTCACAGCTGATGGCTTGTGACAGGATTGGTGAACCAGAACCATCCAGACTCCACCCTACCTTTCCGTGGTGCCTCTAGTAACACACTAACCTGTCTAGTCTGGCCAAGCGAGTAGGGATCGGAGAGGGAAGACAAACCTGGTACTAAAAATAACATGCTGAAGTCGGATGTGTTGAGCCGATAGGCGCAAATATCACAGTTTGACTGCAAACCACAACGCAGCCACGCCCACTTAACGTCATCTTAAGGGTAGATGATGAGAAGATGTATTCCTCTAGTCATCAGGCGAACGCAAGCAAAGTATGAGTGAACAAAATAAGAATGAAATAAAAAACAAACAAGAATGAAAATACAACAAGGAGAAACCTCAAAGAAAGGCCACAATATGAACAAATAAAAGTTACAACCCACAGTACTATCTCTTTTATCCAATTTTAAGAATGTGCCGGGATTTTTAATAAGGCTGGAGAATAAAGGTCGCATGTCAAAACAGATAGAAAAAACACTTCAGAAAAAAATAAGAGTAGTGCAAAAACATGAGAGAGAGAGAGAGAGAGAGAGAGAGAGAGAGAGAGAAGAGGGGGAGAGAGAGAGAGATAAAAGAAACACGGGAGAAAGATAAGTAATGGAATAAAACAGAGGGCATATGATGCCATTTGTGTTATTACATGAAAATTAGGAATGGCGGACAGGATGTATAAATATTTACTGGAGGAACGTTTGTTTAATAGGTAGGGCCGCTGCAGGCAGCATCAGTGTTGATCGACCGAAGCCACTAAGTAAATGCCAGCAGTGTGTGACGATGTGGCCAACAGAGATCCGTTACCGTCTCGTTTTATTGTCTCTCTCTTCTAAATTAGATGGTTCGTGTAATATCTAAAAGAATACAATTTAACTATCAGCTATAAATTAACGATCTTTATCTGAATATTAGGATGTGTCCTTTCACCACTCCTCTTCATCATATATATGGACAAAATAAATCAGGAAACAACCACCAATAAGGACAAATCAAATAATAATATAGAGGTAGAAAACTCCAACATCAACGAGCTACTCTTCGCAGATGGCCAATGCCTAATATATGAGGATGAAAACCTGCTACAACAGCATTTAACATCTCTAGATAAATGCTGCACAACCTACAGTATGAAAATTAACACAGCAAAAACAGAGGCTATAAGAATAAGCAAATTAAGACACCCATTAAACATAAAGATCAAAGATAAAGAAATAAAACAAGTAGAGGGATTCAAGTATTTAGGCACAATGTTCACAGAAGATGGAAAACTAGACAGAGAAATTGACATGAGAATACAAAAGCAAATGCTGTCATATACCAGCTTTCACAATTGCTAACACATCCAAACATTTCTATGTCAGCTAAACAACAAATGATAAATAGCATCTTCATACCAACTTTGTGCTATGAAAGTCAAACATGGACCCTTTCTAAATCACATTTAAGAAAGATCAATACATGTGAGATGCGTTGCTTGAGAAAAGTAAAAAAAAAAAAAAAACACAAGAAGAGATAGAATATCAAATGAAACCATAAGAAAAGTAGTAAGAACAAAACCCTGCCAAGAATATATAGAACAACAACGTAAATGGTTTGGCCACCTGGTCAGAATGAATCCTTACCAATCACCATCAAGGGCGTTCTTCTCGAGAATGCATGGAAAAAGACCAAGAGGAAGACCCAGAAGAAGATGGATAGATGCAGTGATAGAGATATGTAACAACAAAGGAAAATCACTAATTCAGACAATTCGAGCAGCACAAGAACGACAAATGATATAACCCACGACACCTTTTCGGTATCAGCGAAAAGAGAAAGGAGAAGAAGATCTGAATATTATCACAATGGTGGGTGGCACCAATCTCGCTGCGACCAATAAATGCATTCTGTCGATCATCCTCACTTTTTGATATCAAATAAACGTAAGGTTTTTATCCAAGACAACTCGTCATGTGCTATTTACGTGTTCTGTTTTTGTCTTAGGATTATCATTCATGGTTGCTTCATAACTGGTTAATTATTGTAAATATGGTAGGAACTCGGGTTACATTTTAAAATTACGCACGGACAGCGACAGGCTGTCAATTTTTAAGATTTTCAACAACCAAGGATTTCTTCTCCTTTTGTATTGTAGATGTTCAATCTTACAAACCTAGAGACTATGAAGAGCCAAATATAAATTTACTAAGGCCCGTAGGCAGAGAATACAACCGGAAAACATACCAAATAGCCTGGCGTATTCAACTTTAGGTAATATAGATGGTTGGCTTCACTCTACCCATAACCACCCTTGCCCGTAAAGCCGAAACGTCACACCAGTTGGTGGTTTTTCCAGAAATTCTCTCTCGACCAGCAGGCCTAAGTAAATATATATTTGGCTGTGGATCATGTGTCGCTGATGAAAAAAAAAAACGATCGCGCTAAACGTGGCTGGAAGCATGTACCTTTTGGTTGTGTGGCGAGCTTGTTAACCTCAATGCTAAAGCGACCTCCTCGGATACCTCAACATTTAACTATGCTGAAGTCATCATAACTTATTATTACCTATTACACATCTTCATTTGCGAATATAAAATCAAATATCTCATGTATTTTCCCTGTGCGCATCCTATACTCAATCCCACATAATGATACCACCAACTTTCAACACGACCAATACATACTTTACAAGAATCCTGACTGCTTAGGTACTTATTCTATAAAACAAGATCGCTGCGCTTTGTCATCCTTTCTAGTATCGTTAAATATAAATAATTGATCTACACAATGGTCATAAAACATCTGTGTAATTTAATTGCACACAACCTTACATTTGTTGAACAAAAATTGCTCCCTTTGACTAAAGTATTCAATTGATTATTACTCAAATGCATCTTTTAAATGATGTATTGTTTTAACTGAGTTGTTCAAATCTAAAAAAGCTTTCTAAATCATTTCTTCCTTTAACTGAGGTGTTCATTCCTGATTTCCTTAAATCAGTGTACACAGATCCCCACTCTATTCCGGTTTTCTGATAGACAAAAAGAGAATGAGAAAGAGAGAGAGAGAGAGAGAAATAGAGAGAGAGATGTGCGCGCGAATATTAATGGGCGTATTGGATGGCTGTTTTGCACAACTGAATAATAATCGTGGTGGCAAAGTGGTTAGATTTTTTTTTCTGATAAGATCAGATGCCAGAACAAAGCCGATTTGAATCCCATCTAACAAATATCAATCTAGTGTCAGCGTTTGTGCAAACCACAGTCATGCACCTGGGCCTACTCAGTATATGTCAGCATGATAAGGTTCGAGAACCGAAACCTGACCTGCCCATCTAATCTTTCCGGCAGGCTTATGTTAATATTTGATAATGAAATAAATATTGGTTGGAAGTTTTGCTGTTATTTCTCCCTCTTATCAAACATAAACACAAAATCTGAAGTGTGGATATATTCTTTTCATCCACCCCTATAAAGAGATGTCGCTAATGCCAGAACACGTTCTACCTTCCCTGTTAACAAATAAGTTTCTAGAGCCGTTGTGCTTTAAAAATACCAGTACATATTCGGGCGATATTTATTTTCGATTTTTTGTTTTTTTTTTGTTTTTTTTTTGTTTTGTTTTTGTTTTTTTAACAGCTATTTTTTTTATTTTCGCCCGACGACTTACGGAATTTCCTTCTGGTTCTCTTTATCTTTCTTCCGACGACTTACGGAATTTCCTTCTGGTTCTCTTTATCTTTCTTCCGACGACTTACGGAATTTCCTTCTGGTTCTCTTTATCTTTCTTCCGACGACTTACGGAATTTCCTTCTGGCCCTCTTTGTTTCTCTCGACGACTTAAGGAATTTCCTGCTGGTTCTCTTCGTTTTCCACCTGATGACTTAAGGAATTTCTTGCTGGTTTTTCTTCTTATTTCACCTGATGACTTAAGGAATTTCCTGCTGGTTTTTCTTCTTATTTCACCTGATGACTTAAGGAATTTCCTGCTTGTTTTTCTTCTTATTTCACCTGATGACTTAAGGAATTTCTTGCTGGTTTTTCTTCTTATTTCACCTGATGACTTAAGGAATTTTCTGCTGGCCTTCTTCATCCTTCGCTCTTAAAAGAACGATATAACGTCCACTAGTTTCTATTTCTTGGCACATATTTCTCTGTCATACTTCTGTGACCCACAACTGATAAGTATTGTTATTTTCGATCTCATCCAAACGGTACCACTCAACCATGTACCATTAGAGGTCACACGTTCGGGGGCTAAATTATTGGTCACATGTTAATGCTTTGAACGTTGATTGGTTGAACCGACGGGCAATCAAGTAATCCCTTAGCTGCTCTTACTTGAAGGATGCAAAGTGACTTACAGAGATATTCCTCTAACTGGTGGTTGCATGTAATCTTCATTCGTCTTTAAATAGGCACATCCTATTCGTAGTGTACTTGACATCGCAAATTGCAGTGACCTCCATCCGCACAAGCTTATCATCTTAAAGACTTGTGACGAACGCTTGGCATACCAAAGAAATGTTCCGTGTGTGGTGTGGTTGATAAAAGATTTGTACAGGGTGTTTATGTCTCACTACTTGGTATCTAGTTCAATTTAATGTTTATGACGTCATCACAATATCCCACTGTCAATGAAATTTGTTGAATAAGTTTATTGCTACTATGTGGAAGATGCTCCACGATCTGGTAGGCCTGCTGTGAATGATGAATATGTTTAGATATCCAAGACAGAGTAGTCATTACTGTCGCAACAAGTGAATACCATTGAGCACATATATACGTCATATCAAATTGACCTAGATATAGTACTTTATTATATATATATATATATATATATATATATATATATATATATGTATATATATATATATATATATATATATAAACATGTATGTACTAATAAATCTTTACCAACCTCATAAGTGGTATTCAGATAATGAAAACGACAGTTCAAAAGAAATGTAAAAAAAAACGTCCGTATTTCAATCTAAAAAAGTGAGCATTTTACAAAAGATTAAGCATAAGTAACAGATGATATATGTATCAAATCACACAAAGAATGAAAAGATTAAACATTTTTTAAATATCCTGGTTCAAGCGAACAAACGAAGGAAAGACAACGAAAAGACTAAACATAATAAATCAAGTACAGTGCCTGCTTGCACAGGTGATGTCTCTTTACAGTTTACTGTAAGAAGTGTTTCTCTCTCTCTCTCTCTCTCTCTCTCACTTTCTCTCTCTCTGCGATCAGGACTCAATCAGAGTAGGATTCCAGACTCTCACATGAAGTCAGCTGTCAGGTTAAGTGTGTTGATCGCCCCCACAGACAGAACATCACAATTAGAGTCTGCCAGAGCCACTATGATTGAACACCCGTTAAAACGTTGCACTGTGTTCTGCGCCAGTGGCCCAGTGCATCCGATTTCAGTCAGCATTTTATTCAGGTTTGCATTCCTTAGCCTTTGATTGTCCCCAATCTTCCTGCCAGGCAGCAGATGATCTTTTCTGCAGGGGGATTCTGCCCTTAGATGGTCTGCCCTCCCAGGTTTACGAGCACCATCTGCCCGAGTAACTAGAGGTGACTAACACAGACATGCATACACAAAGATATGAGACGTGACTAACACTGACACACATCAAGATATATGACACATGACTAACATAAACATGCACATAAAGATATGAGATATGACCAACATAGACATGCACACACAAAGATATGAGCTGTGACTAACATAGCCATGCACACACAGGGATAAGAGATGTGACATACACAGACATGCACACACAAAGATATGAGCTATGACTAACATAAACATGCACACAAAGATATGAGACATCACTAACCCAAACATGCACACACAAAGATATGACACATGACTAACACAGATACACACTAAGATATGAGATATGACTAAACACAGACACACATAAAAATATGAGACATGATTAACACGGACACACCAAGATATGAGATATGACTAACATGACACACACACACACACCAAGATATGAGCCATGGCTAGCACACACACACACAAGCTAAGATATGAGCCATGGCTAGCACAGAAACACATCAAGATATGAGCCATGGCTTCACGGAAAAACACCAAGAAATGAACCATGCCCAGCACAGAAACACATTAAGGAATCCATATGCTTGGGTTTGTTGTAGTCGGCAGACTCTTCTTAACGTGGGAATCATCGACATACGAGACGCAAGCCCCGATTAATTGTTCACAGGTTTCGTTCAAACAGTTGTCCGGAGATTTGAGAGTGCAGTCTGACCCGTAGAACGTTTCCTTGCACGTACAGGCTGTACTTTCCGGGTCACATATGATGTTACAGCCATCAGAACACGTCTGTTTGCACTGTAGCCCAAAATTACCATCGGACAAGTGTCACTACAGGTGTAGCCAGGACGTTTACATTGTAGGCATTTTCCGGAATTTTCCTCACATAATGGACAGACACTAAGACAAGACCCGGAGCAGTCGTATCCATAGATCCCCATGTGAACAGTTGCTGTGACACGTACCGAGGATGACGTTGTAGCCTTTGCAGCACCCACTACACACAGCACAAAACGACCAAGAGTGCCCGTCTAGACAATAGGTGTCTGTAAATGTTTGCACCTCACTCACCGCCAGTGCACTGTTGGCCTGCGAAATGGTCGGTGAGAACTCAATCTTAATGTGTGCCATTGTCGCTTGTGTGGTGACTACAATAGTGTTCACATAAATGTTTGGGTATGATATATCATTATACTGGAACACTACACCGCCACTGTCAGAAAAAAAGCCTTTAGAGTGGTATTCTGTACCCGAATCATAGTGCTAGCTCGATGATAAATTCGAATGGTGTGAGTCTTCTGGGGCGTGGCAAAGTTCAGATACCAGTATACAGAATTGGTTCCACTTCTCAATTATGTGTGTGTGCGCAGTCATTGTCATAGAGATTGGTCTTTGTTTTGCCATTAACTGCGGCCTCTGGTGCACATCCGTCTCCTGTATAACAAGCATTAAATGTGTCGGTCTGGTTTGTGTTTTGTTTGTAGTTATTTCGCACGAGATTGATGTCTTTTGCTCTGGGGCTGGTCTGATCAACAAGTTACGGATTGAAGGGGCGATAGTTGCAAATATCTGCTCCATCTACATTGGCGGGGGTCGGAATGTGGCTCTCAAACAAAACACAGACGCGTTTTTAAGTAAGTGCTATAGAAAAATAATAAAAATTTTAGAGACAGAAAAAGAAGAGATTTTACAACTTTTTTAACTCCATAAAATTGATTGCTCAGAAACATAAAAACAGTGGAGATAAAAACATGTAGGACACATACAACACGATGGCTTGGACGCAATCATTACGGATTGAGTGAAACCAGGTAGTTGAGAGAGAGGAAAGCCAATAGGATAATTGGTCCAAGATCTCAGGGATGAACTTAGCATTACTGCTGCAGACACTGGACATCTCACGGATGAACTTAGCATTACTGCTGCAGACACTGGACATCTCATGCAGACGAAGAGAAAGCTTCAGATTAGCTGTATTGAGAGCCAGCCAAGTTCCCAATTTAAAAAAAATAACATTGGATGATGATATAACGAAGTCAAAATAAAAACAATATCACGTTATGCTCAAGAGAACTTCGTTAGGTACAATTGATAGGAAGTGTCTGAGATCTACAGACTGAAGATAAGAAATGAGTAAACTTGTGGCGGTCTACAATTTGAAAGTGAGTTAATTATTGTTAATAAACATGCACAACTACATAATTAAATTGGGGAGCCGCGATAGCTCAGTGGTTACTGAACTGACTACAAAGGACAAGAAGTAGGGTTCGATCCCAACCGACAGCTTCCAGGTTCACCCAGCCTTAAATGGGTACCGGATTTTTTTCTGGGAAAGTGAAGCGGCACGGGCGTAATACCGACCACATTACCCCAAAAATCACGTGCTGAAGGTCTGTAAAATTTATGGTCACTAAAACCATATTCCCTATACGCCACTTTGCGTGACGGGGGTACTTTATTTATTTATTTTTTTTTTTTTTACATAATTAAATTAGAACAAGATGGACAAACAACATCAAAGAAATGTTACAGCAACATCAATTGACAATGATTGAAGCAGTCAGAAGGGCGAGAACCAGAACCGTGTGTCTCCCTCGACACCTGAAAGGGTACAAGAGGAAGTGAAAAAAAAAAATAAAGATAATGACATAATTAAATTTAAAATAAATAAATACAACGTAAAATTACATCTGCGGAAAAATGGAAAGAGTAAGCAATTACGTTTATTGAAAAGTAACAAAATATATTTAAAGGCAATAAATTAGGATTCTTGATAAGCAAATATGAATATGATAAGCTAATGGTCGATTAATTCAGGAGCATTAAATAAAGGCGAGTGACATATCATACAACAGTCCACAGCGTAAGGCAATCTATGAACACACATCACAGTTTATGTATGTATCGTTGTATGCTGCACAAATACGAACATTCAACATGTAGTTTGAAGAGAGAAAAATCATTTGTGACAAAATGTTGATATACAGGTGAAAAGAATTTACATTTTAAAAACAAAATGCAAAAAAACTACGTAATGTTGTATATAAAGGAAGAAAAGGGAAATTAAATATAAAAATGGAGAGAAAACACGAGATAGTGCAAAATATGTGTGAGAGAGGGGAAACGAGAAGAAGAAAAAAGAAGAAAAAAGAGAGGCTAGTTATTCATGTTAAACAACCAACAGCATTTTTGTTCAAACCGGTTTAAAGTAAAGTACAATCTTCAGGACGACAACGCAGTGAATTTTTTTTTTATTTATTTTTACGGATGAGTAGTGCTGCGAGGTTAAAAAAAAGATTCAATGTCGGGGTTCAGTGTCAGATTGTGAGGCAAGTTTGTTACTGAAACATGTAAAGCCTGGATACTACTACAATAGCAAATGTGATAATAAACAATGAGGTGGTGTCTGTAGTTCTAAGAGTAATGATTATCTTCTGCTGCTATTGCGCTGTCTCCTATATATTCTGCAGATTATACAAGGCGGGCTGTTACTTACACGAATCTAATCATTAGCTGACAACCAAAGTTGTAGCAGCTTATTATTCTTAGTGATTCTACGGAGTTAATAAAAATCTAACAATCAAAAGAAATCATAGAAAAATAACAGTACAAGAGGCATCAAATAGCAACAAAATTAGGAGAAAAAGAAGGGTAGTTCTAAAACTGTGCACAGAAAAGACGTCTAAAACGTGCAGATAAAATGCAAAGAAAGGAGCAGAAAAAAATTAAATGAATGAAAAGTGTTAAACCTGAGTTTAAACTTGGGTTTAAAAAAACAACGGTCGGTGAGCTATGTGGAGATTATACAAAGTGAATGATTGCGTTCATCGGAGATTTATAGACAATGCGTGGGGGAGAGATATAGAAATTGGCTGCACCCCTACTGGAGCATGTTAATGCAAATGAAGTATATCGTCTTTAAATGTATAAATTCTTAAATTAACGAGGACAAAAACAAGAAAACTAATACATGAATAGAAGATGAGGCATACATGCAACCAATGCTTCAGGGAAGTCATCAGTATGCACACTCGTCATGATCTGACAATGGAAATTGAACACATAAGGGTTTACCTTGAGTACAGTGACGCCGACTCTTCATCATAATCAACCAAGTATCCACGTTCGGCCCTTATCTTCAACTCCATTGACATGTCTGACCCACACTATTCCCCACAGACAGCCAAGAGTAATTATCGACACGTTCCAGGAACTAAAATAACTTAACCGGTAAGAACAGCGCAAGAGTGCTGACTCGGCATAAAAATACGCGGAAACCTCGACAGCAGTCGACAGTTCCTTAAGATAAGCCGCAAACAGGTTGGAAAACGAACGGCGGATGTGACGACAATCATGAGATTGGGGTATGAGTGGATAGGGGAGATTTTCATGTTTATCTGGCTGACTGCGCTCACATAAAGCATTCTGCTGCCATGTTAACGTGTTATCGGAATGAGTTTAACGGGCTTAATTAACGTTTAGAAACAACATGACACAAATACACAAGAAAGGCTGGAAAATGCGACATACATTGGATAAATGAAAGAAAAGACACTGGTACAAAAAATCATTAGATGCTTTAGCGCACTCATAATAACGGCACGCCGTTAAGCATACATGTGGTGGTGTACATCAGGATTTAGTGTAAAGAATAATGCATATACAGCACCTTTCGCTTCGAGTAAAATGAGAAGCTGAGCACACCAGTGGATCAATACAGAAATAAACAGAACAGATTCTGTAACCAGTAACATGAACTACTTATTATATTTATGTTTCTCAAGATTTTTCTACGTTCATTTTAATGCAGTTTTAATTGCTTATCTGACAATTACCAGACCTAAGGGCCGGTCACACACAAAAAAAGATGGAGATAAGCACACATATCAAAAATATGTTAAATATTATGCGGGGCCAGGATTAGAGCTGCATAGAACATGTAAAATAATCTAAACCAGTAGAGAGATGAGACAGACTACAACGTTACCGCAAAAGACTTCTTCGGGTAACCTACCCGATCTTTTGCCGAAACGTCGCAATTTCTCTCTCTCTCTCTCTCTCTCTCTCTCTCTCTCTCTCTACCAGTTTCCTTGCTATCATTTTATATTTTTTATGTTTATTTTATGCGAAAGATAAGTTGATGTAATATTAGTAACACTAGGAAACATAGCGGGAGCTAAATGACGGCAAAATATATCTCCCCTAGACGCTGAAAGGCAGATGAGGACGGGAAAAAGCAGAAGGATCGCATAAATTGTTCTAAAGTTTACTAAAATAGTATTGTGATATTTGATGAATGTATTGAAATCGCACATGCATGTTTGCTAAAGTGCGATAAAATAGCTCAACGTCTGTTTTAATTTAGTACATTCAAATGAATAATCAAATGATATAATAAAGCAGTCGGCAGAATTTTGCTACTAATGTGATATTGAAAAACAGACATTATTCAACAAGAGAAGACATGCGTATAAGACAAGAACACACAAAGTTCGTTCTTCAGATACACCATATTCTTTTCTATCTACATCAATAACCTGTAATATTACCTCAAACGTTAAAGCAAAGAGGCCTCCACACTAATGGTCTGTTATAACAAGGCAGAACGATGTTGAAAGTGCAAAATAGAGTCTACGTGGAAAATGTAAAATTTAAATAATGATCTAAGACTATTTTTTTTTATTTGGATCAATTGAAAACTTCTTATGTAATTTCAACAAGAATGGAAGCAAGAGAAACTATGCAACGACCTTATACGGTAAATTACCGGACACAAAAGTACCTGAGCTGAAACAGTTCAGGGACAGAAGCAGACGTCAAAATCAGTGAACCAGAACTAATCCAAATCCGCCTCTCCGTCTTTCTGGCACTCTCGAATGTTGCATTTTTTTCTCAATCAAATTGTCCGCAGTAGTTTAGTGTACTTCAGTGTGTCTGCTTCACTAACTATCTAACTATCTAACCAGTGTTTTTTTTTTTTTTTTTTCTACCGTGGGCTCCTTCCAACCTTGTTTTCTTCCCATGGCCCATACCTTTCACGAAAAAGTTAACTATATATATTTTTTAAATTATATATATATATATATATATATATATATATATATATATATATATATATATATATATATATATATACTGTATATATATATACATACATATGTGTATATATATATATATATATATATATGTTTACTTGGTTATGGAAGGCCCCGGTATCACTGCAAACGAATTAAAATCCATGATTGCTCAACCGCCCGTACCAGCGTAATCATCCGAATTAATATCTCATCTCCTAAACAGAGAAAGGTAACTGTAGTCCCCATCGTAGCAGTCTCAGCACACGCCAAAAGACACAAGGCAAAACCGCGCAGAAAGTGAAACAGCCAGCTGTTCCCTGTCATACGATATCATCATCCATCGCAAACAATTGGGATATCGAAAGATGATCAAAACGGATGAGACACACAACACAGCTCACGGTGTGCACAGAGCACTTAACTCAGGAGCTCCTGCAACAAGCCGGACTTGGAATGTGAGGAAACTGCAAGAAGGAACACTTTTCATGCACAGCCTTCAATTGTTCCCGCCGCCGATCCACAATATACAGGAAGTTCACGTCCTCTTGAAAATGATGATCGTCGTATTTTTTTTTTTTTTTATGTATAGCGCTTAATGATGTTAGGCCATAGTTGTTGACTCCAATTCCGTACATATAGACACACAGTTAGTCGTCAGATTATCCCCGTCGCACATCAAACAACAGACCGTAAGATTATCGTACGGCCGGTCTAGGAATGTACGATGAGCCGTTACGATGAGGTAGCACACAAAAATGTCGTACACACAACAATTTCGCTCCCTTTATATTATATATATATATATATTTGGAGAAAGAGAAAAAAAATGGGTCGGGGTGGTATTAATGTTGCTGAAGACATCAAAGACGATAGTTCCTCAACGATGGTCACTTTTGAAGTCCACCAAATACTTCTCCTGTGTACTTCTCTTATCGTCATCAAGTACCGGGCCTGCTGGCGTAGGTGATCATGTCTCTCCACAATTTTCGATATCGGCAGTTATTTATCATTTCTGTTGTTGACCTTCTGCCAAGCCATTCTCTTAAGCTGTCTGTTATTTTTTCTCTTTGCTTCCCTCTATCTCTTCGTTCCTCAATTTTCCCAGTTGTTACAATATACTCTAGTTGTTCTCTTCTCATTACATAGCCAACAAATTATTATTGTTTCTTCCTAATACTGGAAATTAGCTTTACGGTTGGCTCCGCTAGCCTTTGACTAAAATGTCTCACCCACAAGGCAGTGGGGTTGTTTTACTTCGGAGTACCCTCCCTTAACCTTTTACTCTCCCGAGCTCACCTGCAAGGCAGCAGGACAGCCCTAGCGTTTGGCTTTTCGTGGCTAGGCGCTGTGCCACTGAGAACGGGTTCGATCCTGCTTTGGTCCATATTTCTTCTGTTGTTGATTATTTGTCAATGTTTCCGAGTGCTATAAACATACCTCTTTCTCTGAATTGATTAGCAGGACAGCCACAGGTTGTACTGTTTACTGCATACAGTAGCAGGTAAGATTAACGTATCTTATAAGGCACCGCTAATGAAACAATTCATTGAGTGGAAAAAAAGTGATATCTAAACGTTGCGTTCTACAAACATCTGCATCACTGCGCATGACCACCTGGCCTCGTGTCGTGCCCCCCTATTCCAACAATTAAGATATTTGTATTTGTGCACCCCCCCCCCCCCCCCACCCCTCCTCCGGAAAATCCTATGACCCAGCGGGGTATCATAGCCCCCGTTTGAGAAACACTGATCTAACCTACCTATCAAAACACTCTACACACTCACCCACCAAACTATCAATGTATCTGTCTATCTATCTAAGTACCTATCTATTTAATTATCCATCTACCTCTCTGTCCGTCAAACAGTCTTTGTGTGTAGTTGAAATTGTTCTGATATTCTCATTAAAATCATCTATGATCAATTGTTCCTGTAACGTTTTCTTGTGGTTGAAAAAACCAACAATTCGCAGTCACACACTTACTTTTTTTTTTTAAGGGCATTTAAAAAAGGAAGCCTAAATAAACCAATTGAAACAATTGTGAATGGTGTGTGACAAGTATTGGCAATCAACGAAGGATAGCCACAGACGCCACTAAGAATTTCGTTTTGTTCAACGAGACGGAACAAGAAGTACTGACTCTAAAATTGATCCGTAAGTAAGCAGTGGAATAATTTGAGAGAAATTAACATATTTCTTTCTACCTGACGCTCACCCGACAACTACTAACTGGATAGACATCTTCGTTATTCGTCCTTAACATGACGTTAAGTGGGCGTATATGAATTGTGTTGTACTATATTTGTGCCTTTCGGCCCAATACTAATGA
Source organism: Megaustenia siamemsis (assembly GCA_032433765.1). Classification (NCBI taxonomy): domain Eukaryota; kingdom Metazoa; phylum Mollusca; class Gastropoda; order Stylommatophora; family Ariophantidae; genus Megaustenia; species Megaustenia siamemsis. The sequence goes on along the minus strand of JAVIAB010000051.1, from coordinate 75,201,480 downwards.
AATCAGCACGGCATTTTTGAGTACCGGGTTGCCTTCCCTCTTTGAATCCTACTCGCTTGGCCAGACTAGACTGGTTAGTTTGTTACTAAAGGAACCGCTAAAAGGTGGAGTATTGTCTGGATGGTTCTGGTTCTCCGATGATGACGCAAGCCATCACCTCTGAGTCGCTGGCAGCTCTCAGCTCTGTTGTCATGGCGATTTGCCTCCGAAATCAATACAAAAGTGACCAAACCCTAAGAGTGCATCAACTTTCAAGTATGAGAAGTTAGCATATAAGACAAGGTTTGAAAGTCATTGCTAACAGGCGCACAGTAACATAACCTTATTCTTCTAGTTATCAATATTTCTAATTAGTTGCGATCCACGTTAAAATACAAAACCTAATCTGAGCTAACGAAAACCATTAATTTTAACGCTACTTGTCTAGACGACATACAAATTCCATTTATTTACAAACGAGGGTTTTCTTTGAAATGCGGGAAATACAATCCCGTTTTACACAGTGTGTACATGCAAGCATCGATTATATGCAAGGTCGTCTAGAAAAACGTTGAGTAAATAACATAAAATGAAAATTGATTACGATATTTGCTCAAATTGAAATACAATATTGCTTCACGTAGAATATAGCATTTCATGTATTGAAATTGTGTCGTGGAATTTTGTAAATCATCATCATCAGGTCGCATGTCCTTTGGATAACGTTGAATTCACCACAGTCCGTCTGAAAGAATCTCCTGTCTCTAGCCAGATCTCCCGATTTTTCTGTTGTCATTTTCAAGGTTTCTCTTTGGTGTCTTGAAACCACCTTCTTCTTGGTCTCCCCCTGATGCGGCTTCCAGGAACCATGCCTTCCATTATTGTTCTTTCCAGCCCGCAGTGTCTCTTTCTAGGCCATAATGTTTTAATTTCCTCATTAGAATGGGGTGTTTTCAAGCGAGTTCTTTTTAATGTTTAAATCTTTCAATATGTCTTCATTACTCTTTTTCATTATCCAATGTATCTTAAAGATTTTTCTGTAGCATTTTGTTTGAATGAATCAATTTTCTGTCTTGCTGTTTGCGAGATAGTTCATCATTCACAACCGTATGTTGCTACCGGGAAGATACATGCCATCGGTAATTTAAATGTTACTGCCTCGCTGATGCTGTGCCACGTGTCCTCCATGGCATTTAATTTTTGTGTTGTAATTGCTAATCTTCTTTAGATCTCTTTCTGACACATGTGTACATTATTGTTTTTAACTATATATTTTTATTGTTTAATCTGGGTCGGGGGAGGAGAGATGGCAGATCTATAGGCACGAGTGAGCTTGACAGTGCCAAGTATGAATATAATGCATACGGGTACAACAGCACGTCTCAGCAGGTCGTGAAAACGATTACAATTGGACAACTGAATATATTATCAGTGAAATGTGCTGGAATATACAATGTTCTAGTTCAGTTTTATATGTTTGTCAGTGTGTCTGTGTGCGCGAACGTGGATAGCCCGTTTGTGTGTTTGTGTTATGGTTAGACGAAGGCCTCGGTATCACTGCAAATGAATTACAATCCATAATTACTCAACCGCCCGTGCCAGTGGAATCAGCCGAATTAAAACCCATCTCATTGAAGAATCCAGAGAAAGGCAGCTGAAATTCCCATCATAGCAGCTACAGAAGAAGCCAAAAGACATAAGGCCAATCGGCACCGAAAGTGAACTCAGCTGAACAGCCCTTCGTCTTAAAATATCATAATTCACTGTTAGCAATCGGAATATCAAAACACGATCCGAATTAAAAACATAGCTCACGGTGTGCACAGAGCACTAAACTCAGTTGCTGAGGCAGCAAGCAGGACTTGGAATATGAAGAAACTGCAACAAGGAACACTTTTCAGACTGAGTCTCAATGGTTCCTGCCGCCATATTGACCGGAAATCTGTATGTATGATGTAGCAATGTGAACAATTTGTAGTACACATGTTATAGTGTGAATAATCCCAAAAAAGAATAAACAACAGTTAGAATGAATAAACAAACATACTTTAACAAAGGGAGACGGTCAGCAGGACTTTGAATTGCTTGAATTTTGACAAACAGAAATGCCGACATTGAATTGTAATAATGACATGTAACTGGCGACTCGCAAGCGTTCTATGACCAGAGAGAGAAACGTAATTAATTAGTAATACTTCTGGCCACGGCTGACAAACAGCGAGAGATGAAACAGGAATATCTCACAATACCTTTCCAGGACGGAGGAGACTCGTCCGTAGAGGCCGTATGGAAGTTTCAAGTACCCAAACTTCTTTGATGTCCAACAAATGTAGACGCAAAGGTTTTCACTGATGTCACGCGAGAGTGAACGAAATAAAAAGATTTCTACAAGAGAATCTTGGTAGTCAGGAAAGTTCAAGAGCAGCTTTGTTTTAGGAGTCAACTGTTAGGGGTGATTGACATATGTTTGTCAAGACTTTTCATTAAATGGTAGGCGATTGACAAGCAATCAATAATTTAGACGATGGTCCAAGGAATGTAAGGTGGAGTTCCCCCGACTGATCACGCCAGATACCGAGAATGCCAAGAAATAGGAGGAGCCTAGCTGGCAACAAAGACACCAAGCTGAGACTTTCTTGAGATACTTTCAGTTAATCTTTCGAAGCGTGTAGGAGATACCACGAAGACGTAGAGTTAGACCGCTTTAGGAACCAACCTCAAGGCAGAGGAGTGCTGGCAGATAGTTAAGGAATTAAGACGTATTAGAAGTTATTAACAGATTTGTTGAATTCTACATAATTCCTAAGAATATTGATAACTGAGTTACGGAGGATTATACAGCAAGTATTACGTTAGATATGATAAAAAATAAGAGCATTCAGATAAGGAAGTTGGGCATGATAGGATAATAACAGCATGGCTGCAGCAACACCGTCGATTGACTAAGGGGATCCACACAATTCTAATGCAGTATAGCTGAGATATGATTCCGTTGATGTGTGATTTGTTACGTCCATACTTGTAGATATAAGAATAAAGGTTGATGTTGATCTTGTTCCAAACAGTGTGAGTTATCAATTCTATTGAACGTGCATTGATGTATTATAACAGTAATCTTCTCATGTTATAGCTCACTGTCAAAAACAAATAACTAAGTCAACAAACAGGAATCATAGGCAAGACAAAACAAATAACAAAGATACTGCTATAACACATTATCAAGATACAACATTTTTAGGAGATCAACCAGGCCAGTGTTTCTTCTTACAGCTATTACCGACCTCAGTTTAAAGAACTAAGTACTCACATGTTTGCAATTGATTGTGTGGAGTTGCGAGTGTCACTGAAACATGAAGAAGTATATCCATGTCACTTGCAAGTTATCAAACATTTCTGATAAATATAAGTATTGGAAAGCCGGTCCATTTTTTTTTTCACTGAATGTGTTTGTTTTTTTTCTATGTTCGATCTCATTATCTGATCTGTGGTGAACAAGAATAAGAAAAGACTAAGGGGCACTTTACCCAAGAAAATGCCAACGTCGACGCGTAATCACGTAGAACACATAGAAGACAAATAAACACAGGGAACGAATTGCGTGCGCTTCACTTGTCCAAATAAGCACGATTAAAGCATATTCTAAAGTGTCAGCTGTGCAAAAATAATATGGTGAAACTGTTAAGCATCACATTGAAAATTCTAACAGTCGATGATGTCAGAATTGCGCTACTTCCATTGAGAAATAATAAATGAAGGACTATATGGAATAAAACAATAACTCACAAACGCTAGCAGATATTATATTTCGTAGAGTCGAATGATATGTGCTATAGACGAAGACAGCTGTAACAAACATCCATTTAAACGAGTACTCACATCATCATCACCATCAAGTATCATACCAGCTGGCTTAGGTGATCATGTCTCTTATCTGTTGTCCACGATTCACATCCATAAGAGTACTCACATACCTAAAATTAAAGTAAACACTGTGTCTTCAGTACACCAAAAATGTACTAACTTGAAGCATTACTTATTGCTCACTTAAAATGCACCATGTACTTCACTTCACTGGTTATATGAACGTACACTAGCACATGTACAGTTACAATGACAGCTGCGCTTTTATTTGAAGAAAAGGGTTAAGTATCTCTCGACACTTACGAAAAAGAGTAAGAAAGTTTAAAAACAGTACAGCATAAGCTTTCTATCTTTAGTGTAAGTGATTTTGCCCTCACATGGCTTGATTGAGTAAATTATTGTCTTTTTAAATCACAACAAAAACAGTGAGAGATTTTTTTAAAAAACCGGGTGAAAACACGAAGAATATAATTATGTGGGCTATTAATAACAATCTGGCATAAAACATTATTGGAAAGTATGGGTTTAAAAAAAATAAACAACGCTAATGCAAGGAAAAGATTTGAAGAAAGTAAACAACAAATACTAAGTAATACATAATTATATTATTTAGAATGTAGAAAAGATTGCACTAAATTGACATTTAAACTGCAAACAATGGCAACAGTTAAAGTAAAGTATATATGCGACAATATGGCAATTGAAGCAATGAGATTGGGAAGAAATAAAACTTCAGTTAATGCAGAAAGTAAAGCAGCAGAGTAATGACTGCAAAGTAAACAATAACGTGAGCAACAATTTTGTAGCAAAACCTACGAAAGCAAGAGTTTTCTTGATGAGAAAAAAAAGTCCTAAGTACATTGTTGGCGGTTTATAGCTACAGCGGTAGAAGTCTGTCCTGGAATTATGGCGCAATTAGCCAGTCTGACAGCGGCAGCTCGCATACTCAGATCACTTTCGTTTAACCAGTCTGACTTTCTTGCCCCCCCCCCCAACCTACCCATACTAAAACAGCTCTGGTTCTCTTACACAGATTATTCTTGACTCTTTTCAGTTTTTATTTTGCCACGCTTTCATATTTGTTTACACCTCGTTGTATGCATAGCACTCTCGTAGTAGCAAAATTATTTACCAGGATATTTATTTAGTATTCATGAACAATAGCGTAGCTCTGTAACTTTTATTCTATCCTATTCTTGCCTTCTTTTTTAAATTAACTCTACAGTGTCACGTAGATCATCATTAAGAAGTTTCCTATCGTTTTCGACCTTTGTTGTTTCCTCTAGTTTTCCCAGATGTAAATCATGTTTGTGATCTCTGCCTCAAGATTTCGCAAACATTCCATGTTTTCACAGCAATTTTTCAAAGATTGCTATGTGACCGTATGGCTTCCATACACTTCTGGCTTATCTACACTCTGCCACAAATCTTCATGGAGAAAGTCTTTCTTTTCTCAGGATTGGTTAATTATTTCAAGTTATTTCTTTCATTCTTTTTATTTTTTTTTTCGGCTTCTTCACCTCCTCCTCCTCAACCTCCTTATTCTTTTACGTTCACCCCATAACAACTCCTCTTTATCGCCCGCCCTTTAAACAAAAAAACGTTGTTGCTAATATACAGAAAAACGTTCTATGTGCACCTTTCGGGCCGGCTGGTGCTTTAATATGACATTTTTTTTTTTTTTAAACAGTCATCCTTAAGTGCTATCTCCGCATCGAAGTATGGCTAACATGGAGCGCCATTCCGCTCTGTCTCTTGCATTGATAGTGCAGGTTGTTAAAGGACGACTTGTCCAGCTTTTGATGTTACTCGTCGTTGTTAGTCTTGGTCTGCTTCTGCCTTTTCTGCCATTTATTTTCCCTTTCAAGATTACTTTTAGTGGGCTGTTGTGTCTTTTAACATGCCCCAAAGATCTTGTTAGGCTTGTTTGAATTTTGTTTAGTAATCTCTTTTCATTTTTAGTTCTTTTATTTCATCGTTTGTTTTCTCTTCTTTCCATTCAATTCTTCCTACTTCTCTATAAATCCACGTTTCAAAGACTTCAATTTTATGTTATGTTTTCTTGTCTAATATCCATGTTTCTGCACCATACAGGAATGTTGAGAATTGTGTCATCTTGTACATATATTGTATATATCTTTTAGGCAGTTTATATGTGTATGGTATATTCTATCAAAAACTTTGATGTAGTCTATGAAGCAGGTAAATATGACAAAAGAAAGGGTGACTAGTACAGTAGGCTAACAGAATAGGTAGTATCAGAGTAACAAGAATAGCTCACTGCAAGCAACTGACTGATGTTGTTGCATGTGCTAACGTGGAAGTAAATAAATGAGGAGTTGCGCACATTGTCAACCTCACTCCATTGTCCAGACCTATTGCAAATCAATGTAAGACAATCAAAGAGTCCTGAAACAGTGCAAGTGGTACAGGCAAATTAATATATCACTTCTACACAACTTCTCTAAACTGTTTTTTACGAGAGGAGGTGGGGAGGCCCAGTGCGCTTAAATTTTAAACTTTGCTGAACCCTGGCGGTTGAACGGTGGTTAAGTGAGCTTGACTATTAGAGTGAGATAATCCATACAAGAGTTTGGGTTCGATTCCTGTCAGAGGTTTCTAAGTTCGCTCGACATTGTACTAGGTTGTTTTTTTTTTTCCATGGAAAAAGAAAGGTTGACTAGCTCAGTGCTGACCACGCCAGATTAAAATATTGTGAATAATAAAAAAAAAATGGACACACAAAACATATACCCTATACAGCAAACAAGATGCGTGACGGGGTTCTGTTTGTCTTTCACCCAAAGAACCCCAAAATACGAAAAAAGTTCGTTAATTACGTCTGGATTTATAGTTCCTTCTCACTTTTCATTCCGTAACCGGCGGATTGGGAGGGGGGGGGGGGCGCAACACTGACGGCTGCAACCAGCTTCCTTCCTCCTTTCATCTGTCGATGCTGCAGCTTGTTATACGGTGACGACACCAGGACCTGTTCCAATTTTGACGTTATCTTCACATCTTTATTTCTGCCACCCGTTACCATCGCCCATACACAGTTCCCTGCAAGTTTATATTATCATAAACCACAAAGCCAGTCTTCTTTACCAGAGTCATTCAGCCTGATTTTTTTTTAATCCTACCTACTAAATTAACATACACGCTGTACCTGACAACATTTATAATTATTCATGCTGATGCCTAAAGGAAACGAAGATGGAGATCATGGAAACATGGCGACGAACCATACATGATGAAATGAAAGAGGCTGGCAGATCCTGTTGAGAGTTCTCCATGCTTGCTCCAGACCGAATTGGGTGGAGAGCTCTTGTGAGTGCCCTATGCTCCGACCGAAGTTCAGATGATTAAGAAAAACTATAACTAAAAGAGTGCATATAATAATAACAATAATAATATAAACTTGATTTGGAAGTAGATGCCTCTAAAATAAAACCAAAACGTCCACATTTTGGAGCCTCGGTGGCTGAGTGGTTAGTGTGCTCGTTTCCTGATCCGAAGGGCCCGAGTTCTATCCCCAGAAGTTGTGAACTTTTTTCGGACCGATAAGGCTCTAGGGTCAACCCAGCCTCTGAAAATGGGTACCGGAGATTGTTCTGGGAAGTAAAGAAGGCGGCCTGGCGTGATAGCCACCACATCGCCTAGAAATGCGCAGAGGGAACCTTTACTTTTATCCTTTTATGTTCATATTTTGCAAGAACAGAATTGAAGCGCTTGGTTAAACCAACAGAATCTTTTTAAAGTTTTTTTTTTTTTATGTGTTGCTGAGGGGGTTGTTAATTACTAATCTCAAGATGAATCACGATCGAATCAGAAAGTGATTTGTGCACACGGGTCGATATTGATCAGGGGTTTACTACTTCTCACCTGCAATTGCATTACCATAACTTAACCTCTCACTTGCTCATTCTCTCACGTGTTTGTTCGGACATTACTAGCGCACTACTTAACCTAAGCACAAACTCTAGTTCGTCTCGATTCGCCTCCTTTCACGAAAAGTTTTAATTATATTGATAACTCTACATAATGACAACGTGGATATACCACAATTGAACAACTGGACATATATATCAAATGAGGATTTAAGGGAAAATGGATTGGGTGGAAAGAAAAGAAGACAAACAGCGAAGTATTTAATCAGCTGAAAATGAAAAAAAAATGCCAATACAATTCGAACAAGAGAACTGACCTTTTGGGAACATATGAAGAGACACAATAACTCTATTAAAAGTCATCTTGGAGGAAAAAGTATAAGGTAGACGAGGCAGAGGCAGACTAAGACAAAAGTGGATTGAAGACATCAAAAGAGGAACAGGTGAACCTATGACAACGAACACTATCAAGGCAAAAGATAGAGTAAAATGGCGCTCCATGGTAGCCAACCTCCGAGGTGGAGACGGCACCCGATGAAAGAATCAAATCTAGTGATTCCTTTGATTTCAAGACTCACCTGCAAGACATAACAGTGCACATATTTGTAAACACCGTAACTTTAGTAATAGTTTCCTTTAAAAAGGAAGTCGGGGTAGAAAAGTGAACTGGTCTGCTAAAGATATTAGTTTTGGCTTGATCTTAATAGACGACTTCTGGGTTCATTCAACCATAATGGGAATTCAGAGGTATTTTTTTCTATGTTTAATTTCTCGGACGGCACTGGTGTTGTGGTGATCACAATAAGCATAACATGTGTCGAATGTTAAAAAAAATAAGAGCATTAACAGTAATTAACACCACATTCGCTGCATTCGGCACTCGAAATATGACGAAGTTTTTTCTTTCATTATTTAAATAATCGTAAGCCTTTTTTCTATTAAAGAATGGTATTTCTATAACACAACTACATTGCGATTATATTGTTCAATTATTTTTACATACTCATATTGTTAAAATTTAGAAAGTCGGTAGATAATAAACTTAAGAACAAGCGGGACTCAGACAACATCGGGCACGTATTGATTACATTATCACTCTCATAACCATCATTGAAGAATCTTTACAATTACAATCTTCGCTCATTATTAACTTTGTGGATTTCCTAACGGTATTCAATAGTTTATACCGACCTACACTAAGGAAAATCCTTAATATCTATGGATTTCCGACAAAGTATGTGAATATTATAAAAGCCTTTTACGCAGTTTAATTTGCTGTGCGAGAACGGAAACTTGCAACACTGACTGGTTTCCTGTAAAAACTGGTGTTAAACAAGGAGGCGTCATGTCAACGCTTTTATTCGGAATTGCAGTTGATTGGGTCAAGCAGAAATCAATAGAAGACAGACAATTGGACATTAAATGGATTGATAATAAATTCTTAGAAGATCTTGACTTTGCAAACAATCTAGCACTCTTGAGCTCAACGCACACTGATGCTGAAGAAAAAATAGAACGACGCCACACCATTTCTGGTCAAAAAGGCCTCCAGATCAACACAATCAAAACGAAAGTCCTGGATATTATCAACATAGTCTCTGGTGTATAAACAATGAAATTTTACCCAAAAGTTACACATTTTATCAAACTTGGCAGCAAAATGTCCAGAGATGGAGACATGACATCAGAAATCATGACACGCATTGTGCTAGCATCAAATGCTTTCAACAAACTGACGAATATCTAGGGATCTAAAAGTACCCAGTAAACGAACAAAACTTAAACTGTTCAACTCATGTGTGATATCAGTGCTAACATATGGGTGTGAAAGTTAAGAATCTAAGACTTTACATAGGAAAGTAAAGGCCCTTGAAAACAAATGCCTCCTTAGGACCACAAACATAAGCTGGAAAGAATACATATCAAACGAAAGGATAAGAGACGAATCGAAACAAGAATATTTGTCGAGCTTTCTATGAAGGCGTTGGAAATACATCAGTTATGTTTAAAAAAAAAAAAAAAAGTAAAGTGCCCCCCCGTCACGCCAAGTGGCGTATAAGGAATATGGTGTTAGTGACCATGAATTTTACAGACCTTCAGCACATGATTTTTGGGATAATGTGGTCGGTATTACGTCCGTGCCGCTTTACTTTACCATAAAAAATCCGGTACCCATTAAAGGCTGGGTGAACCTGGAAGCCGTCGGTTGGGATCGAACCCTGCCTCTTGTCATTTGTAATCCAGTTCACTAACCACTGATGTATCGCGGCTCTAACATCAGTTATGTGCTGAGAATGAATGAAAAAAAGACTTCTCCATTAGGCATTCACTTGGAAACAGTCTGGTAAAAGAAAACAAGGCAGACAACGAGAATCGTAACGGAGAAAAAAATACCAGGGAAGACTCAACGATGGGACTAACAACCAATAACTACAGGAACTAGCATCAAATCGTCAATCGTGGAGAACTATGACTTCCACCATATATGTGGTCTTCGATCCGAGAGGAAATGAATGAATGAACGGCGTTATATGTTATCATAGGGAAACAATCATTATTTTTTTTTTTATTGAAATGAGAATAGATTGTGATTGAGATTAGGATTGTGACTAAATGTGAAATTTAGGGAGGAGGCGATTGAAGGAAGCAGTAAAGAAAGATACCAGATAGTTTAAGGTGTTGTAGCAAACCATCAACAGCTGAAATGATAAACATCTGTAGACATTCAATGATGTGCAAAGATATGATTACCTACGTCAGTATAAATGATACGTTATGTGGAATATTGATATCTGTAAGCGTAATTAGTACTAACTTATCTATTGAAATAGCTCAGCATTAAGATACCATCATGATTAGTAAAAATTATTGTGATCGATGTGTAACACAAAAAGCGTGCATTAAAAAAATAATAATAATGGTCATACACGTGGTCCAAAAAAAAAAATAAGTAAGAAAAAAAAGAGGGAAAAAGTATGTAGTGTTGTTCAGCAAAATAATAAGCAGTCAGTTATTACGATGTGATAAAAAAATGTCTATCTTCAAGCAATGACAGACAAGATAAAACAGCCTATTTAAAAAAAAAAAGCTTCGAGAGGTTACTGGATAACGCAGTCTTCTTCTTCTTGTATCTAGCTGTTGATGCCTTTAATCGTTGTAGAGAAAGGAGATTGTTTTCAATATACTATGGTGTCTCAAATTATTTGGTTGCTTGTTGTTTGGTTCTTTCCATAAATGGAACGTCTTTCTTTTGCTTATCTGGCTGCTGTTAAAAAGATGTTTTGGTCTTCGCATATGTCTTTTATTCCATCTATCCATCTTTTCCTCGGTCTTCCTCTTAACCTCTGTTTTGATGCTCTTAGAACGCTCTTTATGTCATTTGCCCCAGTTTCATTTTAAGTGCCCATACTATTTCATTTGTAGTTCGTATATATATTCCAGACATGGTTTAATTCCAATTTCTTCTCTGATTTTAACAATTGATACTCTATGTGCTTTTATGTTGTTTGTTATTTTCCTCAAGCACCTCATTTAAGATAATTTTCATTTTCTGAAATGCTATTTTGGCCTGAGCTATTCTGCTTTTTATTTATGTGGTGCATCTCCCATCTGATGTTATTATTGTGCCCAAGTATTTGAAACGTTGCACTTGTTTCAGATTTGTCTCGTTTATTCTAACGCTGCATGCTGGTGGTGATTGTTTCTTCGATATAACCATTACTTCTGTTTTCTTACTATTCAGACTGAGACCTTTCTTGTTGCTTTCTTTTACTATTATGTCTATCATTTCTTGTAGTTCATTCTCTGTCTGTACTATTAAGATTGTGTCATCCACATATCGCAAATTATTTATGTTGTGACCGTTGACTTTAATTCCTTTTTTTGTCTACTATTGATCTCATAATATATTCGCTGTAAAGTGAAAACAAATCCTGTGACAGAACACAGCCTTGTCTGACTCCTTGCTTTATATATTGGAATTGTCCTGTTTGGTTGTTACTTCGTATAGCTGCTGTTTGTTGCCAGTACATGTTTTTTTATGATTCGCAGATCCGTGCCATCAATGTTTAATTTCTCCAGCATATTGATTATCTCCACATGCTTTACTTTGTCAAATGCTTTCGTGTAGTCTATAAAGCACATATATAGATCTTTCTTTACCTCTATAGATCTTTCTATCAATGTTCTTAAGATGTATAAATGTAAAATATCGTATGCAACAAATCTATGTCAATAGAAATGAGAAAGAGAGTTCATCGGTGCTATATAGAACCAATTCTGACCTATGGAAGCGAATTATGGACAGTAGACAAACAAATGAAACGACGATTAGAGGCCACAGAGATGGGATTTCTCAGAAGAATGTTGAAAGTTCCCTGGACAGCTAAAAAGACCAATGAAGAAGTTCTCAAAGAGGCCAACACAAAAAGGGAGCTCTTAAAAAACATCGGAAAGAAGCAATCAACATTTTTCGGGCACATCATGAGAAGAGGAAAGTTGGAATACTTGGTTACAACTGGCAAAATAAAAGGAAAGAGAGATCGCGGACGACAAAGAGAAAAAATACTGGATAGCTTGGTTTCATGGCATGGAAAACAGTCAACAACAGAACTGATACGATGCGCTGTAGATAGAAGATTGTGGAGGGACATGATCGCCTACGCCAACCGGTATGGCACATGATGATGATGTCGTGATTTTCTGTTTTTGGGCTTTGTTCAATGCACATGTTTGACATTGTTAGCTTAATGTTGGTGTGAAGATGCTTTTGATCATTTGTCTCTTAGCTGTCATTGAATACTTGGGTGTTTTAAGAGCGGAGTCAGCTGGTAGTTAATATTGTTCGCTTTCTGCACTCTGGTTTATACTTCTCTGTATATACTTCCATTTTCCGTGAACATACTATCCAAAAATTTGAATTCGCTAACCTGTTTGTTTTTTTTTATTAACATTTTTTTTTAAATATTTAAACAGACTCTTTTCTTGCTCACTTTCACTATTTCTGTTTTGGCTATGTTAATTTTCATATTGTACGAAGGGAGGTCAAAAAGTAATGCACACCAATTTTTTTCTCGGCTGATAATAAAGATAGGAATATGAAATTTTGCACACTTGGAATATGACATGTTCCAATTATGTGCACCAAATTGCACAGCATTCTGATAAATATTACGCAATCTATTAACCGTTAAAATGGAGCTTGTCAATAATGTCCGTTACAAACAGCGAATTGTCATAGAATTTCTGGTTGCGGAAAAAGAAACTGTGACAAACATTCATAAACGACTGTGTGCAGTGTACAAATGTTCTGCAGTCGATAGGAGCACAGTTAGTCGCTGGGTTCAGAGAATTAAAGCTGCAGAAAGTGTACGAGTGGAGCTGCATGATTTACCGCGTTCTGGACGTGTTGCCTCGGCTACCAGCACAGACATGTTAAACCGGGCTGATGCCATTATTCGTAAGGATAGGCGTACCACTAGTCAGCAATTGGCATTGCAGCTTACAGTTAGCAAGGGAAGTGCAATTGCAATTTTTAAAACTCTCGGATATTCAAAGATTTGCGCTCGATGGGTTCCTCGGTGCCTAACAAATGATCACAGAGTTCAAAGGAAAACATTCTGTTCTGAATTGTTGGAGCGTTTCGGTGTTGAAGGAGAAATGTTTTTGTCAAAAATTGTTACCGGTGACGAAACGTGGGCATATTATTATGAGCCTGAAACAAAAATGCAGTCAATGGAATGGCATCATCCGCAGTCACCAAAAAGAAAAAAAATTCAAAACATCTCCATCAGCCGGAAAGGTGATGATCACTGTCTTCTGGGACATTGATGGTGTGATTCTTGTTGATGTAATGACAAGAGGTGAGACAATCAACTCGACAGCTTACATCAATACACTGACAAAACTCAAAAATCGGTTCCACAGAGTTCGGCCTAATAAGCCATCTGCAGATTTGTTGCTTCAACATGACAATGCACGCCCTCACACAAGTCTGGTAACACGGGAAGCAATCAACAAATTTGATTGGACTGTACTGCCCCATCCTCCTTACAGCCCTGATCTGGCTCCCTCAGATTTTAATCTGTTTGGACCACTCAAAAAATTCCTGCGTGGGACACACTTTGACAATGATGAGGATGTGATCCGTGCAGTTAAAAAATGGCTACGCGAGCAGGACAAAACTTGGTACAAACGAGGCATTCATGACCTAGTTTCGCGTTGGCGTAAGGCAATACGCTTGGACGGAGATTATGTTGAAAAATAGGTAGTGTAAAGGGGATGTTCAGCTACAATCTGTGAAAATTTCACACATTTTGCCCGAATAGTTTCCGAGAAAAAAATTGGTGTGCATTACCTTTTGACCTCCCTTCAGTATTCATAACATATGTCATTTGGGGCTGATGTTGAAGATATTCTTCATCCGCATATAATAGGTATTGGTAATCAGCAAAAAGTAATTCATTGCTATTCTTTTGATCATCGTCTTTGATTCATAGATTTGCTTCTTTAGTGATCTTGTCCATCATCATCATCGTGTGCCTTCTCCGCAACGAAGGTTAGCTACCATGGAGCGCCATTCTACTCTGTTTTTTGCTTTGATGGTGCAGGCTGACATAGATTGACTTGTCCATCTTTTGATGTTACTCGTCCATGTTAGTCTTGGTCTGCCTCTGCCTCTTTTACCTTGTATTTTTCCTTCCAATATTACTTTTAGTATGCTGTTGTGTCTTTTAACATGCCCCAAAAATTTCATTTGTCTTGTCTTGATTGTATTTAGTAGTTCTCTTTTTATTTTCAGCTGTTTTAAAACTTTATCGTTTGTTATCTTTTGTTTCCATCCAATTCTACCTATTCTTCTATAAATCCACATTTCAAAGGCTTCAATTTACTGTTCTGTTTTCTTGTCTAATGTCCATGTTTCTGCACCATACAGGAATATTGAGAAAACGTAAAATTTTGACATTCTTAGTTTCAGCCCTGCTGATATTTGTTTTGTTGATAGTATATTTTTCATGGCATTAAAATTATTTTTTGCCATACCTGTTCTTTTGTTTATTTCAGTTTTTTGCATTTTCCATCATTAGTTATAGTATGTCCCAGGTAGTTGTAGCTCTGGACTGTCTCCAGTTGTATTCCCTCAACTGTGATATTTAATTGTAGGTCTTGAGAATTTTCTTTGTTTATGATCATAGTTTTAGTCTTTTTGATATTCATATCTAGTCCATATTATTTGCTTGTAATGTTTATTATTTTTTTTTAGTACCCCCCGTCACGCCAAGTGGCGTATAGGGAAATATGGTGTTAGTGACCCTATATTTTACAGACCTTCAGCACATGATTTTTGGGGTAATGTGGTCGGTATTACGCCCGTGCTGCTTTTACTTTCCCAGAAAAAATCCGGTACCCATTTAAGGCTGGGTGAACCCGGAGCCGTCGGTTGGGATCGAACCCTACCCCTTGTCCGTAGTAGTCCAGTTGTAATGTTTATTACATTAAGTAATTGTTGTAGATCTTTAGGATTGTCTGCTAGTGGAACAGTATCATCAGCATATCTTAGGTTATTGATTATCTTCCCATTAATGTTAAGGCCTGGCATCTCATTGATGTTTTTAAAGATTTGCTCATTGTAAAAATTGAACAAGCTTGGTGATAGGATGCATCCTTCTCTTACTCCTCTTTTTACATCAATGGGTGTAGAGTTCTCCTTGTTATATTTTATTATTGCTGTTTGCTCCCAATACAAATTACATATCAGTCGTATGTCTGTGTCATCCTTGTCCATATAGCTTATAAACAGCAATGGCGAGAGAACACAGTCTTGTCCTATTCTTTATGTGATTTGGAACCAGCCAGCCTCACATTCCTTCTGACGATCCTAGCCTATTCTTGTATAGCGCTATAATATAACGCAGAGCAAATAGAAAATAATGTTTTTATACATGAGTTGGATACATTTAATTTTATAAAATGTATGCTGTTAATGTATCTAACTGTGCATTTTTAATTATTCGTGTTTATGCGTTTTCTCCCAACACGATCAATGTATGTACTGATCCGGATGTATCGTTCTCTCCTCCTCATTATTCACTCTTTATTGCTTCATCTTCTCTTTTTTTAGACATGAGTTATGTAAGTGCTATATATATATATATATATATATATATATATATATAGATAGAGAGAGAGAGAGAGAGAGAGAGAGAGAGAGAGAGAGAGAGAGAGAGAGCATACATTGATCGTGCTGGGAGAAAAAACATAAACACGAATCATTAAAAATGCACAGTTAGATACATTAAGAGCAACAAGAAATAACATTTTGAGCTCTTTAGGTTCAAATAGCAAGCAAACAAATTTTTAATTAGATGTAGAAGCAGCGTCACTCAGTCAAAAATGTTAAATTCAACGCATAAATGTCCTTTCAATTGAAAGAGAAACCAGGTACCAAGAATAACAGAAAAATTGTATTTGGCATGTAGCCACTCTTCATCATCTGAAGCTATTAAGAAAAATATCAAAATTACATTTTACCACATGATGTTAAATATGTCAGCTGTTCAAATTAGTCAGCATGCAGGGAATTCAACTATTTTTTTTATTAGTAAAATTGAAAAATTCGTAGCAATTAAATTTTTTTTTTTTTATGTGTTGCGTGCAAATGAGACAAATGAGATTTTTTGGGCATGTTAAAAGATACGGCACCTTACTGAAAGTAATATTGGAAAGGAAAATACAAGGTAAAAGAGGCAGAGGCAGACCAAGACTAACATGGACGAGTAACCATCAAAAGATGGACAAGTCAGCCGATGACAACATTGCATTATCAAAGCAAGAAACATATCGGAATGACGCTCCATTTTAGCCAACCTTAGATGCGGAGACGGTACACAATGGTGATGATGATGTTTACGTGCCGCTGTTCGGGATTGACTTAATTAAAGGCAATATTCCTACACACGTAGAGATTATATTAACCCATTTTTTTTTAAATATATAACCTTTGCCAGCGCTACTGGGTGAATGTATTATGCTGAAAACTGTCTGTGTGATCGGGTTTAAACGGGGGGGGGGGGGGTGTGAGAGGAAGGGGGAAATAGGTCTGAGCGCAGATGGTCCCATGCAAGGCAAAAACAATGATGATATGTAAGAACACGAACAGAAAACTAAGTTGGCGAACTGTGTGTTCAGCACTTCAACAAGTTCAAATCAACTCCATCTCATTTTAAAAAACGATTCTAGAAAATATAATTGATTGGTAGAAATACAGCTGAAATGGAAAGATGCGCCCATCACGACGAGGGCATCTAGAAATGATGCGATTCATCCTACGTTCAGCTCCACAACTAAGATCAGTTCAATATAAAGAATTGCAAAGAAAATGTTCAGTCCTTGATGCAAGTTTTGCAAGATCTCAGCCATTTCATGTCTAAACCACACCACTAGGTAAGATGACCAGCACAGAATTCGAACAGAAAAGAGTACAAGATTTGGTCTAGAGACGAACGATGAAATAATGGTGTGTACATTCAGCACGTTCGTCATGTCAAGTAAATAAGTAATTGTTTTAAAAAATTGAAACTCAAAAACAGACAAAGAAAGAGCTGCAATGACACCATCAAGGAATAAATAGGTCTTAACATGGTACCACAGAAAGCAGTGACAGAGATAACTGGAGGATATAGTATCATCATCTAACAAGGTCTTATATCCTCATTTTATACGTAACGGCTGAAGAAACTAAGTTAAATATCTCTAAAAGGACTAAAGAAACATATTTAAACTCATCGATAAAGGATGAAGAAACACAATTAAATTGATTTCCAAGAATTGAAGAAACAAAATAAAATTAATATTCAAGAATTGAAGAAACAAAATTAAATTGATTTCCAAGATTTGAAGAATCAAAATTAAATTGATTTCCAAGATTTGAAGAATCAAAATTAAATTGACCTTCAAAGGTAATTGTACAGTGCTGCCAACTCTCCTGCGATGAATGGTAAAATCCAACGTTACTTTTTAATAGCAGAGAAAATACTTTTGTGATCTTCCCATAAATGTGAAGGTATTCACTCAATCCAAGCTCTATATTTCATTTCCATACCCAGCTTCCATCATTACCACCGTTTTATTTCTATGTATACAAGTACATTTTTGTTATATCCCCCCCCCACTCCTTTTTCCGCTATTGTAATTATGAGGTCAGATCTCTTTCTTGCTGACACAGTCGCCTGTGGCTATTTCCTGGTGTGCTTATTAATGCCAAGCAATTTTCGTAAACTAAGGTTATGTATAATGTGGGACTGCTACTGACGATAATGAGAACATTAATGACCTAATTAAGTGTATAAAATTAGAGCCAAAAAGTTTCGACTAGGGTACAATCCTGCATTTCTCGTAGCTGCTAAAACTTGTAGATGATTATCATCATCATCATCATCGAGTGCCATCTCCACAACGAAGGTTGGCTACCACGGGGCGCCATTCTGCTCTGTCTCTTGATTTGATGGTGCAGGTTGTCATAGGCTGACTCGTCCATCTTTTGATTTTACTCGTCCATGTTAGTCTTGGTTTGCCGCTTTTACCCTCTATTTTCTCCTTCAAGATTACTTTTAGTAGGCTGTTGTGTCTTTTAACATGGCCCAAAAATCGCATTTTTCTTGTTTGAATTATATTTAGTAGTTATCTTTTCACTTTTAGTTGTTTTAAGACTTCATCGTTTATTTTATTTTCTTTACATCTAATTCTACCTATTATTCTATATATCCACATTTCAAAGGCTTCAATTTTCTATTCTGTTTTCTTGTCTAATGCCCATATTTCTGCACCATATTGCATGTTGAGAAGATATAACATTTTGCTATTCTTAGTTTTAGCCCTGGTGATATTTGTTTTGATGTTATTATATTTTTCATGACATTAAAATCACTTTTTACCATTCCCATTCTTTTGTTTATTTCAGTTTTACATTTTCCATCACTGGTTATAATATGGCCTAGGTTATTCTAGTTCTGAACTGTCTCCTGGTCTATTCCTTCAATTTTGATATCCACTTGTTTTGAGTATTTTCTTTGTTTATGATCACAGAAAATACATAAAACCTACAAGTGGATATCAAACATTGATGGAATAGATCTGTAGATGATATAAAAAAAAAAAACTTATATCCTGGTTTATTTTGAAAGGCAGTGGTTAGAGCACTGGTTTGGCGATAACATGTCCGGGGATTTCAATTTTCTGATTGCTTACGATGAATGATGATATCGTATGACGGGGAACAGATGGCTGTGTTCACATTCTGTGCGGTTGCTCTTTATATCTTTTGGCGTGTGCTGAGACTGCTATGATGGGGACTGCAGCTACCTTTCTTTGTTTGGGAGATGAGATATTAATTCGGATGATTCCACTGGCACTGGCGGTGAGCAATTATGGTTTTTAATTCGTTTGCTGTGATACCGGGGCCTTCCATAACCATGTCCGGGGTTCACTCAATATGTACTAAACGGTTGTATCTATATGGTTATGAGTTGTATTTATATCTCTGTGGTAAAAAAAAGCAATGAATAGTAAGAGAATACTTTGAAAATGATATCACATTTCGGACTTAAGTCTTTGTGTCTCGTATGATTAATTACAGGAAACGTTTGTTCAGTCAAAAAGTATAATCTTTTCTTGTATGTACCTGCTGCTGCCTACCTTGAAGCGTCTTAGGAAAAAGGGGGAGTAGGGTTTGTTCTTGACACCACCAAAAGGTAAGTTCATAGCCTCTCATTCACCAGGTGTTGTGGTTACTGAATAACAGAATGATCTCTGATTCTGGTAGGCTTCCGTTTGATACCACTGCACTACTGCGCCAAAGACCACACCTATACGTGGTCCCTCCTGCTTCAGCAAAGTTGGTCTTGGGTGCGACTGAGTTCCCGTCGGTATAACTGGGCGTGGTACACGCAATAGTCCTAACTCACTCACCCTCACTCTCTCTTGAGTGTCCTTTTCTTCTGTCCTAAAACTACCTCTATAGCATCCCCTTTGGATGAGGTGGAGTTAGTCATTCTTATATCACTTTGAGACCCCCTACCGACACACACAATGGAACAACGTTTCGGTTGATGAGAAGATCACCATGTCTTATCCCCAACAGGCTTTTGGTACATCGTGCAAATACAGGTAGTTTGTGTGATTGAAGTGATTTATTATAGTGTTTCCAAAGGATTATAATTTTCGAAAAGTTGTGTAAAGTTTTCTACCAAGGAGGAGGATAAGACCCGATAAGTACTTTTTAAATGTAAATAACTAAAGTTTTATATTTAGACCGTAAACGATCGCATGTGAGACCTTGGCGATCAAACACGTGGGAGAAACATCTGCCGGGCTAAACCCCCAACGTGTGTTTTTCTTAAGTTAAGCCCTTAACTTACGACGGACTCAGCAGGTTGGTAAGGGATAAATGTTTTATGCTCAGAGAAATACACAGAAGATGGGGATAGATAAACATAAAGTAGCAACGATAGAGATATGGAGGATAAAAATAAAGAAGCTGAACTTATAGAAGAAATGACAAAACGGAAAATTAAAATACTAGGATTAGCGGACACCAGAGTAAAAGGACAACAGATAAACACACGGAGTAGGTTTTATCATCGACCCAGAACACGCAGAGAACATTATAGAAATAAAATACTATTCAGAAAGAATTATCACAATTAAACTACTAGAAGACGATCGAAAAACAAATTACATACAAATCTATGCACCATGCAACAACAATGAAAGAGACAGCGAAGAATTCTATGACACATTGAATGAAATTATTAACAAGATTGACGTAAGCGACGACATGTTAGTGATGGGAGATTTTAATGGAAGGCTTTGTAAACGCAACAGTGAGAACAGAGATATCTTAGGACCCTTTGGCGATAAAAACAATTGAAATAAACGAAAATGGAAGCAGACTGCTGGAACTATGCAATCAAAATGATTTATTTATCACCAACACATTCTTCAAACACAGAGAGTAGCAAGTATACACCTGGTACAAATGGAATGACACAAAATGCAGAAGCCAGATAGATTTTATACTAACAAGACAAAAGAACAAGAAAAGAGTAACCGACAGTAGAGCAATCCCTAATATTACAGATGACACGGATCACAAGATGGTTATGATCACACCAAGACGGCCAAAAATAAAGAGAATATACGAGAACAAACAAAAGAAGCGAAAAGAACAGACACTAAAAATAAAACAATTAAAAGATCAAGAATCAAGGAAATCCCTAGAAGAAAAACTAACAGAGGAATTCAAGAAACTCCCTAACGAAGTAAGCACATAGAAGAAGAGTGGAAACAGTTTAAGGAAACAGCAACCAACATCTCTAAAACAGTTTGTGGAACGAAGCTAAGAACAAGAGAAGGGAGAAAGAGCACCCCGTGGTGGAAAAAAAAAACAATTAAAGAAAAGAAGAAACTGTTTAAAAATTGGAGGGAAAGCAAGAACCAAGAAAAATATGAAAAATATGCCTTAGTTAGAAGCCATATTTAGCATGAGAACATTGATTGAAAAGTACATAGAAGTAAACAAACCGATATATGCCTGCTTCATAGAATACACCATAACCAACTTAAAGACTGGACACAGACATACGACTAATATGTCATTTGTACTGGGAGCAAACAGCAATAATAAAATATAACAAGGAGAACTCTACACCCATGGAAACACAGAAGAACAAAAGACCGCAAATTATATCTCCCCTCGACGCTGAAAGGCAGATGAGGAAGGAAAGAAGAAGAAAAAAGAAGTGCAGATACAGTTGGCCCAGGATGTGACGATCGTGTGTCAGTACAAATGGAGACAAATAATAATAAGTGAATATTATTATAGAGGGAAACTTCCGAGGCGATAATCTGCGAATCAATTCAAAGGAAGGGGTATGTTTACTGCACTCGGAAAATTGACAAATAATCAACAACAGAAAAAAATATGGACCAAAGCAGGATCGAACCCGTACTCAGTGGCACGGCGCCTTGCCACGAAAAGCCAAACGCTAGGGAACACTGCCACTCAGCTAACTAAAAGCTTCTTTCCTTCCTTATCTGCCTTTCGGCGTCGAGGGGAGATATAATTTACGGTCTTTTGCTCTTCTGTTCGCCTCTGCTGCTGTATATTTTCCTAGTGCTTCTAATATTCCATCGATCCACCTTTTTCGTGGTCGACCCTTGGGTCTGGTGTTCTCACAACGTTAGTTAGCTGAGTGGCAATGTTCCCTAGCGTTTGGCTTTTCGTGGCAAGGCGCTGTGCCACTGATTACGGGTTCGATCCTGCCTTGGTCCATATTTTTTTCTGTTGTTGATTATTTGTCAATTTTTCCAAGTGCTGTAAACATAGCTCTTCCTCTGAATTGATTCGTCAGTACAAATGGCCTACACACGATACCTGTGAAAGAACGAAGCAAGTACTAGTAGGCAGTAGGTGGCGGGGAGAAAGGGCCGATGTGAATCCTGCCTGACTCCACGGCCTGGAGGAATGAACACGTGGATGACCGTCACGTTGGCATAGCCACAGTGTGTCATGAAGGCGAGTAGTGAGACGAAGAAGGGGGTGTAAATTTCATCCTGGGGTGGGAAGATAATCCACAATCTCTCCTGATTGACAATACTAAGTACATAATACCAGGCGTCTCAGGAGAGCGGATGAATGTATAATATAATCTGATGTCTGTAGAAGTAGTCTTTCTAGGACTAACTGAACGCTGTTAGGATATAAATATTTTTGTTCTTGTATATGATCTTTATTCCGTCTTTCCATCTCTTCCTTGGTGTCCCTCTTGCTCTCCTTCCTGATGTTTTGAGGTAGAAAACTTCTTATGTTGTTTGGCCTTGTACCTACCATTTGGAAATAATATAAAGCTCAAGAGTAGAAATCGAGTAAGGAAGTTCTTCCGTTTTGACAGTAAAATTATAATTTAAAGGATCTTTAGAGAGGCAACTTATGTAACAATGCCTTGGCACAAAGCCCGCCGCGCAATAAATGCAGGCTTAAATGATACGGAATTAACCATCAATGTTCAATAGACATCATAGCTAATAGATTGACCTGTGTGACATAAAAGCTAGTCAGTGTAGAACGGTGTGGGTCTGGCTGACGGTGTAATGGATGAAGGATGGGCATGAAATGTTTAAAATATAGGAACTTTATTCTTGCCTCTTCTATTACACCTCAACTCGGAATTCCTTGAAAGTGCATAACCAGCCAAAGAGAGTAGGGATCGAAATGGAGGGTAATCTCCTGTCCATAATTACCGTGCTGAAGTTAAACTGTCAGGCTTAAAAGTGAAAGATGTAGCAGTTTTCTGTAAATGACAACACATCGTATCTAACCATATTTAACGCCCTTTGAAGGGCAGACCATGGAAAGGAGCTGTCGTAGGACGAACGCCACAGCAAAAGTTCTTGTCCTACAAGACGTACAGACCACTAGCTGCCACGAGAAAAATAAAGAATTGAAGTGTAACACAACTTTAATTCTTTTTTTTTTTTAATGTTGAAACACTAAAATAATATCTGCATGTTTGATATGCACATATATTACTAATATTTTAACTCTGCTTGCATTTAGCTTACCGGGATCACATCCTGCGTGATAGGAATTACGATGATCAAGGAACTTGTGTTAGTGTGTAAAAAACAAAACCGGGTCATAACTCGCATTGCAAATTATATATATCAGCAACGAAACGAAAGCAAAATTCGTAAAAAATACCCATTTACTATATGTATTTTAAGAAGGAATGTTAACTTGGCAGGAAGTAACAAAAAGTCCAGTTCATAAACTGATTTGGACGGTGACACACACACACACACACATAGCCCGTCTATCAGTAGACAGTATTTCACGTCTGTCAGTAAAATTTAGATACAAGATCAAATGGAGATAACGAAAACAAGCGATTGGTTAGTAATTCATAGACTAATAAATTACTATGCATGAAACAAACAGTAAAGCTCTGTCATTAGCTAAATATTTCCTCGACGGTGTAAGGCATAAGGGAAAGAAACAAAAAATATACCAGTACTTATATATAAGTGCTAATATTTATTAAATCATCTTTCCAATTCATTATATAGAATATGGCTTCTAGTTTTTACTAGAGCGATAACTCGTGCGCTCAATAGGGGTCAAAGGATAATGATTATTTATATAATCAATATTTGCATGAGATGTTTTGGGTGCGTGTGTCGATATTCTAATCAATACTTTGTATTTGGTCTTCTTATCTCAGCTGGCATTAACCACTGGAGCTATGTCGTTACAGGCACTAGTCCGTCTATCAGGTACCAAAATCGACTTCAATCAAAGCTGGGAGTAGAATGCAACACATAATATCACAGATTTAGCCTCAAATCTAATTTTGGTAATTTCTCCTACTTATCTATGACAGCAATGCTGTCCACCACGGCGTCCGTGCCATACTTTTTCCTGTTGCTAAATTTTACTCAGCCAACTTAACATTAATTAGATTGTCAAAATGTAGTAATAAGGACATTGAAAACTTGGTTGTAATATTGATCAAGAAAGTGAAACAAAGATAGAGATCAGAAGCAGGATAGCAAAGCAGCAGCGAATTTGAAAAACTTTGACAAAATTTGGAAATTAAAAATATAAAGCAAGAAAACCAAACTTAGAATACTCAACTCAAATGTATTATCAACACTTACCCACCCATGTGAACACAGGAAAAGAACAAAAGAGATTGAGAGAAAACCAAACGCTTTTGATAACAAACGCCTAAGAAGAAGACTTAAGTACAATGGAATGAGTTCAAGGCTAATATAGAGATAAGAGAAATGATCATGCCTCTACTAGACGTACAATCTTACATATATCTGCACAGTAATGTAGACAAAGAGGGAGGAACAGAAAATGATACCAAAATAAGGATATCAAAAGCAAGTGGAGCATTTGTTGCACTGGGAAACATATGGAAATCCAAAGAAATTAGGTTAAATACTCAAAAAAAAAAAATGTCAACTCCAATGTTAAGTCAGTCTTATTTTATGGCTGTGAAACATGGAGAACAACTAAAATGACAATCAAGAAAATACAAACTTTCATTAATGGATGCTTACGCAGAATAAAAGGACGGAAATGGCAGGACAAAATCACTAACATAGAATTATGGAAATGTACCAGTCAAATAATAGTGGATAAAGAGACACAGCGAAGACGATGGCGCTGGATAGACGATGGCACTGCGGAAATCAACTGAGAGTATTAAACAGACCCTTTTTTGGAATCCCGAGGGAAAAAGACAAAGAGGAAGACCAAGGAATTCTTGGAGAAGACAGATAGAAGCAGAGATGAAGATGACGAGGAAGACATGAAACAATCTTAAAAGAAAGGCAAGAAACAGAACGGCTTGGAAAGTGTTTGTTGAAGACCTATGCTCCAAAGGGAGCTGAAAGGTAGAAGAAGAGCAAGAAAAGACCATGCAACCAACGATCTCCTATGCAATTAGAAAGAGAAGATGAACATGTGTCGGATATGTGCTGAGAAGAGACAACAAAAAAATTCCAAAATAGGTTCTTCTATGGGTAACATCAGGATACAGAAAAAGAGGAAGACCTAGAGAGGCATTGAAAAGAACTCATAAGAGAAGCAATTTTGGCATACATAGACTCCTTATATAAGATCGAATATCGCACCAAGAATAGAGATGGGTGACGAAAAAAAACTACAATTCTTATGCGAGGTCTAAAGGCCTGAAGGCCTGAGGTCTGAAGGATCAAGATCAAGAAAGACATTATTTTTACAGAGTTAAGCTTTCATGTATATTTTTAATTACCGTAACATTTAACCAATGTTAGCGTTGCAGAAGAGGAATGAATAATTTTCTAGCCGTCACTAGCTACGTAGCTTGAGTTGTTGTCATGTCATATTTACTTAATGTCCCTTTGATTTCATTTATCTTCCTTTTTTTCTGGGTTTCCCATTTGCTCTGTGCCCGGATATTTCCAAGTAATACGTTCTAGCTGCAGGTTGGTTGGATTTCATTTTAGCCAGATGTCAAAATTATTTGATTCTTTGTTGTTTCTGTACAGTCAATAGCTGGCATTGCAACCACCATTTTTCTCAAGGCCTCATTTATAATCTGTTTTCTTCTAATTGTGTACTGCTTTTCTTATACATTTCATTTGGCATGTTATTTTACGGTTGAGGCTTTCAAGAATTGTCCATGTCTGACATTAAAAGCACAATGTGGGCATAAACATTTTTTTAACATGTTTTTTTTTTTTTTTTTTGCACAGTCACATTAAGATGTTTTAAAATAGGTCCTATTTTGTAACATATTATTCGCTTTATAGATTCCAGTTTTTATCAATTTTTCTTATTTGCGTCGTCGGTTTAAACAAGAATACTGCCTAAGTAGATGTAATCTCCCACTTGATTTAGAATCTTGCCACTTGTATAGAAAAATAACTGTGGTTTGGATTGCAAATTATTCTCATCATTTCTGTCTTTTCGTTGTTTATCTTCAAGTCGTACTCTTGGCAACCAGAAAAGAGACAGGTGCTATGGTTACTGGAGTTCATCCTTTACGAAATCAAACAATCAATGGCCGTCTGAAGGAGCAACCGATTTAAACCTTATGGTTACGTGACAGCAGTTTTGGTGATTTTGACCAATCGAATTTTAAAACACAAATACATAGTTCGTAATATACCACGGTTCAAAGATGTGCATGACAAGAGAACACAAATAATTTGTTTTGCCGAACATATGTCCAAATCACATATTATTTTTTTTACATAAAGTAGTTTCAGGTAGTTAAGAAAACCCTGCAAGATAGGAAAAAACGCTTTTAAAAGCTGCAATAAAAAACAAAGATAATAAGAGATCAACAAGACCGTACCTTTCCATAAACAACTCTGGAATACGGAAAATGCTCTACTGAAATTCTTTACAAGAATGAGAAGGTCAAAAATACACGAAACAAAGTAAGGGACAGTCAGAGAAAGATAATGCTTAAAAAAAAAATAGACAGACTGGCAGATAAGTTTTTTTTTAGAAAGAAAGAAAGAAAAAGAATTTCAACAAATAAAAAAATAAAATATCTTACTATTACATATAATGTCAAAACAACAATGTTAGAAAACAACAAACAAAAAACATTGGCACAGAAAGATAGATAGATAGATAATCTATGTATTTGTAAATAATAGCTGTATAGTCTAAAGCACATAGAGAATGGTAAATTAATTGTTACCTCAAGCCTCAAGATGGAGAATGTAAATGAAAGAGGAGCATAATAAAAAAATTCCTGAAGTTGAATGAGGAAGAAGATAAAGATGTAACATTGAGGGAAGTGAAATAAAAGGAAGGAGAGCATTTTCACTCACAATAAAATAACAAAGGGGATACCTAAATAAAAAAAACCCAAAGTGATAGTTTTTAAAAAGTGGAGACGTAAGCATTCTACTCTATTATGAAAACACCAACAGGGCATGTGTAAACATGCCAATCCTCAAAGCAAGCTCTTATACTAAAGGATGTAGTTTTACAGAGGCAAGTTCTCGTTCACATTGATTCAATTTAATTAATTAATTAATTTGTAGAACAACGAGAGAGAGAGAGAGAGAGAGAGAGAGAGAGAGAGAGAGAGAGAGATGGGGATAACTGACAGATATAAACAGTGCAAGATAAAGATATTACAAAATGGATTTTTTTTATACTATAAAGATAGTCTACAGTGTAATAGAAAAACTAATATGTGCACAGACTAACAATGTTATAGAAAAACTAATATGTGCACAGACTAACAATGTTATAGAAAAACTAATATGTGCACAGACTAGAACACTAAAGTATAGTAACTGTTCCGAGCTATTTTTAGTATCAATGACGTGTGAGCGTAAGTGCTGGCTCGCTTGTGTGCGGGAAGAAAAAATAATAATATAACCACACCAGGAACGATAGAAAGGAGAGCGAAATAATAGACAGATGTTGGGAGCAATTTAGGTAAACATGTTCAACCGTGCTCAGCTGCTATCCATCCCTCTCTCTCTCCCCCTGCCTGTACACATTTACAACGACCAGCACTGAGTCAGCTAGCTCAAGCGTGATGGCGACGAGGCAAACAGACAGAAGTTTGTACCCCTGGAAAGTGTCTGCCGTCGAAAGCGCTTATAATCTGGTTATATCTTCATAGACACGCGCAAACACTCGTTGGTACAGTGAAGTGCCTGTGTGAGGGCGTTCTAAATTTAAGATAGGATCTGTCATGGTTGCAACGAAACAAACAACAAAATTGTTGAGCCGAACATTCAGTGAGTTGACTAAATGCCCATCCTCTTCCCTCCTCATTTGCCTGTTAGCATCGAAGGGGGAGGGGAGATATAATCTGCGGTCTTTTGCTCTCTGCTGCTTTAACCTTACCCTTTTTTTTCACTTTTTTTCTATATATATATTATATATATATTTTTTTTTTTCACTACTCAGTCTACTCTTGAGTCTGGTGTTCTTGTAACGTTTATAAAAGGCTAGTTGTGTTATGGAGCCGCGATAGCTCAGTGGTTAGTGAACTGGTCTACAAAGGACAAGGGGTAGGGTTCGATCCCAACCGACGGCTTCCGGGTTCACCCAGCCTTAAATGGGTACCGGATTTTTTTTCTGGGAAAGTAAAGCAGCACGGGCATAATACCGACCACATTACCCCAAAAATCATGTGCTGAAGGTCTGTAAAATATAGGGTCACTAACACCATTTCCCTATACGCCACTTGGCGTGACAGGGGTACTTTACTTTACTTTTTTAGTTGTGTTATAATTGTATATTTCTGCTTTATCACTTGGAAAAAAATGTGTATCTGTTATTTCTTTGTGTTTTCAATTGCGGGAATTATTCCTAGCTTTTCTCTCTATTCTTCATTTCTGATCTTATCTCTCAGTCTGTTTCCTATCGTCCGTCTATCACACTTCATCTCGGATTTCCAGGATGTTATTAGTAGCACAACGTTGGGATGAAGATTATGTTGTAGAGTGTACGTTTTGTCTATAGCGTTATTTACACTGTTGGAGAGTAATGGTAATTATTTGACAAGCTTTGTTAAATCTTGAGTCTATTTCTGTTGCCTGTGAATTATCTTGTTTAAATTCATCCAATTATTTTAATTGTCTGTCGTCTATTATTATGTCGATGTTCTGTTTCTCTTTTGCGATATTTATGACCTTTGTTTTGATGCTGAGTTTAGTGTTGTAATGAGTACCTGCTGTGCTGTTAAGTATATTTAAGTGTTCTTGTAGGTCTTCTATTTGTCCATGTATTAGTGACTAATTGTCTGCAAATATGAGCTAGTTGATCTCCTCTGTCTCTAGTGGTTTGAGTAACTTAAATATGTGGCCATATGGCAATAGGGAAGACCGTAAATGCTCAGGACTAAGCTAAATTTGCTTAAACTAAACGCTAAATTTGCTTAAACTATAAGAGATATTTAAAAACATATATCAACATTTTGAAATTTAAAAAAGCTAGGTAAGGGGAATAAAAACAGAAAGGCTGCTACCAGGTCAAGGGTTCTATCATCTTCATGTAATAAGTGATGTAGTGGGTGATCGAATCAATAGAGCCAGTGGTAGGGTGTGCTAAACACTCCAAAGTATGATGACAGCTTTACAAGGAAGGAACACAACACAATACTGACGTTTCGGCCTGTGGCCTTCTTCAGAATACAAGGACAACGACAACAAACGGTGAAACACAATTATCTATAACTACATGTTAGATGATAGATGAAAGAACGGAGTGGAAATGGTTCTAACTAAAGTACACAGATAGGGATGACGTTAAACAAACATAAAGTAGCAGCGATATCAATTGAGAAATGAACAGGCAAATAATTGCAATGCTGCGGTAAAGCTGGTAGCAAAGAGCCAGTGGTAGGGTGTGCTAAACACTCCAAAGTATGATGACAGCTTTACAAGGAAGGAACACAACACAATACTGACTCATACAGTAGCTCTTTGCTACCAGCTTTACCGCAGCATTGCAATTATTTGCCTGTTCCCTTCTCAATCGAATCAATAGCTTGTCGGTCTCCATGCCAAGAGAATAAGAGTTATAATCGTGGTAGGGTCACATTTTTTTTTTCTATCGGAAAAGGGGGGAGGGAGGGGGGTATAAAGTCAGATCCAAACTAACACCTACCTCACCGCGACTGCACCGGACAAAAAGCCTTTATTCCCCGTTTCTATGAGCCCCCCCCCCCTAAGCAGATGTGGAAAATGTAAGAATAGTTTTTTTTTTTTTTTTTTTTTTTTTTTTAAATAAGGCATGTTATATCTCCTGTTCGGCATGTGCTGTTCCAAAACAAAAATATGGGTGCCAGTCCAGTATGGAAATATGATTACTCAAGTCTCTAACACCATCCTCTTGTTTAAATAGAACATAACAAAGTTCAACTTCAAATACATATAAAACAATTGCCGGTAGTTTGTAATATTTATCCATAACTTTGTTTTCCTTGCATGCAAGGATTTCTATATTTTTTATTGGTGGGGCACTAATACACTATGGGAGCCGCGATAGCTCAGTGGTTAGTGAACTGGACTACAAAGGACAAGGGGTAGGGTTCGATCCCAACCGACGGCTTCCGGGTTCACCCAGCCTTTAATGGGTAGGGGATTTTTTTCTGGGAAAGTGAAGCGGCACGGGCGTAATACCGACCACATTAATCTAAAAATCATGTGCCGAAGGTCTGTAAAATGTATGGTCACTAACACCATATTCCCTATACGCCACTTGGCGTGACGGGGGTACTTTATTTTTTTTTTTTTTTTTTTTTTACTAATATACTATAGCTATCGATTACAAAGGCCAAGAGTTTCACTTTATTGTACGGTGGTCACATAAGCTAACGTTATTACAGGGCTTGAATAAGGTAATCAAGGGTTCCCTTCCCAGCCTTAGAGCGTAAGATGATTGAGTAGTTAGTTTCAACCAATACACGGTTCAGATATTTTACTTTATTGTTTGTAGCCCACCAAAAATGCTTTAATACAATTGCTTTCTTTTTTTATACCTTGTACCAGGAGCCACTAAACCACAATCTACTTCATTCCACACTTGCTAGCGGTTATATTCACAACATATTTACTGGTTCTGTGTAGCTAAAGAAAGAATGTCATTCCATTCATGGTAAACATACTGGACCCTGCGCGGAAAGGGGGGGGGGGGGGAGGAGAAAAGGGTGGAGGGTGGAGAAAGAGGGGGAAGTTGGGTGGATAGAAAATAAAGAGTTGCAGAATTAGATAACAATTTATTTTTAAATACTAAGCATATGCAGATAAAATCGTGTTTCATTCCTTTTAACATGTCTGCAAATTCGCCATATCTAAGACGCTTGTTCCAATATCCCCATTAACAATTATATTAATAGGGCAGAAAAAAAAATGCCAGTGGGCTACAATGGTGATTAAATTAAATATGAGATTGTATATGTCATTTTGTCTTTGTTGTGCATCCATTTACATTATAAGTTTCCATCACTTATGAATATTGTCTAAAAATCGTTTTGTTTTCAAAGTAAATTACTAAATACACAATTTGAAATCCAAGAACTGACAATTATAAATAATGAACAGAACATAGTACTGAAAAAGCAATTATTACTTTTATTATCCTAGTGCTAATTGTCGGTTTTGAACACAAACTATATAGCTTTTATTTCTGTTAACCACACATTTTATTCATCTTTTAATAATCTGTTTATCTCAGTTCGACAAATCTTCTCATTATTAATATCATTTGTAAACAATCATTATTATTAATATCATTATTCATATTATTTATTAACATACCATATTATTATTAACATTATTTGTAAACAATCTGTAATATTATTAATATCATTATTAATATCATTTGTAAATTAAACATTTACTTTTATTTTCTTTCATTTACTTATATTTCATATCAGCTAACAAATTGTACCGGTATTACAATGCATGAACTAGAAAGCTAATTTTAACTCAGAAACAAGAGTCATATAAGACAAATAACGAATTAACAAATCTCTACAATTATCTACTATCTTATGATGCATACATTTACAAGAGGTAACAACAAATATTGAATTCTTGAATGGAACAACTTAACAAAAGAGTTATTAAGTTTTCTAACTGAAGCTAGAAGAAATAAGACATAAGATAATAAGATGAACAACACTTGAAGCAAGAATAATATAAATGAGACCAAAGTGAGCCAAAGCCTTTTAACTCTTCAGCCTAGTAATAATGCTTCTGTTGAAATTAAATTATCATAATCAAACATTAATAAATATCATTATTAACATTATTTTTAATGTGTGCATAATTAGAGCCATTAATTATAGAGGATTTTAAACACAACAACAATGTTGGGTAGTTCAACATTTCAAGTAGCATAGTTGTGTCCCACATCAATATATATTTCTTTGATTTAATAAGTTAAGCAAGGCAAAGGCCAGGTCAAAGAAGTATATGATAGAGAGTAACAAAAATAAAGGCTTATTTAATGTGGCTGGAAACATGGAACAATTTAGTGAAAATTATTAGTAATAACAACTTGAGTGTTTATTTGTATGTATTTGACAATCAGACACTTTTACTGGCCTAAAATGAAATTAGCACATACATGTTGATATGTACAATGGTATTATCTATCTATCTATTGTCCTTTTGAGCCGAAGACGGCACATAGTGCAGAACCACAATCTCAAAAAAACAGAAACCTTGCATGCCAAAATGGCACATATTGCAGAGATCACTGATTCCAAAACTTATGGCTCTGTTTTCATAACAATACTTTTTACAATGACAACTTGTCAAGCCATCGATCAACCTCCTTAGTCGCCTCTTACGACATGTCTGGAAGGTCACAGTGTCACTATTCTTTACTTCCCTCAAAATGAGGCCCCGGGTAACACACAGGAGTACAATTGTATTATATGAAAGTATAATTAATAAAGTTATGGGCGTTTACCAGATGATTAATTGTGTTTCCTCACAAATCTCTCTTGTTAATAGTGTCAGACATAAATACAGATTCTAGCAATGTACTTCCCTGTCATATTCAACATCATTGAAAATATTAGACACCATCATCAAGTACCATGATTCCTGACATAGATGGTCACATCTCTCCACATCTGTCTATATCTATAGTTGTTTGTCAATCCTGTTAACCATTTCCTGCAATACCATTCTGTCTGACATCTTTTCTTTCTCTTTCCCTCAATTTTTTCTTTTGTCACAATAAGTTCAGCTATTCACTTCACTTTACATGGTCAAAAATGGTGAATTAATATCATTGCATTACGAACATGTCCATGGGTGCTCATATCTCCTCAGGATGTCCCACAGCGTCAAGCAACTGACGACACCAACTCTGTGAATACATCAGTCTATTCATCACGCCTTCTTTACACCTTCAGAAATGGCTCCCTCCCAGTAATTATACAGCTTTATTCTAATCAATCAACCAACTGGTGTCTTTGAAATCACTATGATTAAACGGTCAATGTTCAACAATGATCAACAGTCGGCAGGTGAATTTTCTTCACCCCAACTGGTGCTCATCTGTGATCTGGAGAGATTGCTTCACAATGAGAACTTTGCACCTATTCCACCTACTGCCCATATTCTCCTATTATCTGCTGCAACACAAATTCACACCATTGTAAATGACATACTTGATAGATCTAAAGAAAGATTTTTCTTGTGAAGCCTTCATAAAAGCTTTTGAAATTCTAGTCAACTCAAAAGTATTATTATCTGCTACATTTAATAAAGCAGGGGCTACACTGTTACACAAATACAGAGTGTTTTGTACAGCAGGAGCTCTGCAGAAAAGATGAACTTATTCTTCCAATACCCACAATTTTAAAATTATGTATTGGTTTATATTTAGTTAATGAAAACCGTCAAAGAAGTCCATGGCCACCCAAATGAGTCTCATGGCCCACCACATGTTGGACAACAATGACCTAAAATATAACAGATTGATTAACGAAAGTTGTATTTATTAACAAAACAACAAAGATAAATCCTAGGGAGAAAAAAAAAGGAGATTGATTTACATTTCTTTTTTCCTGGTGACATAATGGTAGACTTTAGCTATTACTTGTTGATTGATGATTAGCAGTTGATTGATGATTAGCAGAAGAGATTTCCCTACAATCTTTACACACCTAAAGGTGTTCATTTCATTTTGAATTTTTTTTTAAACTGAGCTATGTATTCTGGTGATTTTAGCAGCATTTGCTAATTAAAAGTGACTAAACAACAATAAACAATCTTCATCCCAACGTTGCGCTACCAATGCCAGTCCTGGACCCTAGATGCAAGAACAATAAGAAAAATAACCTCTACTCAGATGAAATGTGTCAGACGAATGACAGGAAACAGTCTGCGAGTTAAGATCTGAAATGAAGAACGGAGAAAAAAGCTAGAAATAGCCCCGCCATAGAATATATAAGGGAACAACAGATAAAAAGGTTTGGCCACATAACAAAAGAGTAATAAAAGCACGACACAACGAGCCCTCAATAAATGTCGCAAGAATACCGGACCACAAAAAAGATGGATCAATGGAATATTAGAAGCACTAGGAAACTTAATAGCAGCAGAGGCAAACAGAAGAGCAAAAGACCACAAATTATACCTCCCCTCGACACTGAAAGCCAAATGAGGAAACAAAAATAAACTTATAAAAAATTTCTAAAGCATCATTTATTTCAGTAACAATCAATATTACACTGGCTCTCAAATGCTATAATAGTATCAAACAAAATGACAGGATATGTCATTATGTGTATGTTTGTTAATTTCAAATTATAGTATACATTAGTTTCAGACATTTAGTTAGAATCAAAAGAATGTTGTTAGTTTTTGTGTAAATATAGCAAAAACATAATTTATTTAGTAGTTAGTCACTGATGTTTAAACCAAAAATAAAGTGAAAATTTAACACATATTTGCTAAGCAAGCTTGATACCCTGTTGCCTGTTTTCAAATAAAAATAGTACCTATTGAATTCTATAGTATAAGTTTATTCATTAAATTTATGTCTAATCAACAATAATAAAATATAAAACGTACAATAATTTTTTTAAAATATTAACACAATATGCAGTGATTGAATTAATGAACAAGTTTCATGTAATGAACAGTAATGTAAATTATCTATTTCGCAAAATTCACAATAAATGTAATGCAATTAATAATCCTTTGTTTGTGAAGATTTTTTTTTTATATTTCAACTGTAACTTTAGGTTAGGGTCAGTGAGATATGACACCTCAATAATATCAATTAAAATAATTAAATTTCAGATCATATTGGACTTGTTGAGTGTTGCTATGAGTCATGAATGTAATTTATTGTAATATTGAATTATATAACATTTTTGTTTTATTTTATAAATCATAATTATGAATAATTAATATTTAACTATTTTAAATATAACACATCGATTTCAATAAAAGTTTAAAATTTAAAGTAAAGTCTGTAAAGTCTTAGTGTTAAGTGAAGTTAAGTTAGTTAAGGTTAAGTTAAAGTTAATGTTTAAGGAGAGATTAATTTTATTAAGAATATTTAATTATAAACAAAATACTTACAATTAAATTTTAATTCCCCAGCGACCTTCCTTTTTTGCGAGCCATAGCAAGCATGACAAATGTATTGTTGTTAGTTACTCTTGTCAGATCGTCATTTTGTACCAAAGACACGACCAGGTCAAAGTGCAGGCAGACGACACCAGCAGCAGCAGACGCGAAGAGTTGAAGCCGGAAACCACTTAGGAAAGGGCAGGGTGGTGGGAAGGGACGGGTTACCAAACTTATTATAGGACGTTTATGTCGTAGAACGTTTGTTTTGCGACGTTCACGAGAGCACGGTGATACACAAATGAAAATCAGAGCTAATATATTTAGTTTATTTATGTTTCAATAATCGCGATGTTTATTTATATTATTATTGTACAAGATTAGCAAAGTGGGCATAGAAGTTAGTGTGTGTACCTTTATGTGCAGTGAGGCGTAACAAACAGCATAGATGCTCTGTTGCCTCAGTCTATTATAATTATAGAAATAGTGTAACTTGAAACTGTAACATTTGGGATATATAATAATGGAAGAAAGGGACATGTTTGTTAATGAATTATCCAAATAAAAATTATACGTAAAAGTATATGAATAAAATTATTTGTCGTACAATAATAAAATAAGGTAAGGACGATCGAAGGATTAAGGTAAAATTTTAAAAAGTAAGTAAATACCATATGCCCATGGTATACCAATTTTACTTTTCTTTTAACTTGCAATGTTCATGAGAAGTAGGTAGGCAATGTCAGTAATCACCTCCCTGGTGCCATGACAACAGCGGTTCAACTAATCAGATAAAGTTATATCTCTTTATTGTAACTTTTAGAATGTTTAGGTTGGACGTAGGCAAAGAAACTAACCCCTCCTTAAATCATTATGTTCCGTATTTATATAATATATGTATATATATATATATATATATATATATATATATATATATATATAGTAAAGTCTTCCCGTCACGCCAAGTGGCGTATAGGGAATATGGTGTTAGTGACCATAAATTTTACAGACCTTCGGACATGATTTATTGGGTAATGTGGTCGGTATTACGCCCGCGCCTCTTTACTTTCCAAGAAAAAAATCCGGTACCCATTAAAAAAAAATATATATATATATATACTTGAACAAAACAGTAAGAAATGTCATTTAATCAGGAAAAAACATGTTTGTTTTATTTCATAACGTGTAATACAAATAAATAAGATAGTATAATGTAATTATACTATAATTGAAGAACTGGTGACTTCCAGTTTGTGACTGTGCTGGCAACACGATGCAATTTTCGATGGGAGTCAAAGTTAAGTTATAAGTGAATGTCAATGCCCGCAGTAAAAAGAAATTCAAGCGTTCTTGTGTTATTTCGAACGGATTTATCTGTAATGTATCTTACAGTTTGTTTTAATTACCATCCATTGTGCTATTACGAGCACGAACGAAAATGCAAAATGAAAGCGGGAACAGCCAAAAAAATACTAGAAATAGATTACATCTCGGAAAGAATCATAAGTATCAAATTAGCAAAAAAAAGGAGGAAATGCCACTTATATTCAAACATATGCTCCATGCAATATGTATCGACATATAGTGAGGACAGCAAACAAGAATATTTTGATGAACTCTCAGCCACAATAAATAAAATCAAAGACGCAGAGAAATTGTTTGTACTAGGAGATTTCAACGGTAGAGTAGGACAAATGAGAACACCATGGGAATTATACCTAGGACCATTTAGTGACATAGGACTGAGTGTAACAGTAATGGTGAACACCTGCTAAATATTTGTGCAGAACATGATCTTTATATAACAAACACGTTTAATCAGCACAATCGTAACCAAATACTTACTCGATTTTATTTTGACTAGAAGACATCAAAGGAGGGACATATCAGACTCAAGATCTATACCAAATGCAATATTAGATACTGACCATAAGCCTGTTTTACTATGGAATAAAATGGGTTAGGAAACAACAGATTGCAAGACGTCAAGCACAAAGAACAGATCTAAAAGCAATAAAGGATGTAAACGTACAAAAAGAAATAGAAGAATCCGTAACCAACAAATACCAAAACCAAATACAACCTACAAACATAGAGGAAGCATGGAAACAGTTTAAAGAAGATCTAATAGAGTCAACACAAGAGAAATGCGGTCTCAAAAATATAGGAAAGAGCAGAAAGAAACTTACAAGATGGTGGAATGAAGTAGTAAAATCAGCAGTGAATCACAAGAACGAAAAGTATAAAACGTGGCAGAAGACAAAAAAAACAGAAGACTACAATCACTAAAGAAAATCCAGAAATGATAGCAAAAAGATCCTAGAACAAACAAAAGCAGACTCTTGGAAAGCATTTGGTGAAGAATTAGCAAAAACATGTAGAGAAGAACCAAGAGAATTTTTCAAAAGTGTAAAAGCAATGAGAGTAAGAAATAATGATTATACCCCAACCACTATAATAAACGACAAGAACGGTAGACCAATCAGCAGCAGGGAAACATAATAATCAGATGGAGAGAATACTTTAAGGAACTATTAAATCAGGGAAATACAAACAGAAATACAGAGTTTAAACATAGGCAGTATGATGAACAGAAACCGAATATACTTAAAGCAGAAGTAGAATGGGCATTGAAACAGAATAAAAAGAACAAAGCAGCTGGTATAACAACATAAATGCTACTAGCCTGTAAGGAAACAGCTATAGGTTGGCTTAATATCATATTCAATATGGCGTGGGAAGAGAGAAAGGTCCCAGACGATTAGCAAGAAGCTATCATTGCCCCATTTTGGAAGAATAAAGGAAGTAAAAGGGAGTGTGAAATGTACAGAGGAATATCCCTATTGAGTCCAGTTGGTAAAATGTATGCTAAAATATTGAAGAGGAGAGTAAGATACATAATAGAACCTCAATTAAGTAATAATCAATTCGGATTCAGAAAAGGCAAAAGCTGTACTGGTGCTATATTTACATTGAGACAACTATATGAAGAAAAAAAACAATAGAATATGACAGAAACCTAAATATAGTGTTTATAGATCAGGAAAAAGCGTTTGATCGTGTGGACAGGAACAAACTTTGGCAAACTCTTGAAACCTACGGTGTAGCAGGACAACTACTAGAAAATATAATGACATTATATAACAACAGTCAAAGTGCCGTTAGAACATCGAAAGGTCTGTCAGAATGGTTTCAGGTTCCAATAGGTGTAAGACAAGGATGCGTCCTCTCACCACTCCTCATCATATATATATGGACAAAATAAATCAGGAAACAACCAACAATAAGGACAAATCAAATAATAACATAGAGGTAGAAAACTTCAACATCAACGAGCTACTCTTCGCAGATGACCCATGCCTGATATATGAGGGTGAAAACCTTCTACAACAGCATTTAACATTTCTAGATAAAAGCTGCACAAACTACAATATGAAAATTAACACAGCAAAAACAGAGGCTATAAGAATAAGCAAATTAAGACACCCATTAAACATTAAAATCAAAGATAAAGAAATAAAACAAGTAGAGGAATTCAAGTATTTAGGCACAATATTCACAGAAGATGGAAAACTAGACATTGAAATTGACATGAGAATACAAAAAGCAAATGCTATCACATACCAGCTTTCACCATTGCTAAGACATCCAAACATTTCTATGCCAGCTAAACAACAAATAATAAATAGCATTTTCATACCAACTTTGTGCTATGAAAGTCAAACATGGACCCTTTCTAAATCCCATGTGAGATGCGATGCTTGAGAAAAGTAACAAACAACACAAGAAGAGATAGAATACCAAATGAAACCATAAGAAAAATGGTAGGAACCCTGCCAAGAATATATAGAACAACAACTTAAATGTTTTGGCCACCTGGTCAGAATGAATCCTTACCAATCACCATCAAGGGCGTTCTTCTCGAGAATGCATGGGAAAAGACCAAGAGGAAGACCCAGAAGAAGATGGATAGATGCAGTGACGGAGACATGTAACAACAAAGGAAAATCACTAATTCAGATAGTTCGAGCAGCTCAATAACGACAAATGATATAAACCACGACACCTTTTAGGTATCAGTGAAAAGAGAAAAAAGAAGAAGATTTGAAGAACTATTTTGTCAAAGAAATTCCTACGCAAATGATCAGGTTAAAGGTCAATCTTGCAGTTCCGAAGCAAACAGTATGCGAGTTGTATGAATGAATGGATGAGAGAGGTGGGTCCAGATAATAATCTTATTTTCTTAAAAGGACATTCCCTTTACACGACGAAATGACGCTAAGAGAAGAGTTATCTTGCAACAATGTAAACCTAAGCTAAAGTGTTCACTTATTCAAATAGAAGGTGTATGGGTGGAGTAATTTCGTCTTTAAGTTGGGTAAAAAACAAAAAATTTTTGAGAAATTCTGTGGCTCAAGACCGTCTCTCAGCACCAGGTTGTATTACGCCAGGTTAGATTGGGATCCTCAAAAAACTTCAAAGTCATCCACGAGGCACGACGATCTTATTGACAGATGCGCTAATAAAATAAAAAAAAAGATCGACGAGTGACTTTTCTGTAAAAGTAATAGTAAAATGTAAGTATACGAGTAGTCTATTTGTTTTTTTGTACATGTAATTGTAATGTGATCACTCATCACGTCAGAGTGTAACAGAATGAGTGTACACTGAGAGTGATTTGTAAATGAAGTAAGATTATGTTGTATGACTTAGACAGTGAAATACGTGACTGATGTGGAGAAAATAGGTCAAAGCTCAACGGATAATAGCAAGTTCTGGAAGGGAGAGAATAATTAAGTGTAGAGATCCTCGTGAATTAATTGTGGTGAGGAGACGTCTTCAGCTCTCGAATTAACCAATAAGAGATTAGCTGAAATCCCTGCTGGGACGAACTGAAAACAGCCAAATGGGAGGAACACGAGCAGAACTGGACACTCACTCACGAGGTAGTCAGGCAGCCACCAGAATGTAGAGATCTTAGATTACGGAATTGATAGTCAAGTAGCATTAGGAGAAGTAGTTTAGAGCAGTACGACAAGGACTATACGTATTAGCAATAGATATAGATAGAACTAGTCGTTAACACGAAGTAACTAACCACGTAGATATATCCGTGGCATTTGTAAGTGATTTGAACGAGATTATAAATGTAAAACAAACCAGAAAAGTGAAACCTTTGAAATGTGAATTTATATAACAATAGGACACAATAGACGGAAAGAAAAGAAAATATGAAGTCTTAAAATAACTAAAAATGAAAAGAGAACTACTAAACAAAATTCAAACAAGACAAATTAGATTTTTGGGGCACGTTAAAGACATAGCAACCTGCTAAAAGTAATCTTAGAAGGGA
Source organism: Megaustenia siamemsis (assembly GCA_032433765.1). Classification (NCBI taxonomy): domain Eukaryota; kingdom Metazoa; phylum Mollusca; class Gastropoda; order Stylommatophora; family Ariophantidae; genus Megaustenia; species Megaustenia siamemsis. The sequence goes on along the minus strand of JAVIAB010000051.1, from coordinate 75,160,767 downwards.
AAATACAAGGTAAAGGAGGCAGAGGCAGACCAAAACTAACATGGGCGTTTAAGATCAAAAGATGGACTAGTCTAAAGATAGACCAATCGCCCTATGACAGATAACTTGCACTATCAAAGTAAGAGACAGAGTGAAATGGCGCTCCATAGTAGCCGAACTTCGATGCCGAGATGGTACTCAAGTATGATGAATAAATGTGAGTATCTCCATATCAATCAAATGTGAGTTTTCAGACTTCTGTTACTTGTCCTGTGTGTTCAGTTTACGTATAATGCGATCACCACAAAGGAAAGAAAAGCGTCAAGAGAAGTCGAAAAGTAGAAGTCAACGTCGAAGCTATCACCACTATATGCTTGTGAGACTTAGTTGAAAATAGGCACGTCATCACGCCAACTTGGGATTCGGTGTCGTCCACTCTCTTCGACCACATCAGAAGGTATAATTAGCTTACGTGCTCAACCACGAGGCTGTCACACTTGCATCCTCAAGTTTTGAACCCACCGCAGTGACTACCGTGCCACAGTAGACGGTACTACCTGTGATTATTATCCATAAGGCAGTATGGATGACGCGGAAAACCCTAACAAAAAAATCTTAATGCAGGGACCCTAAGACAAACGATGACAATGTGTGATTTACCCATCTTCTAGTACCCTACAACTCAGTCTCCATTTCTAATGTATGAACTTCGTCCCTACTTCGGACCTTCTCGAAGTGGAGGGGAAATTAGTGAGACATGGACAAAGTGATCTCTTTGAGTTATCCGTTAAGCGAGCGTCGATGTGTGGTTGCTGTTGTGTCGCTAGTAGTCAGCAATGCTGGAATATCTGCCTATTTTGCCCCGACACATCCTACTTTGACAAGGGTGGATTTTATTTAACAGTTAATCCCGGGCAGTGACCATTTCCTGCCCACTCTTTTGGACTTTTTTCAGACGTATTTTTAACTTCCAAGGGTTCTTTAACTTGCAGGAATACACACGGGACTTCCTGGCTTGCCCCCTTCCAAGAGGGCTAGACATCGAATCTCACTATCCGTAGATCAGGAAAAGGTAAAGCTACAATGAAACTACGGATTCTAAGTGAAAAATTCCCTCTGTGGCGGGATTCAAACCCGGGACCTTCCTGTCCAGAGACCGAAGCCTTACCTCTAGACCACCAAAACCCCCAGGCAAAGTAGTAACTTCTTAATTAATTGTCCAGGCATATGGAGATGTAGCTCTATCTTCTATTCTATTCTATTCTATTCTATTCTATTCGTGGAATCAGTTTCACTGCAGTCGGATTGTTCGTCATATAATAATAATACCGTCTATCCCCCATATAAGATCAACGTCATATCCCAGCAAATCTCGAAGCGTATGCAAACTGATCGTTCCCGTAAGGTGTTGATTATAGATATCTCTGCTTTTCACACCAAGCACTCCGGATCGATCAGGATAAGTGCTCCTTTTTTCTTTCTTTTTATATATTTCTTTTTACCAACTATACTACAGTTATATTGTAGATTATCTTTGTGTTGCCTGAGTCTCTGTAGAAGAGTATTATTGGGCGGCAACGTCGTGTTCTTGTTCAGTGAACCAAAGCTGACCAAGATCCTACTCCAGCTCTCCGTTGTGCAGGCTGCAAACAAGCTATCTAGCATGAATAATGAAAATAGAAGCCAATCTGGTACCTAAAATACCTACAAATATCAATATTGAGGATATATGTTTTGACCCAAAAGGGTCATATGCCGCTACACGCCGTGAATAATGGCACAAAGAAACTACACCCACATAGCATCGTTTTGTAAGGTCTAACAATTGTTGGGTAAAATACTTACTTGTTTGCGAAATTGTTTGTGTGACTACGCACATGACACAATTCAACGACAGCGTCACTTTCTTCCTCAGATTAAAAAAAAAAAGTTATTATTAATAATAGTAGTAGTAGTAGTAGTAGTAGTAGTAGTAGTAGTATACTTGGTCATCATTACGTGCCGTCTCCGCATCGAAGGTTGGCTACCATGGAGCGCCATTCCGCGCTGTCTCTTGCAAGTCCGGCTTGCTGCCGGAGCTTATGAGTTTCGTGCTCTGTGCACACAGTCAGCTGTGCTTTTCATTGGAATGATGTTTCTAATAATTATATCGTATGACGAAGAACAGTTCAGCTGAATATTTCGGTGCTGATACACCTCATGTCTTTTGACGTCTGCTGTGTTTCAAAAAAATTGGGAATGCCGCTGCCTTTCTGTGTTTGGATATTCATTTCGGATGATTCCACTGGCACGAGCAGTTGAGAAATTACGAATTTTCATTCGTTTGCAGTGAAACCGGGGCATTCGTATAACTATAACTATAGACTGATTTATCCATCTTTAGATATTACCCGTCCATGCTAGTATTGGTCTGCCTCTTCCACTTTTACCTTCTATTTTCCATGCCAAGATTACTTTTAATAGACTGCTCTGTCTTTTAACATGACCCAAAAATCGCATTTGTTCTGTTTGAAGTGTGTTTAGTAGTTCTCTTTTCATTTTTATTTGTTTTAAGACTTCATCATTTCTTTTCCTTTCTTTGCATCCAATTCTTCCTATTCTTCTATAAATCCACATTTCAAAGGCTAGTAGTAGTAGTAAAATTATTATTATTATTACTATTATTGATCTTATTATTATTATTAGAGCTGACATAGATTGATAAAGTATGAACCTGTCCTCGACATTTGCCCCTGAGGCAACCAGATGCAATTGGTCTTTAATAAATCTTGCGTTTTATTTTCTGAAGATTCACTATGAAAATTATGTTTTCCTTGTCATTCAGAAGTTCTAGAAGTTACTTGATCTTCTTCATTCTTTGGTAGGGTATTTCTTGGCAGTGGCGTAGCATAAGTTGCCTGCACCAGGGGCAGAGCAAGTATTCCGTGACCTAACCTGTTATTTTTGTTACTACTCTCTTTCTTATTTTTAAACTGTTCTACTATTATGTTGACATGCAGAATGGCTCAGGCAAAAGCAACTTTCCCAAAAATGAGGAAGAAACCGTGCAATCCATTTTTGACAATAGAAACAAGAAAAAGAATTCTTAAATGTTGTGCGGAGCCAGTCTTAACATATGGATGTGAATTGTGAACACTAGGACAAGAGAATCACTGGAGGCTGTAGAAATGTAGCTTTACAGAATAACGTTGAGAATACCATGGACAGCTAAGAAGAGTAATGAAAACGATCTGAAAGAGCCAAAATCGAAAAGAAAGCTAATTTCCAGTATTAGGAAGAAACAATCATCATTTTTTGACCATTTAATGAGAAGGGAACAGCTGGGATATATTGTGACAACTTGGAAAATTGAGGGACGAAGAGATAGAGGGAAGCAAAGAGAAAAGCTACCAGACAGCTTAAGAGAATGACTTGGCAGAAGGTCAACAACAGAAATGATAATTAACTGACGAGATCGAAGGTTGTGGAGAGACATGATCACCTACGCCACTAGGCATGGTACTTGATGATTGATGACCTATTCCGTCCCTAACACCACCCCTCAAGTTCCCTACTCTACGTTACCTGTCTCCATAAGGTTTGAGAATCGGTAGCAACTCACAAGGACATAATTTAGCAATGATATAACTACATGCTGGTCACAGATGAGAGCTAACCATTAGGTGGATAACAACATTGAGGGAGACACTCCAAGCGAAGTTTGACCGCCATCTCACCTGATACATCACTTCATGAGAACTCCCAGATGCCCATTTCATAACTGTATCATCAGAGCGAAATAAGCTCTTTAGCAAGTAAAGTTATCCAAGCATCGCTGGAGATAAACGATTAGCGCCGATGTTCTTTGAAGCCCACTCGAAACAATATTCCACCGCATGTGTGTGGTCTACTTCAAAATAAGTTAAAAGAAAAATATCCAGAAAAGAGAGTTTGATCGTCAGATATTTCTTCTCCAGCAGGTTAACAGCTTTAGCACCGTAACTAACGTAATCATTTTTTTACTTTGTTTCAGACGTATTAGCATTTTCTTTCTTTCTTTCTTTCTCTTCCATGACATCTACCATAAGTTTTCTTTGTCCTCGTTTGCTATCTACACAGCTCAAATCTATCTATCTATCTATCTATCTATCTATCTATCTATCTATCTATCTATCTATCTATCTATCTATCTATCTATCTATCTATCTATCTATCTATCTATCTATCTATCTATCTATCTATCTATCTATCTATCTATCTATCTATCTATCTATCTATCTATCTATCTATCTATCTATCTATCTATCTATCTATCTATCTATCTATCTATCCGCCTGCCTGGCTGTCTGTCTGTCTGTCTTGCCTGCCAGCCTGCCTGTCGGTCTATCTTGTCTGCCTGTCGATCTGTCTTCTGCCTGCCTGCTGTCTGACTTGCCTACCTATCTGTCTGACTGTCCGTCTGCCTGCCTGTTTATCTGTCTTGCCTGCCAGCCTGTCTGTCTGTCTGTCTGTCTGTCTGTCTGTCTGTCTGTCTGTCTGTCTGTCTGTCTGTCTGTCTGTCTTGCCTGCCTGCCTGTCTGATTGTCTGAATGTCTGCCTGTCTTTAAATTGAGCATCATTATGCTTGAAACAATTTAGCTGATTCTCTTTACTTTCATACTGTATAACATATTCACTGTTATAAGAATCTTATATTATGAGTTATGTACAGGGTTGCCGGGTCTCAGGCTATCCCCGACAGATTTACCGTTTTATTTCATTACATTTTAAAGTAAACGTATGTTTTTTTTTTCCTCCCGTAAAGTGATTTCTTACTGTTTTTTTTCTTGCATCCACAAAAACATGAATATATATACAACAAAAAGGAGATGCTAAAGCTATATACAAACAAATTGAGGAATTAACAGGAAGAAAAACGCAATAAAAAAATGGATGTCTAAGATCAAAGGAAGGAGAACTGTTGATTGATCAAGAAAACATAAGGGAACGATGAACAGAATACATTAAAGATCTTTATAATCATGTACGAAAGGAAGTAAATATTAAGGATAATGGAGAAGGACCAGAAATACTCAGAGAAGAAGTGGAAGATGCCTTGCGCAATATGAAAGCAGGCAACGCTCATGGATCATATAATATAACTAAAGAAGAGATTGAAGCCATGGGTGATTTTGGAATAGTAATAATAACAAAAATACTGAATGATATCTACAACATCGGATATATACCAGATATACCAATATTCATAGCCCTAACAAAAATATCGGGTGCTATTGAATGCGATGATCATCGCACAATAAGCCTTATGAGTCATATGACTAAGAATCATCATGCAAAGAGAGCGAAACAAAACCAGTCCAGAAATTAGCGATGAACAGTGTGGTTTTGTTAGAGATAAAGCAGAAGCAATGCCATTTATATCATAAGATCTTTAGTAGAAAGAGCCATAGATGTGAAAACAGATCTATATCTATGTTTCATAGATTACACCAAGGCATTTGATAAAGTTAAGCACCAAGAAATAATCAAAATTTTAGAAAGCATAAACGTAGACAGCAAAGATCTAAGAATAATAAAGAACATGTACTGGCAACAAACAGCGGCCATAAGAACTGGAAACCAATTGGGAATGTTTCAACAAATAAAACAGGATGTTAGACAAGGTTGTGTGCTGTCACCAGATTTGTTTAATATTTATAGTGAGATTATTTTAAGATCCATAAGGGACATGCCTGGAATAACAATTGGAGGTCATAATATAAATAATCTAAGGTATGCTGACGATACAGTCTTAATCGCTAAGAGTGAAAAAGATTTACAAGAAATGTTGGACATTATAGTGAATCAAAGCAAAAATAAAGGACTCAGCCTTAATAGCAAAAAGACAGAGGTAATGGTAACAACAAAGAAAAAGACATCACCTCAGTGCAAAATAAAGACAAGTGGAACAATATTAAAACAGGTAAATGAATTTGGATATTTGGGAACTTTGTTAACCTCAAACGGAAGATGTACAAAAGAGGTGAGATGCAGAATGGCTCAGGCAAAAGCAGCTTTCCCAAAAATGAGGAAGATACTATGCAATCCATTTTTGACAATAGAAACAAGAAAAAGAGTTCTTAAATGTTATATAGAGCCAGTCTTAACATATGGATGCGAATCATGGACAATAGGTCAAAAGACAAGAAAACCACTGGAGTCTGTAGAAATGTGGTTTTACAGAAGAATGCTGAGAGTACCATAGACAGCTAAGAAGAGTAATGAAAAAGTTCTGAAAGAGGTCAAAGCAAAAAGAGAACTAATTTCCAATATTAGGAAGAGACGATCATCATTTTTTGGCCATCTAATGAGAAGAGAACAACTGGAATATATTGTAACAACTGAAAAAATTGAGGGACGAAGAGATAGAGGGAAGCAAAGAGAAAAAATAACACACAGCTTAAGAGAATGGCTTGGCAGAAGGTCAACAACAGAAATGATAAATAGCTGCCGAGATCGAAAATTGTGGAGAGACATGATCACCTACGCCAGTAGGCACGGTACTTGATGATGATATATATATACATATTTATTTATTTATTCGCAAGAAAATGAACATTTTAAACAACTTTTGCTAGGCTAGTAGAAACATAAATAGTTCCGATGTAGTAGATTGCTATATGTAGCTGAGCTACCTGGTCAGCTCAGCGTAACCTAATACTTCTGGTATCGTCCTTATGATATGGTGTGTGTTGTTCAGTAATTCGAATGTTTGGAACTGTACAGTTTGTAGTAGACATTAGTTCAAAATTAGTGACCAAACTTGTCTTTATAAGAAAAAAGTGAAATTACATTATAGTCGCGTGGGGGTATTTGAAGAAATGGGAAGAGACTTAAGTTGCTGACTCCTGGACCTTCAAATAGTCGAGCCGACTGTAAAGTGTAACAAAGACTTTAGCATCAATAATGGCGAACAGTATGATGTGAAACAACATGCCCGATATAAAGCCTAAAGGGGGGAAGGGGAAATGTACTTCAGGTAGCAGCAAATTATCTATCTCTTTTGTAAATATATACTTTCAAAAAAGAATTTGACACAGTTAGAGTTTGTGAATTAGGACTTGATTATCATTCTATTAATTTCATTTTTACCAGATTAGAAAGTGTACTTTTTTTATGTTACGGTATCACAATGCTTTTATTGATAACAAACAAAAGGCAGGGTGTAACGCACACTCCTGCAAAATATGGTGACAGCTTTATAAAAAAAAAGGACAATGCAAAATGTCTGACGTATCGGCCAACTCGTGGCCTTTTTTCGGAAAACATGGACAACATAATCAGACACAAAATGAAGATGTATTCCTTTACTGAATGGTTTAAAGAAGATCGTCTAGATCTCGTACAAAAGTTTATTCACAATTCTTTAGTTACATTTCATATCTCGTCTGGATAAATATCTTGCTGGCGTATGGAAGTCACTCTTTGCTCTTAATGTCGGCTATGACCGTCTGAAGTATCTATCAACTGTACCGTTAGAGGAAATCCTGTGTATGTATCTAGGCTACCACCGGTTTAATATGATAATCTCCGGGTTCTATAATTAAATCCATATAATCCTTGGCCAGCACAAAATAAAATACAACTGTGAACAACTAGTAGCAACAACTACTCTTATGAAATCCCTATAGCCATAACTCTTTTCGTACGTTTCGATGCATCATGCGCCATGCCGATTTCGGTCATTTACGTTCAACCGCACACTGCATCACTCTTAATTTGATTAGTGTAAACTGCCATCATACCATATTCTGTTTATATGTCTTGTATCATCTTGGTATTGGTGAAATCTAATTCCTTCTTTTATTATCTAAAAACTCATATATAATATGTTAAGTGTTAGATAAATATAAACAAGTAGATTGATATTTAAAACCATGAAAAATGTTGTGTCTGAAATCTCTACCACTAAATTACTAAAAACTTTCTGTACTGAAAGAGTTAATCTTCCTAATAAGCATCGTTCTCTGTAGAAACCTGAATCATCTACTTAGTTTAAATATGATCATTTGAAACATCTACTTAGTTTAAATATGATCATTTGAAACATCTACTTAGTTTAAATATGATCATTTGAAACATCTACTTAGTTTAAATATGATCATTTGAAACGTCTACTTAGTTTAAATATCATCACTTGAAACATCTCATCATCATCATTGAGTGCCGTCTCCGCAACGAAGGTTGGCTACCATGGAGCGCCATTTTGCTCTATCTCTTGCTTTGATGGTGCAGGCTGTCATCGGTTGATTTGTCCATCTTTTGATGTTACTCGTCCATGTTAATCTTGGTCTGCCTCTGCCTCTTTTACCTTGTATTTTGAAACATCTACTTAGTTTAAATATGATCACTTGAAACATCTACTTAGTTTAAATATGATCACTTAAAACATCTACCTAGTTTAAATATGATCACTTGAAACATCTACTTAGTTTAAATATGATCATTTGAAACGTCTACTTAGTTTAAATATGATCACTTGAAACATCTACTAAGTTTAAATATGATCACTTGAAACATCTACCTAGTTTAAATATGATCACTTAAAATATCTACCTAGTTTAAATATGTTCACTTGAAACATCTACTTAGTTTAAATATGATCATTTGAAACGTCTACTTAGTTTAAATATGATCACTTGAAACATCTACTTAGTTTAAATATGATCACTTGAAACATCTACCTAGTTTAAATATGATCACTTAAAATATCTACCTAGTTTAAATATGATCATTTGAAACATCTACTTAGTTTAAATATGATCACTTGAAACATCTACCTAGTTTAAATATGATCACTTAAAATATCTACCTAGTTTAAATATGATCACTTGAAACATCTACTTAGTTTAAATATGATCACTTGAAACATCTACTTAGTGTAAATATGATCACTTGAAACATCTACCTAGTTTAAATATGATCATTTGAAACGTCTACTTAGTTTAAATATGATCACTTGAAACATCTACTTAGTGTAAATATGATCACTTGAAACATCTACTTAGTTTAAATATGATCACTTGAAACATCTACCTAGTTTAAATATGATCACTTAAAATATCTACCTAGTTTAAATATGATCACTTAAAATATCTACCTAGTTTAAATATGATCACTTGAAACATCTACCTAGTTTAAATATGATCACTTAAAATATCTACCTAGTTTAAATATGATCACTTAAAATATCTACCTAGTTTAAATATGATCACTTGAAACATCTACCTAGTTTAAATATGATCACTTGAAACATCTACCTAGTTTAAATATGATCACTTAAAATATCTACCTAGTTTAAATATGATCACTTAAAATATCTACCTAGTTTAAATATGATCACTTAAAATATCTACCTAGTTTAAATATGATCACTTAAAACATCTACCTAGTTTAAATATGATCACTTAAAATATCTACGTAGTTTAAATATGATCACTTAAAATATCTACCTAGTTTAAATATGATCACTTAAAATATCTACCTAGTTTAAACATGATCACTTGAAACATCAACTTAGTTTAAATATGATCACTTGAAACATCTACTTAGTTTAAATATGATCACTTGAAACATCTACTTAGTGTAAATATGATCACTTGAAACGTCTACTTAGTTTAAATATGATCACTTGAAACATCTACTTAGTTTAAATATGATCACTTGAAACATCTACCTCGTTTAAATATGATCACTTAAAATATCTACCTAGTTTAAATATGATCACTTAAAATATCTACCTAGTTTAAATATGATCACTTGAAACATCTACCTAGTTTAAATATGATCACTTAAAATATCTACCTAGTTTAAATATGATCACTTAAAATATCTACCTAGTTTAAATATGATCACTTGAAACATCTACCTAGTTTAAATATGATCACTTGAAACATCTACCTAGTTTAAATATGATCACTTAAAATATCTACCTAGTTTAAATATGATCACTTAAAATATCTACCTAGTTTAAATATGATCACTTAAAATATCTACCTAGTTTAAATATGATCACTTAAAACATCTACCTAGTTTAAATATGATCACTTAAAATATCTACCTAGTTTAAATATGATCACTTAAAATATCTACCTAGTTTAAATATGATCACTTAAAATATCTACCTAGTTTAAACATGATCACTTGAAACATCAACTTAGTTTAAATATGATCACTTGAAACATCTACTTAGTTTAAATATGATCACTTGAAACATCTACTTATAGCTCGTTTCAAATCATTTGCCCAACTTTTAAAATCGATATCTTTTTAATCTCTTTTTGTAATTTTTTCAAAATTTGCATCTAAAGTTATAATGATTAGAACCCAACAGGGAATTAATTTCATAAAAAAAAAACATTTGGTTATTATTGTTGCTTATTTGATTTATATAAATTTATAACGACCCATTGATGTAGTCAAAACTTAATGTTTACAGTATTTTAAACTAAAAATAGCGAGTACAAATCTATACACTGTAGAATTGACGTATTTCCACGCTTTCCCCGTGAGTTGTCTGACACAATTAGACACTTGTAGAAAACACGAGGCATTGTGTGTTCCATTTCCGTTCATGCATAGGTATAGACGTGGAACGGTAACATTTATCATGAGTCTTAAAATGAAATTCTGCAGTTTACAAAACATCGCAATAAAAATGTATGACTATTTTTGCAAAGAGGCTAAACGAGGAAGATTATTTCATTCTTTAGAAAACCCAGAGAATAGGACAAGACACATTTTGGATTTATTTAAACGGTCATTTAATCGCTGGATTCAAGCACGTGACCGTCAATGTTCCAAATATACAAAATCACAAGGAATAGCAAAAATGTTGGATAATTTCGACAGTGAACTTATTAGATGTGAAATTCGCAAAATGTTGGGTATGAATGAAACTGTTACAATAAGAAAATTAAAAGTATCGCTGAAAAAGAACAACAGTATTGAAATATCAAAGTCTACATTATGGAGGAATGTGAGAGCTGCAGGCTTTACATTCAGAAAGTATTCCAATGGACGAAACATCATCTGTGAGAAGCCACATATAGTAGTCATGAGAAGCAAGTACTTACGTGAAGTAAAAGAGGTGCGCAAGCAAGGTTATGATATTGTGTACTTGGATGAAACATGGATCAATGCTCACCACACTAACCAAAGGGAATGGCAGTCATCAGATGGAAAGATTAAGAGATTAATACCTAGCAGCAAAGGACAGCGCTTGATAATTGCTCATGGAGGTAGTCGACAACATGGACTAATACAGAATGCAGAGCTCATTTTTCTTTCAAAATCCACAGACAATCGGGATTATCACTCTGAGATGAATGGTCACATATTTAGACATTGGATTGAAAATTCTGTTCTCCCATCACTAGATCGACCATCTTGCCTAATAATGGACAATGCAGCGTACCACAACATTGTTGCACTTGAAGATAAAGTCCCGACGTCATCCAGTACAAAAGATGCTATTAAGATATGGCTCACAAAGGAGCACATACAATTTAATAACATGTACTTAAAACCTGAATTACTATCTCTAGTAAAGCAAAAACAAAGGACAAAGATTTTTCAAATAGATAGATTATCCAAGAGCACGGTCATATAAGTTTGAGGCTGCCACCTTACCATGCTCATTTAAATCTAATTGAACTAATCTGAGCAAAATTAAAAGGACAAGTGGCAGATGGAAATACAACATTCAAAATATGCGATGTAAAGACTCTTGCTAATCTCGCTTTATTAAATATAGACAAAGATTATTGGGCTAAATGTGAAGACCACGTCTTAAAACAGGAAGAGAAATATTGGAAAAATGATGGTTTGTGGAATGTTCAACCCCAAACAGTTATTAATCTTTTAGACTCGTCTGATTCAGAATGAAAGTATATAGCCCCCACAATGTTGGCCCCTATATTACCTTAAATTATTTCAACAAACGGTCCTTTTCAGGACCACACAACTATGAAAATTGGACATACAGGTATACCTTGATATTATCGTCCGTCCTCGAACTGAGCAGACAATAATTCTCCTGGTGTTTTGTTTTATCCAGTTATTTCCCCATTACGGCCACGCCTTTACCTAGTGAAAATTAATCGTAGACCAGCAACTACGGTAGTTTCTATTCTTTAGGGCTTCACAATTTACAATTTTGACAAACATCAAAGAAATATCGCCGCTTTAAGAAAACTGCAGCTGCAAGATATTTGTTAAATATAGATTTAAAGGGTCTTTTGCATTCTAATAACATATGGAAAATTTCAAAAGTATTTAACAAACGGTTAGAGAGTAATAGCGTTTTGAAGTTGGGCAAATGTTTTGAAACGAGCTATAGTTTAAATATGATCACTTGAAACATCTACCTAGTTTAAATATGATCACTTGAAACATCTACCTAGTTTAAATATGATCACTTGAAACAAATCTGTATGAATGATTCTCTCACATAAAACATGACTTGAGTGACAAATCTGGTGGTTGCTACCACAGCCTAATGTATATATATATATATATATATATATATATATATATATATATATATATATATATTTATATATATATATATATATATATATATATATACACGGGCACATTTACTACTGCAATGTGGAGGTTTGTAATAGGAGTAAATTTGTACAGATGCACTATTGGTTAGATTTTAATATATCAAACCGCAATTTAATTTTAAAACATCTATTCCGCTTTTGCTTGGTGTCAGATATGAGTCTAGTGACAGCTGGCGCTGGCTCGCGTCAGATTAAATAAAAAACTCATTCTGACAATTCTCACTTTTAACTTCTATTTTATTATCTTGATAATATAATGTTTTTTTTTTCGTTATTTTATTGATACTTTTTTTTATCATTTCAATAATTGTCCTTCTAAGAGTATTTGTGCGTGTGTGTGCATTGAATTTTTTTACCCTGTCGCCATCACTCTCCTCCTTCTGCCCTATCTCTCTCTCTCTCTCTCTCTCTCTCTCTCACTCTTCTTTATCCTAAGGTGACTCACAGTTCCAGGGAAAATAAAGTGTTTTTTTTACAAAAGCCCGTTTATCGCTTCATGCAAAAGTAATATGCATAGCACTAATCTTCTTGAGTTAATCTATTTTTTTTAACTCATTACTTTATTATTACAGTTTACTTGTTTTTTTTTTAATTGTTACATTCTATTTATTTCCTTAACAAAGAATGTAATATTATTATATTTAAATTACAGCTTGTCAGAGATGTTATTACATAATTTATTTATTTATTTATTATTATTATTATTCCAATAGCTATTTTTTTTCAAAACATTATTTTTTTTTTTATGTGAGTGTAGTTCATAATTTGTGTTTATACATGTTCGGGGCTATTAATAATAGTTGATGTAAGATTTTGTTTCTTACATATAAGGCTCCCAGGGTTCACCCAGTAAATGAGAACCATAATTATTATCTTTCAAGGAAAGACAGCGAGGTAGGGAAATGTTCTGCTTTTCAACTTGTCCCCTTGTCTTCATGGTACATACTAGAATGGTGTGCTTTTCAACATCTCATTGTTTCAATGCTTTACACATACTCTTGTCTTCATGGCCATCATCATCATCATCGTGTGCCTGCACCGCAACGAAGCTTGGCTACCATGGATCGCCATTCTACTCTGTTTCTTGCTTTGATGGTGCAGGCTGACATAGATTGACTTGTCCATCTTTTGATGTTACTCGTCCATGTTAGTCTTGGTCTGCCTCTGCCTCTTTTACCTTGTATTTTTCCTTCTAATATTACTTTTAGTAGGCTGTTGTGTCTTTTAACATGCCCCAAAAATTTCATTTGTCTTGTCTTGATTGTATTTAGTACAGTAAAGTCTCGATTATCCGGAATGCTCGGGGAAGAACCCATTCTGGATAATTGAATTTTTCTGGATAATCGAGAGTAAGAAAACCAAACTCAAAATTTATGAAAAAACATGATTGAAAAATTGCAATGCTCAGAAATATTTAAATTCGTGTGACATTCACTAGCTTTCTCTATCAACATGGGTCCTGATATTGGCATTCCTTTTCTTCCTCTTTCTAAAAACCACACATAAAGGACGTCGTCGAGTTTTTCAAATTTTGGCCGTTTCATACTTCGTCTCTGGTGTATATTGTTGCTGCTTTCAGACTCCGACGCAAACTTAAACAACTCATCTTTTTGATTTCGTATGTCATATAATGTTGAAGAGGCTATGCCAAATTCAGTCATCAAAACGTTGCGATTAACGGCTTTTTCAAGTCTACTAGCGATTCCAATCTTCTGGTTCAGTGTCAATACAGTTCGCTTGCGTTTACCTTTGCGGGAAATTGAGGTGTGGTTTGCACTCGCAGAGGCCATTATTTAACACAAAAATGTATTCCGTTAAAAAGTATGCACACATGCGTTTATAGCATATCATGTATAATTTATACTGATGGAACGAATTTCAGCTTGCACAAATGTCTGAGACAAACTAACGTCAAACTCTGTATCTTACTCTTTTTGAATTTCCAGTCGGTAATTTTTGAACCCCTCCCCCTTTCTTCTCACCATCTCTATGTCACTGCACGCCGGCTGCTCAACCTTTGATTTATAATCATCAAAGTTATGGGCTCTTCAATTTTCACAAACAATACGTCTGCTTCTAATGTTCGGTCAGACTGTCAAACGCCATATTTTTGACAAATTCATGACCAACTTTAGATCTAAAGCAGGCTATGAGAAAATTAAGCAAATTTGTAAAATCATGTAGATAAGTGTTTTTGGCACGACTAAGATTTCCCGACAAAAACATTTAGTCGGGGGAAAAAGTGAAGATATAGACTGTCTGTCGCTTTTACTTGGAATATTTGGAGACACAATGTCTGGATTGAATAAAATATGTTCGCTCCTATTTGAAGTATATTACTGTAAATACACTATTGTAAACGCAATATTGTGTAATGATAGAGCCTGTAGAAGTAAGCGCAGCGCACAAACCGTGTTGTAGCGTTTTCGATTTCCGGATAAAGGCATTTAATTTAACTGAACAAAACATGATTCAAGCTTTCTCCCTATAATAATTAAAAAAAAAAAAGTCCGTTAAATTGAGAATCCCGGATTATTGAGTACCGCATAATCGAGACTTTACTGTAGTTCTCTTTTTATTTTCAGCTGTTTTAAAACTTCATCGTTTGTTATCTTTTGTTTGTTGTTATCTTCATGGTACACACAAATATATCGGTACAACCTTCAATGTTACATTTTTACCTTTATCTACCTTGCTCTCTTACCTCTTTAACTTAACCCTACCTTTAGTATTCTATGTATCATGCTTTAATATTTTCTCGTATGCAGGGATGAAGTTGATTATCACTATATTAATTACACTTTTGGAGCTACTAATAAATATGTGGAAGCACAGTATATAGATTCCGTCCTCGTTTATTCCTAAACAATCTTTGTCTTAGCCAAATCACAGGAAAATAAAAGCTTAAAAAGAAGCAGAAGACAATAAAATACATTGTGGTATTTTAGGACGGTTAACAAGTCAGCGCAGATGTCTGTTGCTGACCTTAATCAACGTAAGCCATGGGAGCTACTTTTATATACTGCACTTTCGTGATCTGTTTTGCCCTTGAGCTGCGCAAGGATCGATGAACAGGAACCATCCAGACCCAACTTCACCTCTTCGCCGTGCCTCTAACAACAAACAAATATGTCTAGTCTGGCCAAGGAGGTAGTGATCGAAGAGGGAAGACACCCGGTACTCAAAAATGCGTACTTAAGTCGCATGTGTTAGGCCGAAAGGCACAAATAAACCACAACACAACGCATATATACAACCTTTTAAGGACGAATGATGAAGAGGTCTTTATTCCTTTTGTAGTCAACGGGTGAACGCCAAAAAAATAGTATTTCATTTGAAATATTCTCTATCTGTCTTTCTGTCTGTCTTTCTGTCTGTTGTGTCTGTCTGTCTGTCTGTCTGTCTTACTTTTACCTAAAGACAACTCTTCACAGTCCACCCATAAAAGGAATGTTATGTTAAGTGGGCATATATGCGTGTGTATTTTGTATTGCAGCAAACTGCGCTATTTGCACCTATTGACCCAACACATCCGACTTCAGTACTGCATTTTGAAATGCCGCGTTGTATTCAACCTTACTCTTACTTCCAACCCTACTCGCTTGACCAGGTTGGTTTATCTATTTTTACGGGCACCACATGGAGGAGTTATCGGGTCTTGTCAACTGTTGTTACCGCTAGTCATGGCGCAAATAGTCGCAGACAGCGTAGCCTTACAGCTGTGGAGGCGTCTTCTTCCGGCTTGTTCACATTTGGTTATATTGAGCATAGATACGCTTGGCTGTATGTGATTCCTGTATATTGTAGGTGGCTTTACTATTGTGTCCAAAACTTTATTGACGGTCTAGGAGATCGCGAAGGCATGGAGGCTGAAAACAAAACAGAAAGGATAGGTAGAACAGATTACCAGACTGATTGAAAGTTAAGAACATGTTGCTCGAGATAGGGAGAAGATAAAAGTTAAAGATAACGTTGAAGATAACGAGAGCTACTGAGGGAAAATAAAGGATAGAACGAAAAACGGAAAGAGGAACAAAAGAAAGACAAAGAAGAAAGAAAGTGGGGAAAAAACAAGTATGAGAGACAAGTATAAGAGAAATAAAAGCAAAAGACTATACGCTGAGAGGTGTAAGATATCTAGGACACAAATATGTTGGAGTATGTAAACACAAATTGAATACATACTCCACCTGCCACATTATTTATTATAGGTTGTATACATTATTTTATAGATTACGAGAGAAGAGTACGTAAAAGAGTAAATGGAAATAAAATGAGTAGGAGAAAGTAAACGAGAAACTGAGTGAGTGAGAGAATAATAAATAGAGAGAATAAAGTATGAGAAAGTAAGTGTTAGTTGTTATCTGTTAATAATAATATTATTATTGTTATTACTACTACATATGTACGCGTGTGGGTGTTTCGAATCAACCATTGATCAAGGTCACAAAATCCACATATAGCTAGATGTATGTGTCACATGTGTGCGTGTGTTTGATTGTATAGTTAGTTAGATAATAGTCATCCTCTCTATACAACGAACATCCCCATAAGTGTTCAGATCCGCTCATAAGTATCTCCCTATATAATAACCATATAGTTTGCACGTGCGCATATTTTACAAACTGGTTTCATTACCCGCCAAAAATTATATTGTTATCAGTTTTTTTTATGTACTTAACTTTAAAGATGGCGAACTAGAGATATATCTAACTAGCGAGCAACCGGAACCATCATCACCCTCTTACACTTCATTCTCTCAATTTTTTTCTCTTTGTTCTTTACTTTTGGGTATTGTGAACATCCATTACTATTTCCACAATACATTTCACAGTGATCTACTGATGGAATCAATGGATAATCGCATACGGCTACACACAATTAACTATCAGAAATTAGGACTATTGCATCCTTGACAGTACCAAAGGTGTTCAATCCCTCGTCATCATAAACATGAAAAAGGTACTGATTGTTCCTTTAGATTTCTGGTTAAAGACGCTTAAAACGTTTCCATCTAATCGTGCCAACGCATCAATTCATTCTTTCTAGAATATATCAATTATAGTTCCATCTGTTACAAGTTATATATTTATCCAAATTGTAATTCCATCCGTTATATCTTTCTAGAAAATTCAGTTTGTTTGTTGCATCTTTATGAAAAAGTACAGTTTCATCTGTTATATCTTTTATCGAGGTGCGCGTGGCCGTGCGGCTAAAACCACAGTTCCGCTAGCTGAAAAGCCGGCACACGGTGTTCGCAGCCCGCGGTAGACAGAAAGGATTTTTTCTATTGGGGGTGAAATTTAAATCCCGAGTCTCACACGTCGTGGCGACTGCTTGACCAAGCGGCCTTTATCCCTCGGATTATATCGTTGCCCCCCGACATACACCAGCAATGTTACTATGTGTCGTAAAGATAATTTTTTTATATCTTTTATCCATTTTCATTTCCATTTTCATTTATTGTATTCTCATCCAAATTTCAATTTCGTAGTTTGTATTCTCATTATAATTTTAGCTTCCTCTTGTGTATCTTCAACCTAATACACTTTCATGAAGTACCTTCATCCACACACAATATGGTCTGTTACTTCTTTATTCATATACAGCTTTAACTGTTGCACTTTCGTTACAAATTGCAGCCTTATCCGTTGTACCTTCATTACAAATTGCAATTTAATTTGTTTTACTATCATCCAGCTGTACTCACTGCACGTTCATCTGTTTTCGCTGTTTTTGTTTTGTAAGTTGCAACTTCAATATAAATTACGGTTTCATCTGTTATGTCTATAAAACGGAGAGTGTTTTCGGTATGTGTTTGCCCATAATGAATGCCCCCAACTACTCGTTGGTGCCCTTTGAAGATTGACTGTCAGCTTTGTCTCCTTGCGCTGGA
Organism: Megaustenia siamemsis; assembly: GCA_032433765.1. Classification (NCBI taxonomy): domain Eukaryota; kingdom Metazoa; phylum Mollusca; class Gastropoda; order Stylommatophora; family Ariophantidae; genus Megaustenia; species Megaustenia siamemsis. The sequence goes on along the minus strand of JAVIAB010000051.1, from coordinate 75,142,302 downwards.
TGTTTTAGAAAATTCCTTTTCTATATATGGCAATCATGATTGTAATTGGGTATTGTCTGACACACCCAATTACCCTGGAAGATGCATAGTGCACAAACTCCAAAACATAGTCTATTGTTCATTTTTAGGGAGTAAACCCGCGCAATTCACAGAAGTTACAAGTAAACTAAACGTCCCATAACGTTTTGCTAGGCGTATGGGGAATATGGTGTTAGTGGCAATATTTTGACATGACAAATGGTACATCTGTGAGTGATGTGTTCGGTATAACGCCAGGCTGTCTTTACGTCCCACACAAATCTCTGGTACTCATTTTCAGTGGTCGGGTGAACCCTGGGGCGTTGACAGTTTTAATCTTATTACCCTCTCCGTTCTCTTCTCTCCCTTATTTTCTGTCTTGAGTTGTAATCATTCCTCATTTCTCGTCTGGCACTAGTACAGAGTGCTAGATGGACCTTGGACTCCTACAAAAAAGCTACTTTTCCAAATATGTTTTTTCTTTCTTATATTCACTTCATCAACCACCCCTGGTCTCAGCAGTAAGGCACGGCCTGAAACCTCAATTACTCATCGACTGAAAAAAAATGAGTACCTCCGAAGACGGAGTTGTCTGCCTGTGCGGCGAGGGACCCCAGTGCACACGGCTGCCAGGGAATAACGGATTAACACGCAAAATTCAGTTCCTAGTCTTAAGGGACTTCGTCAGAGATAAAAAGCTGGCGAACACACACACACAAAGTCACTCCTATTATATAGTTAGATTATATTATATTTTTCGCTTGATTGTCCGTCAGTCCTTTCTAAGTTGTTTTCTGAGGAGTGCCGTATGTAATCCGAAATGTCAATAGCTTTTTATTTATTTTTAAAGATAAGGTAAAGTAGAGGCAAAGTACGAGACTTGAATCGGCGTCTTAGCGCGCGAGTTTTCACCAATATGTGTTCGGCCGACTATCCAGAAGTATTCGGAGACTTCTGGATAGTATCGCTTCAAGCATCGAAACTCACAATGCGAGGCAGCATTCCTCACCTTCCCAGAGTAATTCCCTGGTACCAATTTCTGCCAGCGGCTGTGTCGACCACGGGTTTTTTTTTCTAACCACGAGTATTTGTTATTGTTCTCCTATGTAAAGATGTCACCATAGACTGTTTAGCTTATTCAATGCTTACCAGCTTTACCGCAGCACCGAAATTATTTGTCTACTCCTTGTAAACTGGAGCCATTTCGGTCAAAAAAAAATCTCCCGCTACATGTAATTAAACCCTTCTTACCGGGAAGTGATTGCACTAAAAACGCAAACACGAAGGATCGCTAGAAGCTTCAAGACTCCTGTATTTTCTATACTTTTATATTGATCAACCACAACGTAAAATAAAATAAAAAATATACGACATTTGAACAATCCTGCTAAATGTAAAACCAAATCCCACTTCATGGTTATATTTATTGCCTCATTTACCATTACAACGTTGCAGGCTGTTGCGTAAGCGCCAGTGAGTGTCGCTAACCATAATAGGCCTGACTTGAGCACAGTGAGATCGATTTCACAATTAACAATTTCCTAAAACTTTGTTGCTCACAGCGAGCTTGTTGTAGCAGGAAATTGAAACGACAGGCAGAAATATTGTTGGTGTAAAGTATGTTTCTGCCCTACCAATAACCGTGAAATATTGATGCTATTTTTGGAAACGAATATAACGATGGGAAGTTAATCTATTACAATAATCGAGGTTCTATTTTTCAATAAAAATCATCGTTAATAATAATCTGCGATAATAATGCCTAATTAAATCTGTGTATCACTTCAGTTTGTGATACAACTTGATAGTTTATCGATGCTACTTAATGTTGACTTCCTACCGTGCCAGTCCGTCCCAAGACAAATCACTCAACATCGAACACAAGGTTGTGTACAAACAGTTGTGCGCGATCAAATAAATAGATATTCGATGTAACAAAGTAAAGCAAATTTTGAGACAGCTAGCTCATATACTTCAGCACAAGACAGTGCCTATCATCACGAAGAAACATCGTATACAGAGTAATTCACTCCAAGATTGTGCTATCTATCAGTGTCAAATATGGTCGCTCACGAATAAACACAAAAGGAAGCTAGTCACCAAAGAGATGAGATGTTTGAGAAAAGCGCTTGGAGTTACCAGAATATACAGAATCAGAATTGACGTCGTGAGTGAACGATTGGGCATTGAATCAATTCTAAACTACATACAAAGACAACAAACGAAATAGTTTGCTCACCTGGTAAAATGCCACGATATTCTTTACTATACAAAACATATATTAATAGAGAAGATGGAAGAAGAGGCCGTGATAAGTCCAGAGTAAGATGGGCTGAAAGCATCGGGAAACACTGCAGCAACATCAATTAGTGAGGTTACCAGAATTACAGAATTAACAATAAAAATTTCTTTTTTTTCCTACTTTTTCTTCCTCTTCTTTCTGGCTTTCATCATCATATTCTTCATTGTCTTCTTCTTCATCACCTTCATCCTCTTCTTTTTTTTCTTCCTTCTTCATTACATAAAGCTGGCGGTCGTTGGGCCACTACTGACAGACCGCATTACTCGTCTCTATTGATCTCTATTTTCAGACATTCTTTGGGATTCTGCGAAGTGAGGCCTATCCATTCTTAGATAGTATCCTCCCATCTCTTTTTTAATATATTAAAATGAGGTATTACCGTTAGGTTAAAGGCAACTCAGATATAGACCACACCACAAATGGAACAATTCGTGAAACCACCACTACCAATATATGTGTGCATACGAAGAACATATTACAGGTGTAATTGAAAGAAAAATGTGTGTGAGGAGTAGTCATAACACAAGATGTTGCCAAGATAATCTTATAGGTAGCAGTGCTCGCCCGTATAGTAAGAAATACGAAAATAACGGAATGATGATGACAAAGACTTGAAAGAAATGAGATTCGAAAAAACAAAACAAAACAAAAATGGCACACAACAAGGAAGATGAAAAATAATGGTGAGCAAGTTATAATGATGGCGCCCCAAGGGGAACTAAAAGATGTGTTAGAGCAGCTAAACAGAAACTGTTGGAAGTCACAATAGTTTCTCCATATCGCTTGTCAGGTCGTTAATTACTGCCCGAGATATAAACTACTTTCAATCACAACAGTACCTCCATACAGCTTGTCAGGTCGTTAGATAATTACTGCCCGAGATATAAACTACTTTCAATCACAACAGTACCTCCATACAGCTTGTCAGGTCGTTAAATAACTACTGCCCGAGATATAAACTACTTTCAATCACAACAGTACCTCCATACAGCTTGTCAGGTCGTTAGATAATTACTGCCCGAGATATAAACTACTTTCAATCACAACAGTACCTCCATACAGCTTGTCAGGTCGTTAGATAATTACTGCCCGAGATATAAACTACTTTCAATCACAGCAGTACCTCCACACAGCTTGTCAGGTCGTTAAATAACTACTGCCCGAGATATAAACTACTTTCAATCACAACAGTACCTCCATACAGCTTGTCAGGTCGTTAGATAACTACTGCCCGAGATATAAACTACTTTCAATCACAACAGTACCTCCATACAGCTTCTCGGGTCGTTAAATAACTACTGCCCGAGATATAAACTACTTTCAATCACAGCAGTACCTCCATACAGCTTGTCAGGTCGTTAGATAACTACTGCCCGAGATATAAACTACTTTCAATCACAACAGTACCTCCATACAGCTTGTCAGGTCGTTAGATAATTACTGCCCGAGATATAAACTACTTTCAATCACAACAGTACCTCCATACAGCTTCTCGGGTCGTTAAATAACTACTGCCCGAGATATAAACTACTTTCAATCACAGCAGTACCTCCATACAGCTTGTCGGGTCGTTAGATAACTACTGCCCGAGATATAAACTACTTTCAATCACAACAGTGCCTCCATACAGCTTGTCAGGTCGTTAGATAACTATTGCCCGAGATATAAACTACTTTCAATCACAACAGTACCTCCATACAGCTTGTCAGGTCGTTAGATAACTACTGCCCGAGATATAAACTACTTTGAATCACAACATGTACCTCCATACAGCTTGTCAGGTCGTTAGATAACTACTGCCCGAGATATAAACTATTTTCAATCACAACAGTACCTCCATACAGCTTCTCGGGTCGTTAGATAACTACTGCCCGAGATATAAACTACTTTCAATCACAGCAGTACCTCCATACAGCTTGTCAGGTCGTTAGATAACTACTGCCCGAGATATAAACTATTTTCAATCACAACAGTACCTCCATACAGCTTCTCGGGTCGTTAGATAACTACTGCCCGAGATATAAACTACTTTCAATCACAACAGTTTCTTCAGACTCAAGATGCAACAGAGTTTGTCAAATCATCACTATCACCACTGCTGTCCAACAAATAACACTAGAGCAAAATGGGCACTCTACGACACAATCTTCATCACAATATTGTGATATCAGTGACTCTAGACTCAAGAACAATATGAAAAATAACAACTACAGGGATGAAATGTGTTAGGGATCAAGGCAAAGAATTGCAAGTAAATGAATAACATGCGAAGATACAATAAAGCTGAATGTGAAGGAGAACTGGGGAAAAAAAATAGAAAAAATGTATGGTCAAAATTTTGCGTAATTGATGGAAGACACAAATTTGAACGACTTTTCGGCTCCATAAGCCTTCAGCAGGAACAAACAAACAACATACACACAGATATGTAAAAAAGAAGTAAAGTACCCCCGTCACGCCAAGTGACGTATAGGGAAATATGGTGTTAGTGACCCTATATTTTACAGACCTTCAGCACATGATTTTTTGGGGTAATGTGGTCAGTATTACGCCCGTGCTGCTTTACTTTCCCATAAAAAATTCCGGTACCCATTTAAGGCTGGGTGAACCCGGAAGCCGTCGGTTGGGATCGAACCCTACCCCTTGTCCGTGGTAGTCCAGTTCACTAACCACTGAGCTATCGCGGCTCCCTACACAGATATGTAAGTAAATAAAACTAGTAAATAGCTAACTAATAATGAAGCATCCCAAACAAAATAATTTAGAGCTAGTACGAGAAACAGAAATGAAAATGTCTTCCTTGTACCATGGCCAGAAGGAAAATGAACGAAAAGCGCAGAATACGCGGTGTATTTGACCAGCCGCTGAAAGGGTCCAAAACAGGTTAAAGGGTTCTAAAAATATGTGGGGGGGGGGGGGGGTTCCTTGGTTACCTCGACTACAACTTCACCGGCAATGTCTATATATCATCATTATTATCATCGGCCTGCTGGCGTAGGTGATCATGTCTCTTCACAATTTTCTATCTCGACAGTTATTTATCAATTCTGTTGTATTAGTCTTCTGCCAAGCCATTCTCTTAAGCTGTCTGGTATATATTTTTCTTTGCTTTCCTCTATCTCATCGCTCCTCAATTTTCCCAGTTGTTACAATATATTCCAGGTGTTCCCTTCTCATTACATGTCCAAAAATGATGATTGTTTCTTCCTAATATTGGAAATTAGCTCTCTTTTTGCTTTGGCCTCTTTCAGAACGTTTTCCTTACTCTTCTTAGCTGTCCATGGTATCCTCAACATATATATAAATATACATATACATACATAAACACATAAATATACACATAAATATACGTATATATATATACAGATGCACACATATACATATACATATATATACAAAATATATATATATATATATATATATACACATACACACATATATATATGTGTGTATGTAGGTATATATATATATTTGTATATATATACACGATTACACCCATTCGTGCGCGTGCACACACATGTGGAAATGTGTGCCTACTGCCTGCATACGTAATGTAGAAATGTGTTATACGCATGACATTAAACCACATGAGAGATAAGATTAGAAATGAAGAACTGAGTAAAAAAGTTAGGAATAATTACAGCCTCAGAATACGTAAAGAAACAACAGATACCAATGGTTTGCCAAGATGATCAGACAGAAAGAGCGAACGTAACACAACGAGCCTTTAATAAACGCTGTGAGAGCACTAGACTCAAGGACAGAGCACAATAACGTTAGATTGAAGGAATATTAGAAACACTATGGAAACATAACAGCAAGAGAGACCAAAAGAAGAGCAAAAGACCTCAAATAACGCACTCCTTCACGCTTAAAGGCAATTGTTAAAGGGTAAAAAGAATAAATTCCTCCATATCAGTTATCAAGTGGTTAGAAAACTACTACTTGGGATAAAAACCATTGTAGCAATAACTCCTCAATAGATAGCGCTTATCAAGGAACACAGCTGCCCACATACATCTACTAATATTATCCTTGCCTCACTCCCCCCTCCCCCAGGTGCCACCCGAGACTACCACTTAGTAGAAAATGAGATAAGGTCCACACATGAAAGACGGGTATGTTCCACTGGCACGAAGGTAAAGTGAGTGTACACTTGTATCTCCGGGGCTGGTAAACAAACTACAAGGTGCTTCATTTGCCGGTGCATGTGTCCTTGTTTGCGAAGCTTTGATTTACATGCAGAGACTATCGCAGGCTGGGAGAGAGAGAGGGGGCATTCGGCCTATTTGGACAATGATTAGTGAGCTTTGTCGCTGCAATGCTAAATAAACTATCATGGAAGAGAATATATTCGAGCAATACCGACTAGACGGGATTTTTAGCGCTTTCACTCTGGATAAACAAACGTATCGTAGATTTTATATTGAACTGTAATTAAGCACAGGCACTAAGCATTATCAGGTGCAATGATCTGACGATTCATGCTGACATATCTCTTCAAACATTCCGGTCAGTGGTTCATCTTACCATTTCTAAAGTAGATCTCTTCCATGCCAGGCTGTTAAATTCCTATATATTTTTTCTGTTTCTTTCTGTTTTTTTTTTTCATTCTATTCCTCCCATTTTTACAATGTTGTTCAAACTTCCTATCTTCATGACATTATCAAAGAAGAAAGAATGTCTTTTAAACTCATTTCAAAAAAATATCTGTGTGCATTGACTTCATGTAAATCATCATAAAAATACGTATTGGTTGTTCAAAGTGTTCTCAACATTGTTCTGTATAAGCAATAGTTTTGTTGTATCCAATGATCTTCTTCCTTGTTCATTAATTTGCCCATTACCTCCGCGTGATGGGTCATGATCTATGTAACAAGTTAAGAACTCTGATTTTATATTTCTATTGACAGAGATTTGTAATCACCAAAAGATATGTTAATTTGTACGAAATATATTAATCTCTATTCGCAATGTTCCTATCATTTTTGCTTCATTAGTTTTTAAGAAATTTTGTTTAAAATATAAACTTTAAGAATTTATTGAATAGGGTCACCGTCACCTGCCATGGGTGTCGTAAGATGCGACTTAAGAGGTTGGGGGCATTGCCTTTGCTGGTGCTACGGAGTTCGTGCATCTGAGCTGACGTCATCTTTCGCTAGTGTGTGGCGGGCGTGCTTCATATATTTGGGATTTTGTTGAATGGTAAGGGGGGTCTCATTGCTATAATGTTGTCTGTTCGGTTTTTTTATTTTTTTTATTTTTTTTACCCCCCGTCACGCCAAGTGGCGTATAGGGAAATATGGTGTTAGTGACCCTATATTTTACAGACCTTCAGCACATGATTTTTGGGGTAATGTGGTCGGTATTACGCCCGTGCTGCTTTTACTTTCCCAGAAAATATCCGGTACCCATTTAAGGCTGGGTGAACCCGGAGCCGTCGGTTGGGATCGAACCCTACCCCTTTGTCCGTAGTAGTCCAGTTCACTAACCACTGAGCTATCGCGGCTCCTACTAATTTTTAGGGAATTAGTAAAACCCAGGTGTCCTCGCCAGGGTACGAACCCCGGCTGTTGCCGTGGTAAGCCAACCGCCTATCGATTGCGCTAACCGGACATGTCTGTTCGGTAATGAAGATAATCTGTCGACTAAAGTAAAAGTGAAGTTTTAACTTAATGATGCATTTAATTGTCGTTTAAAATTGTAGATGCTCTAAAACAAATTTGTTGAAAACAAATACTTTCGACCAATGTAATGGGAAGAGAACAATTGGAAAATATTGTGACAACTGGAAATACTGAATGAAGAAGCGGTGGGTAAAGTACAGGTAATAGATACCAGGCAGCAAAAAGAATGACTTGATAGGAAATGAACATAATACATGATGAACAGCTATTGAGATATCAGATTGTGGAGAGACCTAATCACCTTTGCCAGTAGGTTGCCTATTTTTCATGATTAAAATGGACACATTCTTCTCCATTATGGGAAATAACTAACAATATGTTAAAACAAGTTAAACTAACCTATTTTATCTCCCATACAACTGTCTTGACTTCTTTCGGATTTGGACAAAAGCGAAAAAGTATTCTCTTTTTTCTAGTGTTGAGAAATCTGTTTAACGCAGTGGTGCTCCGCAACTCCCATAGGTGTCGCCAAATATTGGCAAGAGAGCTTCGTTGAAGATATTGGCGTGTGCCTACTCGGTGGTTAGAAATCATAAAATGACAATACCCATATAGGCTTAATGCTTTTTATTGTACAAACGGGGACCTCGGTAGCCTAGTTGGGAAACCACTCGACTGAGGTGCCGACGTTCGGACATCTCGTGTTCGGTTCCCGCTGGAAGCAATGTGCATTGTACTCGTGGTTAGAAAAAAAAAACCCTGCGGTCGACCCAGCCGCTGGCAGAAATGGGACCAGGGTATTACTCTGGGAAGGTGAGGAATGTCGCCTCACAACGTGCGTTTCGATTCGATGCTCTGAAGCGACACTATCTCATAGAAGTCTCCGAACACTTCTGGATAGGCTGCCAAGCACATATTGGTGAAAACTCGCATGCTAAGACGCCGATTCAAGTCTCGTACTTTACCTTTATCTATTCTATAAACGAGTTTCTACCGAAGAAAAATTAGAATATAATAGATGCATTATTTACACCGAGGCAGCAAGTATAGAAGAACGTAGAATATAGAAAGAATCTCTGCACTGCATTTGTGGACCAAGAGAAAATCTTCGAAAGGGTGGATAGAAATGTATTATGACAAACATTGGATCAGCATGGAGTAAACGACCATCTTATTAAATGTTGCATGAGCTTATATAGTAACTGTAGAAATTTAATTAGAGTAAATAAAGGGACATCAAAACCATTCGCACCTTTATCTGGAGTAAGACAAGGCTGGGTATTATCTCCACTAATGTTTATCACATACATCGATAAAATATTCCCAAACAGAACGTCAACAATGTATTTCGTCCTTGAATAAAAATGTAAATAAGGAGTACTCAAAGTATAAATAAAATAGTATAAAAATATATGAGTATTTACAGTTGAAGTTCGAGGGAGAAAATATGTGGACTATTCAAGTTGAAATTCTATGGATTAATATGAGAGAGGTAGTCGAAGATTACAAAAATATAAGAATCGAAACTGACGTTTGCAGGAATTTAGTGAAGAATTGAAAGTTTAAACCAATAAGTAGAAAAAAGACAGAAAGTATAAACCAGATAGTGCAAAAAAAGAAAAAAAGGAGTATTAAGCAAGGTTTCGATGTACAATTCGACAGTCTTTTCGTCAAATCACGATATGTCAGTTTTAATAAATGCTTATAATGAACGCCAACTAATAATTAATATATTACTTTATTTATTTTGTCCACAGCACTTGCTTTCAGGACTTTCTTAGGCGATGGTTACTTAAAAGGCTTCCTCTGCAGCTTCTGTAACTGAAAGGATTTAAATTCAAACATGGATCACTCTGTCCCCATGTTCTGTCGACTCCACTATTATTATTGTTTGAACAAGTGTGTGTTTCGTACTTTGCACCTATACATTGAGCAGAGCCCATACAAGATCTGGTTCGAAATTGATTTCCGCGCTCGCATTTTGACCAGGGACTCCAGTTTCTCCATTGAGAACCTTCATGGAATTCGAACTGGCTCTCACAGACTGATCTTTCAGAAGCCAATCCCGGACAACTTGAACTTGTTAGAACTGGACTCGGCTCTGAGTTCGCAGACTCGTTTGACCTTACTGATTGATTTATACATTGACGTACGCGAGACCTTATTAAATTCCCTCCATTTATCGACGTACACGCTGTCCACTGGTTCCATGTGGTCCACTGAAAACGTGCAGAAGTAGAGGAAGACTGGCATGATCTTGACTGAAGACATTCTAAATGTCCACATTTCATGAGTTTGGCCATGTCCAGAGTTCCACGACTTCTTGTCTGAATCCCATGTACACATGATGACCACAAAGTCCAAGGGTTAATATCATCAGGGAAGAATAATCCAGGCTTGTCCATCCTGTGTAAAAGAAAACAAAAACATAATTAAGTAAACAAGCTTTATAAGTATTTTTTTTTTAATTATTCACTAGATGAATGAATCCTTATAGTGCTGGTTCGCTTATAATGCATTTAAAGTTTAAATATAAGATAACTGACGATAAGATCAACGAACTAGCTATATAGAGTTAGTTCTTGAATGAGTTTTCATCAGTAAAATCAGATACAAAAACTGTTAACTAGTTGCCGTATTTGAAGAACAAAAGCAATAATAAAAAAAATACCTATTACCTCAGCTCCAAATTGAGAATTACTCAAGCAAAAACGTAAACGTAATTGTTATATGAGTCTCTGCTATATATTATATCGTAGGGAAGTGACATACATAACGTCACCATACTAGACCACGTAATTTAACAGTGAGGTGACCAGCGCTTTTCCTCGCTGTCATTATTTCCCCTACTCAGAGAGTTATGTACCCCTTTCTTTATTCAGCTATATCGACTGGAGAGCCCCAAATCTGCTGTTTGCACCCACGTTCAATTTATAGCAAAAAAGCGCGGTATTACAAACAACGCTACTGGCGCTCTAGTCGCCACGGTTGCTCAGCTGTTTGTGAAGTTGACTACTAAGGATAAGAGATCGGGTTCGAGTCTGATCAACGGCTTCCAGATTCACGCAGCTTTTAATGGTTACCTGATTTTTCGGGAAAGAAAAACGCAGTGACGTAACACTGCCCGCATTACCCAAAATGCCGAATGTCTAAACAAAACTCTTTTCGGGGCTTTTTCTTTCTTACTGGCGCTCTCACTTACGTCTTATCTGGGTAATTAGTAAGTAAGCTTGGTATTAATCGACTTCACCACATGCTGCAACATTATATTTCACTGCTTGCTTGCGTTCACTCGATGACTAAAGGAATACACCTCTTCGACATCGGCCCTTATCAGGACATTAAGTGCGCGTGTCTGCATTGTGTTGTGGTTTGCAGTATAACTGTGATGTTTGCGCCTTTCGGCCGAACACATCCGACTTCAGCACGTATTTCACTGCTAACAACCAGTTAACTAACGACGAAACATAAGCAAAAACAACTGATTAAAATCTTTATATTTTCCCCCCTAATGTTCAAGAGCAATTTATTTTCCATTGACGTCGCAAAGACACAAGAAAAGAGCACTAAATAGCAGAACAATTTATCAGAGTCAATTTCCTATTGCTTTAAACGAGGTTCATGTAAATATTATCTATATATAAGTAAAAGGTAACGAGCCCCGTCACGCCAAGTGGCGTACAGGGAATATGGTGTTAGTGACCATAATTTTTACAGGCCTTCGGCACATGATTTTTGGGGTAATGTGGTCGGTATTACGCCGGTGCCGCTTTACTTTCCCAGAAAAAAAATCCGGTAACCATTTAAGGCTGGGTGAAACCGGAAGCCGTCGGTTCGGATCGAACCCTGCCTCTTGTACTTTGTAGCCCAGTTCACTAACCACTGAGCTATCGCGGCTCCCATTATCTATATATATAGGTCTATATAAACTTACATGTAATGTTGTAGGGGAGTGAAGTCATAAGTTTCACTAAACTACAACATTTGCAGGTGCGCAGCCACTGATATTCCTCACTATTACTACCTTCACCAAAGCTAGTAGCCAGATACTTATACCACATGTCGTTACAACTTAAATTACAGACACCCTATGATTATTATAATTATTATAATGAGCTTCTCTTAATTGTTGTTTGTTTATGTTAATTATCAAGAAAACAACTGGAGGCTGTAATAACTTAATAACGCTTTAATAACTGAAAGAACATGTACTGGCAACAAGCAGCGACCATAACAATTGGAAATCAATTGAGAAAGTTTCAACAAATAAAACAGGGTGTTAGGCAAGGTTGTGTGCTGTCACCAGATTTATTTAATATGTATAGTGAGATTATTTTAAGATCCATAAGGGGCATGCTTGGAATAACAATCGGAGGTCATAATATAAATAATCTAAGGTATGCTGATAGGGAGCCGCGATAGCTCAGTGGTTAGTGAACTAGACTACAAAGGACAAGGAGTAGGGTTCGATCCCAACCGACGGCTTCCGGGTTCACCCAGCCTTAAATGGGTACCGGATTTTTTTCTGGGAAAGTAAAGCAGCACGGCGTAATACCGACCACATTACCCCAAAAATCATGTGCTGAAGGTGTGTAAAATATAGGGTCACTAACACCATATTTCCCTATACGCCACTTGGTGTGACGGGGGCACTTTACTTTACTTTTACACCGTATTTCCCTATACGCCACTTGGTGTGACGGGGGTACTTTACTTTACTTTTACACCGTATTTCCCTATACGCCACTTGGCGTGACGGGGGTACTTTACTTTTTAATAAGGTGTGCTGATGATACAGTCTTAATCGCTAAGAGCGAATATGAGTGACAAGAAATGTTAGACATTATAGTGAAAAAAAGTAAAAATAAAGAACTCAGTCTTAATAGCGAAAAGACAGAAGTAATGGTAACAACAAAGAAAAAAAATCACCTCAGTGCACAATAAAGACAAGTGGAACAATATTAAAATAGGTAAATGAATTTAAATATCTGGGAACATTTTTAACCTCAGATGGGAGATGTACGAAAGAGATGAGATTAAGAATGGCTGAGGCAAAAGCAGCTTTCAAAAAATTAGGAAGATACTAAGCAATCCATTTTTGACAATAGAAACAAGAAAAAGAGTTCTTAAAAGTTATGTAGAGCCAGTCTTAACATATGGGTGTGAATCATGGACAATGGGGCGACAGACAAGAAAATCACTGGAGTCTGTAGAAATGTGGTTTTACAGAAGAATGTTGACAATACCATGGACAGCTAAGAAGAGTAATGAAAATATTCTGAAGGGGCCAAAGCATCTAATTTAGAATATTAGGAAGAAACAATCATCATTTTTTTTGGCCATGTAATGAGAAGGGGACAGCTGCACTTGATTGTGACAACTGGCAAGATTGAGGGACGAAGAGATAGAGGGAAGCAAAGAGAAAAGATACCAAACAGCTTAAGAGAATGGCTTGGCAGAAGGTAAACAACAGAAATGAGAAATAATTGTCGATATCGAAAGTTGTGAAGAGACATGATATCCTACGTCAGCAGGCCCTGTACTTGATGATCCTTTTCAACTCCCTAAGAAAAGTATTGTAATAATCTTACCTCAGCCACAGAATTGCGTATTTACTAAATGAGGTGTTATGTTACCCTCTGGCTAAATCCTTTCATCAATATTAACTAACACTCCATTGTTCTTGCGTTTTGTCAAAGCGAGTTTAGAGAAATTCGTTTATATCAATACCTGTTATCGTGTTCTATGTGTTTGTTGATCGATTGAGATAAATGTTGTGCTGCACCTTGATTCCCAGTTCCTGTTTATGAGATGTTTTTGTTGCTTCTGTTCATTTATCTCAAGAAATTTGTTATATCTCGATCGCTTCAGCGAGACAATCAATCTTCCATAATAACAATATTAAGATTCCTTTAGCCAGACAATCAATCTTCTATAATATCAACATCTCGATTGCTTTAGCCAGACAATCAATCTCCCATAATAACAATATTAAGTTTCCTTTAGCCAGACAACCAATCTCCCATAATAACAATATTAATATTCCTTTAGCCAGACAATCAATCTCCCATAATAACAATATTAAGATTCCTTTAGCTAGACAATCAATCTTCCATAATAACAATATTAAGATTCCTTTAGCCAGACAATCAATCTCCTATAATAACAATATTAATATTCCTTTAGCCAGACAATCAATCTCCCATAATAACAATATTAAGATTCCTTTTAGCCAGACAATCAATCTCCTATAATAACAATATTAAGATTCCTTTAGCCAGACAATCAATCTCCTATAATAACAATATTAAGATTCCTTTAGCTAGACAATCAATCTTCCATAATAACAATATTAAGATTCCTTTAGCCAGACAATCAATCTCCTATAATAACAATATTAATATTCCTTTAGCCAGACAATCAATCTCCCATAATAACAATATTAAGATTCCTTTTAGCCAGACAATCAATCTCCCATAATAACAATATTAAGATTCCTTTAGCCAGACAATCAATCTCCTATAACAATATTAAGATTCCTTTAGCCAGACAATCAATCTCCCATAATAACAATATTAAGATTCTTTTAGCCAGACAATCAATCGACACATCAAATTTGTTGTTACGTTCCAAATGACTTTGTTAACGACTAATATCAAGTTCTGGAACATCGGGCTGGTCTTCTCATTTCCGCTTTGATTCCCATTCTTGTGATATCGTGTCATGCTTCCAAGGTCTGCTGAGGATGGCAGGTTGAGTTCGATCTCTCGACCACGTGGTTTCTTTTCTTCGTTCATATGTGCCAGGTATTTGGTTATCCTGGTCACTAGCCAAATAATTGTAGTTGTATGTTATTGAGAGGAACTATCATCAGGAGTAGAGGCACCAGTAGGTTTGTATTGTGCCAGATATTTGGTTATCTTATATGCCAGTTGAACATGATGATGATTACTATGATTTCAGAATAACATAACAAGGCGAATTCGAAAGCCCAAGAACAACTAGGTCGTACTAATCATATATTTATTGTGGTTGAGAAATGGTCATCATTCAAGTCTTTAATCACTTTATAAAACATAATCAGCATGTGAGCTCGTAATCCTACAATATCTCATTCCTAGCATAGTTGTGGTTCGTATGTTCTCCCCTCTAGTTTCTCTGATATACTTCTAAGTAAGGCCGATTGGTTATAATCATAGGCAACTCCCGGTTACAAAATTAATTGTAACACGTCGTACAGTGTTATCTTTCTTTTGAAAACTAGATTCTAATCCTACGGCCTAAGTCTAACCTTAAATATGCCTTGTCAACGGACTAGTTGTCACTATTATTTCCTAATTTGAGAGTGCCCTGGGATGAGAACTTTAGCTATTAAACTATTTAATTTCCATTGGTTCTTAACTATCTTATTACTAAGGTCTGGTGTTAACTACATTGTCTATCTAACTCTGACTGACAATCCCTGGCCCCCATTTTCTATCTACTTTTCTTGTATCCGTTTCTGACATCTGATTTTGACTGATTTGTTCACGTGGTGATCTCTATATATACAGTATTCTACATCGCAGATGGAAGAACCGTCTCAGTTCGACCGATTGTTGTTAATGTTTCATCTCGCCGCTAGACCGGATGCTCGCCCATGGAATCAAAAGTGTAAAAAGTGTCAAACATCATCTGTTTCCTGTCCACCTGCAAGTTTGGGTCCCAATCGGATGTTGCTAACCTTTCATCTCATCGCTTGGCTGGATGTTTGCCTCCTATGATCTATCCTAACCGAAAGTCGAAACATGTCAAACATTTGTTTGCTTGTGATATCCGGGAGTTTTTAGTGGTCCCCAGCAACTCTACACCCATCCCGGTACCTATCCGGTCGTCTTCCCCTGGCCAATGCTATTACACATCCAGTCATTATTTTCTACAGAAGATTTTTCTGAACAGGACGTGCGACCGAGTGCTGATCAATCACTCAAAAATGTGTCTTTGATCGTAAAGATTTGGACACTAACACCATATTCTTTATACGACACTCGAAGCGTGAAGGGATTAAATCTTTTATTTCTTTACTATTTAAAGGGACTTATTTCTTCTTGTAATATCAATATAAGAGCTCTTGTCTAGTCGACGTCGACATCCCCCAGTCTAAGGAAAATCCACAATGACTTACACTGGTGGTTCTTGGAAAGGACCAGAGTTTTGTTCTTCTAAGCGGTCTCTACTGGAGTTCCAGGAATTTGTGTCTGAGAAGAGAAAAATATATATGGTATGACGTAATACATTTATAAGATTTACAGTAATGAAGTGTTTACAGTTGGTTAACATTAATCTATTCTGATATATAATGTTCTTTGGGTTGTTCAGGAATAGAAATGCATTCACGGTAAGAGAGAGACTCATATATTTAGAGTGTATCGATGAAGATAGTCTAGTAACATTTTATTCCCACTTCATTATACAGTACATGTTTGGTTTCATAGATGTCCTTTATTCAGGATCCTGCCCTCACTCCGCACAACCATCTTACCAATACCAATAAATTACGTGGAGGTATGTTTAGTAATTCCACTGGTAATGTTAAATTGTAATACATGAAGTATGCGACAATGAGGCGGAAGAATCAAACATGTTAAATACACATTAAAAAATGAAATCGTAATAGCGAAGAGTTATGTCTATTTGACACTAATTTTTGTATGAACATAAGTGATATTTACCCATAAAAATGGAAGCTCTATAAAGACAGGAGAACTGGAAAGAACTGAATGACCAGAGAAGGAAACAAGCAATGATTTAAGCATCCATACGAAGAGAAAACAAAAGGAGCATTTGTTGCACTGGGAAACATATGGAAGTCCACAGAAATTAGGTCAAATACTAAAATAAAAATTTTCAACTCCAATTTTAAGTCAGTCTTATTATATGGCTCTGAAACATGGGGAACAACACAAATGACAATCATGAAAATACAACCCTTCATTAGTGGATGCTTGAGCTGAATAAAAGGAAGGAAAGGACAAAATGACTAGCATAGAATTATGGAAATGTACCAGTCAAATACCAGTGGATAAAGAGATACAGTGAAGACGATGGCGCTGGATAGGACACACACTGTGGAAGCCAACTAAGACTATTACACAACAGGCCCTTTTTGGAATCCCTAGGGAAAAAGACAAAGAGGAAGACCAAGGAATTCTTGGAGAAGACTGATAGTAACAGCAAAGATGAAGATGATGGGGAAGACATGGAACGATCTTAAAAGTATGGCAAGAAACAGAAAGGCTTGAAAACTGTTTGTTGAAGACCTATGCTCCACAGGGAGCTGAAAGGTAGAAGAAGAAGAAGACGAAGAGAAAACGTAGAAGAAGAGGTAAAGTAGAAGATGAAGAGAGAAAATAATAGAAGTAGAAGGGAAAAGTAGAATATAAATGAGGATGCAAAAGAATAAGAGGAAGAAAAGAATAAACATGAAAATAAATACAGATATAATCGAATATGTCAAATAATGAGCCTGAAGAACAAATAGCTACAATTGTGCGCCTATAGTCGACTATCTGCCTTCAAGGTTCAAGAAAGACCAAGAATCTGATGAACAGACACAATCACAGAAATCGATCTCTAACAATTTCCTACACGAAGTGTTTTGGCCATAATAGAAAATGAGTCCTCACAACACATCACAGACTGTGCGGAAATAAATACGTCAGTAATCAAAGTCGACCTGTATAGAACACAATTAGGTACTTACCGGAAAATGATTTTCTTAAATATTTTATAAAGTCCGCATCCAATCCACCAATTTTCCCGTTACCATTGTTCTGCTCAGATGAAACAGCAATTGCTGTAAATTTCTTCATTGATGGCAGATGTCCCAATATAATGAAACAAAGCGTAATTTTTAGCAGGCAGTTTTGATAAAATGAATATGCATTTAATTTGGCCATGGCTAACAGTTTCATACACTAACAACGATCGCTTCCTTTCTTGAACATATAGTATCTGACGTAATAGTTAAGTTATCGATTCTCTGAAAACCCCTGTTACTTTGAAGAACAGAAAAGTCACTTTACTTAGAATTCGCATGGAAACTAAAATAACTGACGCCAAACTGTCATAAAATTGTACAAAAGACAAAGTGCGCAAGCGGTTTTACGCTCTCTATGATTGTATCAGTCTCGAGTTACCCGTTCAAATATGAGCTACACAGTCGAACTTAGGGGCCATTTATAGAGTATGCTGTAGACTTGGATTACTCTGAGCAATGCTGGCTGCTTAAAATTGCGCACTCGTCTACAACCCACGCAGATGTCGGCAGGTATTTACAAAGTCAGGGTAGGTTTACCAAACTGGACCAAGTATTTTGAGACGAATTACGATATTCTATTAATAGATTTTAAATAGAGTTATAGGGTCTTTTACGTCAACAGAATTCATCACTGCGGGGGCTACGGATATCGTTAGCTGATCTGTTTTTAACGCAGATTGTTACCAGGAAATCTAACTGGAAGGAAAAGTGAGATCTCGATCAACTGTGGATTGCTGACCCTGCTGTTGTTACGCAGTTCTCCTAGTAGAGCTTCCACTGTTTTCTTTTAGCAGTGTGCTGATCAATTTGCTGGTTGCAAAAAAAAAAAAAAACTCATTTATATCCATAATTTGAACGCCACTCAAAAGAGGCGGATTGAGACCTTTAACCTCCCGGAGCAAGTCAGGAAAAATAGACAGTTACGTCATTGGTAAATGTAAATAAAGAATTCTCCATTATAGATAATTGCATTGTGATGAGGAGTATTACAATCTACAGCAAACATCACAACATTGAAGAGAAGGTAGCCAGTGCTCCCTCTTGTTGTTGTAACCACTTATAACTCAATGAACCAGGTACCTATTTACGTTTCAGCTGAGTCGACTGAAGATACAGTAAATAAAGAACTGAAAAAAGTCATCTTTGTCGCCAAGAATTAACACTCATTTATTTCAATTACATTTGAAGACAAAGTCTTGGAGAGACGAATGCATGGGCTTATCTCGAAAACATTATTGGCATAGATTGTGAGAGACGAGTGCATGAATTTATCTTGAAAACATTATTGGCATAGATTGTGAGAGACGAGTGCATGAATTTATCTTGAAAACATTATTGGCATAGATTGTGAGAGACGAGTGCATGAATTTATCTTGAAAACATTATTGGCATAGATTGTGAGAGACGAGTGCATGAATTTATCTTGAAAACATTATTGGCATAGATTGTGAGAGACGAGTGCATGAATTTATCTTGAAAACATCATTGGTAGAGATTGTGAGAGACGAATAAATTAATTTATTTTGAAAACATCATTGGCAGAGATTGTGAAAGACGAATAAATGAATTTATTTTGAAAACATCATTGGCAGAGATTGTGAAAGACGAATAAATGAATTTATTTTGAAAACATCATTGGCAGAGACTGAAAGAGTCGAATACATGAATGATCCGTGAACTTATCTGGGAAACATCATTGACAAAGACTGCGAGAAACGAATTCATGGATGTATCTTGGAAACATCATTAACCGAGAAAGAGACAGAGAAGCAAATCTTGCAGAAAGTATTGGAAAGCTGGAGGGAGTTTTCTACATTTTCAAAACAGTGGGAATGCTTTCCTTAACAACCAAACTTAGATTGTTCATACAAATTTTAAACCTAGTATCTTTATGAATGAAAACATGGACAATATTAATGACGAATACAAGGAACATACAGACATTGAATAACTCCTCTTCAAGGGTGATACTGCAGCTCAGATACCAGACGTAATTAGAAATGATTAACTTTTGGCAAAATATAAATCAACCCACAGTGGAGGAAATATTTAAATAAAATAATGTGGGGGAGGGATAGGATACACATTTCGAAAGCCACGAATAAAGATCGCAACCGAAAGTCACAAACCATTATCTCAAGTGAAAGCCACTAACCATTATCTCAAGTGAAAGCCACTAGCCATTATCTCAAGTGAAAGCCACTAACCATTATCTCAAGTGAAAGCCACTAACCATTATCTCAAGCGAAAGCCACTAGCCATTATCTCAAGTGAAGGCCACTAACCGTTATCTCAAGCGAAAGCCACTAACAATTAACACAAGCAAAAGCCACTCATGTGCTCTTTAAGTGTGCTTTCTGTGTGACTCGATGAGTATGCTTAGGAAAATCGAAGAAGGCTGAGCACGAAAGCAATGGGTGGTGTCAAGAAGAAACTCAGGGCTGATTGAAATATGTTTCTTCTTAGTTTCTAGACACTCCAGCGAAAGAGGAAACAAATGAGCTGACAATTTGGCTGGAGCAGCTGTCGTGGATAGCGGACGTGCAATCGACCAGGATTGCTTGCTTGCTTTCGCCCGACGACTAGAGGTGCCCACCTCTTCATCATCCGCCCTTAAAAGGACGTTAAGTGGGCGTGTCTGCGTTGTGTTGTGGTTTGCAGTATAACTGTGATATTTGCGCATTTCGGCCCAACACATCCGACTTCAGCACGATCGACCGGGATGATATTCTAAATACCTTCAGAGAAGCAGGCCAGGACATGAGACCGAACTTGTATCTTGACTTTCAGCCTGATAATTTGCTTATATAGCCATTACTGCATTTAACGCTATGTAAAGTAGCTCATTAAATTGTTGTCCTAAATTAACATAATTATAATTTCACCATAATATCTTAGTCATTTGCATTATAAAAGGCATAGTTTTACTGTTATTTAACATCTTTTACAGTTTTGTTCTTGAATCCTACATACAGACGCATCTTAGTGATTTTAAGGAGGCTGTATATAAGGTTGTCTCCTATTTAAACTACTTCTATGTTTCGATAAAGAGATAGAACACATATTATTAGTCGTTCTTCTGTTGTCATTCAACGAGGAGCTGATACTAGAAATGACCTACCTAATTCATATGCACATTGCAAGGTCGACAGATGTAGTTTTTAGTAAGTCTGACCTACAGAGACATTGAAGCCCATTTATTAATAACTGCTCGAATTATTTGAAATATGTTATGGCCATACTAGGGAGTATGGTGGCTGGTTGTACATTGACATGTAATTCTTTGAATTGGAATGTGATTGTGTTATGTACTCAGATAATATATTAGAGTGGTCGTGGCCTCCATTGCTTATCTGAATATCCGCCGCTGCACTTCACCCTTCCCTCCATTACTCTATTGCCACTTCATACACACCTCTCTACTTCACTGCCAAATTCTTCCTTCTGTAATAGCCTCCGTCTGTACTCTACAGCCCTTTCGTCCTTTCCTCTGAATCCCCCTACCACAGCGTCATTTCCTCTGTAACCCACTGCTACTGCACTCCTATCATCCTCTAAATCCCCCTAACATAGCGTCATTCCATCTATAACCCACTGCTACTCCACTCCTATTCTATCATCCTCTAAATCTTGCTACCACTCAGTCATTCCCTCTAGAACCCACTGCTACTCCACTCATATACAATCATCCTCTAAATCTTGCTACCACTCCGTCATTCCCTCTATAACCCACTGCTACTCCACTCCTATTCTATCATCCTCTAAATCTTGCTGCCACTCCGTCATTCCCTCTATAACCCACTGCTACTCCACTCCTATTCTATCATCCTCTAAATCTTGCTACCACTCCGTCATTCCCTCTAGAACCCACTGCTACTCCACTCATATTCTATCATCCTCTAAATCTTGCTACCACTCCGTCATTCCCTCTATAACCCACTGCTACTCCACTCCTATTCTATCATCCTCTAAATCTTGCTGCCACTCCGTCATTCCCTCTATAACCCACTGCTACTCCACTCGTATCATATCATCTTCTAAATCTTTCTGCCACTCCGTCATTCCCTCTATAACCCACTGCTACTCCACTCCTATTCTATCATCCTCTAAATCTTTCTGCCACTCCGTCATTCCCTCTATAACCCACTGCTACTCCACTCGTATCATATCATCCTCTAAATCTTGCTACCACTCCGTCATTCCCTCTATAACCCACTGCAACTCCACTCCTATTCTATCATCCTCTAAATCTTGCTACCACTCCGTCATTCCCTCTGTAACCCAATGCTACTCCACTCCTATCCTGTCATTTAACAACTGGGAGAGCACGAACTACGCAACCTGTGGTCACCCCGGCAGGATTACAGCGACCCACAGCTGATCAAAGCCTCACGACACTTCTTATTTATGCTTCCTTATAACGGTATCCTTTCAATAAAAAAAACCTGCAAACGAAGTGAGGAGCGCTTAAGCCCTGGAGCATAGTGATCTGTTGATATAGAAGACCCAGTATTACAACATTTTTAGGATAAACCTTATTCAGCGTCTTCCGTAGAACCAGCTAAATTAAAGTTATATCAGCCCGACACATCATTATCATGAGTTAACTGCTCTCAACGATACCATGACATTAATTCACACTACATCGCCACAAACTTATTTTTTGTAGTCCACTCTTTTTTCCCTTCAGTATAAACCCACGATCCTTCTCAAACGTAGAAATGATGTTAATGAAACAGAATAACTTCCGGTAGATTGATTCTTTCCTCCGTTTAAAGAAGACACGTCTGATCAACTCATGTAGCGGAAGTTGTCTATGATAATTTTATTTTATAAAGATGTTTTCTAGAGCATGTTAAAAGACACAGCAGCCTAGTAAAAGTAATCTTGAAATACAAAGTAAAAGAGGCAGATCAAGACTAACACGGGCGAGTAACATCAAAAGATGGTTAAGGCAGCCTAAGTCAACCTGTACCATCAAAGCAAGAGACCGAGCGGAATGGCACTCAATGGTAGCCAACCTTCGATGCGGAGACGACACTCAATGATGATGACTAAAGATGTCAAAATGTGTTGAACGTGAATGTAAATTAAGGAGGAAGTGATCGGCTAGGTTTCAACCAATTAAAATTCCTGTTAACCTGATGCTCGCGTCAGCCATTTCAATAATATTGTTTTTACCTATGCAGTATGGAAACTACGAAGGTGATGTCAAGGGTAGAGGAGCAGCACGAACAGGGAAGTGGACAGACTTAAATTAGCCATGATAAACATTCCGTACCGTGATAAGAATTAGTGAAGGATAGTTTGTATGCCGTGTATCGTCTACAGTGAGGGGATAATCGAGGACATTAAAAACTAACATAAATAAAACAAACAGGGAAATAACTGCTAAAAATTCCTCCCGTAAAATAATAAAATTCTTCCTTTTTATTTTGTTTTCACCAGCTTTTAATCGTCCTCCTTAAAATGGACATTAAGTTGGCTGATGCGTTACATTGTGGTTTAGAGGAAGGTGAAATGTTTGCAGGTTTCGATCAAATACATTCCAACTTCAGCCTGACATTTCTTGGGGTCGGATTGCCTTCCCACTGGATCTCTACTCAACCTGGTCAGTTTGTCTAGTCTGTTACCGGAGCCACCAACCTGAGAGCAGGTTGTTGAACTTGACATTCTCTCACTTAGGATACCATGGCTACGAATTACTGTAAGGGGATTAGATTGTTAGTTTTCCTCCATCTATTTAAGTCTTTGAAAATGAATGTCAACAAAGGATCTAAATCAAAAGCTGGAAAGAATTAGCCTTGCCTCCATTTTATTTAGAGCTGTGTAGTTGCTGAGCATTCTAACTCAGAATTTTGTGCTTAATGTGGATAGTTTGTTTGTTATATTTTATGAAAGCTTTTGCCGAAACGTTGAAGCTTGTCTTTTCTTTTAGTTTAGGTTCTCAATACCATCATTATCATCGAGTGCCGTCTCCGCAACGAAGGTTGGCTACCATGGAGCGCCATTCTGCTCTGTCTCTTGCTGTGATGGTGCAGGTTGTCATAGGCTGATGTGTCCATCTTTTGATGTTACTCGTCCATGTTAGTCTTGGTGTGCCTCTGCCTCTTGTACCTTCTATTTTCCCCTCCAGGATTACTTTTAGTAGGCTATTGTGTCTTTTAACATGGCCTAAAAATCGCATTTGTCTTGTTTGAATTGTGCTTAGTAGTTCTCTTTTCATTTTTAATTGTTTTAAGACTTCATCATTTGTTTTCTTTTCCTTCCATCCAATTCTACCTATTCTTCTATATATCCACATTTCAAAAGCTTCAATTTTCTGTTCTGTTTTCTTGTCTAATGTCCATGTTTCTGCACCAGGTAGGAATATTGAGAAGATGTAACATTTTGCTATTCTTAGTTTTAGCCCTGGTATTATTTGTTTTGATGTTAGTATGTTCTTCATGACATTAAAATTACTTTTTGCCATTCCTATTCTTTTGTTTGTTTCAGTTTTACATTTTCCATCACTAGTTATAGTATGTCCAAGGTAGTTGTAGTTCTGAACTGTCTCCAGATCTATTCCTTCAATTGTGATATCCACTTGTGAGTTTTGAGTATTTTCTTTGTTTATGATCATAGTTTAAGTCTTTTTGATATTCATATCTAGTCCATATTTTTTTGCTTGTCATGTTTATTTCATTAAGTAATTGTTGTAGATCTTTAGGATTTTCTGCTAGTGGTACAGTATCGTCAGCATATCTTAGGTTAATGACTATCTTTCCATTAATTTGCAGGCTTGGCATCTCTATGATGTTTTTAAGTATTTGCTCAGTGCATAGATTGAACAAAGTTGGTGATAGGATACATCATTGTCTTACTCCTCATTTTATATCAATGGGTGTAGAGTTCTCTTTGTTATATTTTATTATTGCTGTTTGCTCCCAGTATAGATTATATATTAGTCGTATGTCCATGTCATCTAGATGTATCTATCTCTTTTAGGCATTCTGTAAGTTGTTTGTGGTGTGCTCTATCAAAAGCTATGGTGTAGTCTACGAAGCAGATATATATTGGTTTGTTTACTTCTGTGTACTTTTAGATTAATGTTCTCATGCAGAATATGGCTTCTTTTATCCCGCTATTTTTCCTAAATCCAAATTGCTGCTCATCTAATTCAGTATTGATTTTATTCTGAACCCTTCCTTGTATAACTTTTAGCAAGATTTTTGTAACATGGCTCATTATGCTTATTCTAATTCTAGTTTTAATTTCTTAATAATTTATTCTCTTCTAGTTTTAAAACTAATTCGTTTTATTTACTTCATATCTGTGTGTGCGTGTTGTTTGTTTGTTCCTGCGGAAGGCCTGTTGAGCCGAAACGTCGTTCAAATC
The DNA here is from genome assembly GCA_032433765.1 of Megaustenia siamemsis. Classification (NCBI taxonomy): domain Eukaryota; kingdom Metazoa; phylum Mollusca; class Gastropoda; order Stylommatophora; family Ariophantidae; genus Megaustenia; species Megaustenia siamemsis. The sequence continues at coordinate 75,117,179 of JAVIAB010000051.1, read as the reverse complement.
TGTGTTGTCTACTAATCACATAAAGCTTTTACCATACCATTTTTTCTATTTTTTTTTATTAATTTTCCCTCACATCCAGCTTTACTGCAGCTTCGCATTTTTATGCATTCATTTGCATTTCTTTGCCTTAACCCCATTCATGTGGAAACCATCTGGTAAAAGAAAACAAGGAAGACAAGAGAATCGCTATGAATTTAATGGGGAAGGTTCAACCATGGGACTAAAAAACAACAAATACCTACTAGAATTAGTAACAAATCTTCGAAGACGGAGTTTTCTGCCTGTGCAGTGGGGAACCCCCTGTCCACACGGCAGCCAGGGAAAAGCAAAAGCGGATTAACACGCAAAATTCAGTTACTAGTCTCTAGGGATTTCGCCGGAGGTTAACGCTGGCGAATCCTCTCTGTGAGAGTAAGATTGACCTTTTCTTGTATTTGGTTAAGTCTTGGGAGAACAGGAAACATTCAACATGCAGGATGAATGATTCAATGTTGATGAAGACTTTACTTCGCCTTATCAACAAGATTATCTTGAAACGGTGTTAAATCAGAATTATTAACCAACTGAGGATGATCTGCTGATACAGAAGACCTAGCTTTGCATTACTTGCCATGACGGACAAGCTACAGCTTCTCTAGCAAGAACCGGGAATTCACGAAAGTCAATTTGGTCAAATGACATGCAAAAATGACATGGGCAAATGACATGCGAGAACTTGCGATTAGGAATTATAAAACAAAATCTCCTTACTCCACCATCCTCATCATTATTTCTTTATTCAATTTAAAACAAACAAAAAAGAATTGCTCATGATTTTTTTTTTTCTTGCCACGTTTCCTTTTACGACCACCTTAGTAATGTCATGTTTTGCTATCAATAAATGTGTCACAGCCCACATTGATATTGATCTAATTAAAATAAAAATAGAAAGTGAAATAAAACATGTACAGTCTCAAGACCTGTAATTGTTGCATCGCCTATAAAGCCTTTTTTTCAGTTTGGAGAAAAAAGTCAAAACAAAACTTTTTTTTTTTAAAGATAGCTCTTATTTGTCACCCTATTTCTGATAAAATGAATGATTTGCTAAGCAGTCTTAAATCTCTCATTTTCTTGGCAGCCTGGTTACAACATATAAGATCTTTTATAAATAGATTTCATCAAGAAATTAAAAAGTGTAACATGATTTCCAATATATAAGACAGATATGGGCATTAATTAATAATAATGATTGCATTTTATTTAAAGCTTAAAGCTCATTAATATGGAGACAAGTTTTATGTTTGGTCTTACGTGTTTTTTTTTTAATTTAAAATGGTTTGTCCAGCATCCTTTAAAAAAACGTATAAATTGATAATTACATTATTTCTTCTTGCTGTAAATTACGACAGTTTTGTCCTGAATTCATTTACATAAATGTAATGTGCGCTAGGCCATAATTTGTAAATAATGCGTCATAAAAACAAAGGTCTGCTATGAAAGGACAATAAATTATTCTTGCAGGTGGAAAACTAGGTAATCGTAGATAAGACGCACGCAATAAACACTCTCACATAGTTAATTGTCCTTTTTGTCTTCTTTGTTGGTCTCTCACAACAGATGGTTTTTAATACAGTTCATAAAATCTGTCTGTAACCAGAACTGTTGGGTGCACTTGTCCTGTGAATCATAGTTCACAAGTTTGTCTGTCTTAATTCTCTTTGGCATGCGTGTGTATGTTTCATGCTCTGTTGAGGTTGCTTAGTTGAAAAACTAATAAGACAACAACCTCTCTTCTGCTCTCCTCTTTTCGCCTTACCCAGTCCAAGTTGTTTCTTGTTTAAAAGACCATAGATATCACTTGCTTGACAAGGAACTTCAACGTGAACAGTTTGCTACATAAATGGTTATGGTTATAGTTAGTTGAAGGCCCCGTTATCACTGCAAACGAATTAAAATTCAGAATTGCTCAACCACCCGTGCCAGTGGAATCATCCGAATTAAAACTCATCTCAGTTAAGGATCCAAACAAAGAAAGGCAGTTGCAGTCCCCATCACAGCGAATACAGCACTCGCCAAAATACATAAGGTCATAAACAATCGTGTCAACTACCGTCCCATTTACACATACTATTCCACTAGACAAAATAGTAAAAGAAAACAACAAGAAATGTCTAAGTCTGAATGGTATGAAAGCGGAAGTAATGGTCACGTCGAAAGAACAATCACCACCACCATGCAGCATAAAAATAAACGGGACAAATTTGTAACAAGTGCCAGGCGTCAAATAATTGAGCACAAAAATAACATCAGGTGGAAGATGCACCACAGAAATAAAAAAAATAAGAATAGCTCAGGCCAAAATAGCATTTCAAAAAATGAAAAATGCCTTGTGCAACAAGTCTATGTCAATAGAAGTGAGAAAGAGAGTTCGTCGGTGCTATATAAAGCCATTTCTGACCTATGGAAGCGAATCATGGACAGTAGACAAACAAATGAAAACACGATTAGAGACCACAGAAAAGGGATTTCTCAGTTCCCTGGACAGCTAAAAAGACCAACGAGGACATTCTCAAAGAGGCCAAAACAAAAAGGGAGCTAATAAAAAAAAACAGAAAGAAACAATCAACTTTTGTCGAGCACATCGTGAGAAGAGGAAAATGTGAGTACTTGGTTATAGCTGCAAAATAAATAAAAATAAAAAATAAATGAAAAAATAACAGGAAAAGAGATCGCGAACGACAAAGAGAGAAAATACTAAATAGCTTGGTATTATGACGTGGATTACAGTCAACAACAGTTGATACAATGCACTGTGGATAGAAAACTGTGGAAGGACATGATCGCCTACGCCAACCGGTATGACTTATAATGATGATGATGACAATGACACTATTCTTAGATGAATGAAATATTTAACTTCTCTGTCTCACTTGCTTTCTCTCTCTCTCTCTCTCTCTCTCTCTCTCTCTCTCTCTCTCTCTCTTTCCCTCCGTTAGAGAGATTTTGGTAAAGCTATTTCTTTTCCCCTGTCGCCAGGAAGAAGCTCGGAGTCTTCTCCAGGTTTTCATACTAGCCCCACTGCCTTTGCTCTATGCACATGTCTTGGGTCAGGTTTGAGGTATAAGTTGCACACGTTAAGAAAGTGTTTCGCGCCAGGAGCCATCTCCTGCAATAAGATTCGTCTGTGAGAGTTATTGGGGTAGAAGTGGATCAAGAATCTGCAGGGGCCTGTTCTGAGACAAGATGATGGTCTTGTGCCTCTCCTGGCAACAGGTGAATGGTATCCTGTGTGTTTTATTTACAGCTTCTCACTCCAGTTTGATCTGCATTTGTTTCGTCTAATAGTCGTGGCATCACTGTAGTTCACATTTAATCTGTAGCCTTTAGTTCTGACTGGTGTCACCGCAGTCAGGTTATTCCCATATCCCCACCGCCGCTCATTCAAGCAACGATCGACGTGTTCGTCTACCGATTGTTCCTCTCGTGCAATGATTGGTTGTGTTGTGTTCTTGTAGTTCACATTTAACCGGCTAAGCCACGTTCTTTGGAGGTGAAATTGTGTGTGTGGTGGGGGGGGGGGAGGCGGGGGCGGAGTGGTAATGGTAGTGTTATTTATTTTCAATAACATTTCAGAACTCAGTAAGTCAAATATCCAGTCTTTCTCCATCTGGATCCGCTAAAGAGCGTTAGACTGAGCGTGAGCAAGCAGCTACTTCTGTATTAGATAATGTACGACGATTTTTGTCGGTGAACAAATGCGTCAGCACTCAATTTGTGTCGGAGAGAAAATAAATAAGGCAGCGTTTTCCTTACCTTAAAGAGAAGTGTGAAGGAAATTCAAGTCTGTGTTTGTTGTATGTATGGATAAGTAAATTTAATTTTCAGCTGATCCTACCAGGAACTAATCACAATTGCTGAAATATTTTTTTTTAATTTACGATCACCAACTTTCACCTCTGGCGAAGTCCCTATATACTTGGAACTGAATTTTGCGTGTTAATCCGTTTTTCCCTGGCAGCCGTGTGCTCAGGGGTCCCTCGCCGTACAGGCAAATAACTTCGACTTCGGAGATACTAATATTTTTTTTCTGTCGATGAGTAATTGGTGTTTCATGCCGGGTCTCGCAGCTGAGACCAGGGGTGGTTACCGCAAAGAGAAATCATAAATAAAAATTCCAATTGGTAAAGCCGTGATTTGAACCCACAACCTCTCTGTCTCGAGACCGGCATCTTGCCACGAGACCAACCAGTCACCGCTGATATTACAGGGGTGGGGGGGGAGAGATTGTGAAAGATAGAAGGAGGCATGTATGTAACAAGTATAAAGATCTGTAGATAAAATAAATGGTCAAGTATACACTAAACTAAGTAGTAAATATTCTTTGATAGCGGCGAATTTCGTCCAGCAATTATTACACAACCTAGTTTTCTAGTGCGTCTCGTGGCACTTCAGCACCAGATGACATAATACCTCAAGCCACTTCAACACCAGATGACATAATACCCGAACCACTTCAATAGTTTGAACCTATATCATGACATCTTCTTACAGCCTCTGGTTTTATTAGCTATCATATATTCATTATATGGAAGTCAGTTTAAGGCAGTGACAATCAAGAGATTCGTTGATACAGTTCAACTGTTCGCAGAGTGAGGATAATGCAACGCAAAACATCACATGTGCTCGGAATTAAGACAAACAACTTATTCTATGAAACAGAATTGATTATTATAAATGCAATTCAGCGCAATATATTTAGTTTATGAAGATATATATCTTCATCAGCTGCAAACATTCAATATTTAAGGATACTATATATTAATTTGTTTCAAAAGACAATAAAGCTATCTTATTTAATTTGGATCTAGTATTCCATGCAGCGTTAAAGCATAATCCATAACTAGACATGATTTTATTTTGTTTATCAATACTTGTTCCTAGTGTCAGACTTTCCTATGAGGATTTTCAACAACAGTGATTCATAGTCTTGTAATAGACTTTATTTACGTCTACTGCTGTAGCAGCATGTTTCAGATTGTTTGAAAATGAACAGCTTAACGAACTCATCCGTGCATAACTCTTCAGATTTTGTCTTCGTCGACACTCTTACAGATTATGTAAATATCACATCAACAATAGTAACTACACGCAGACCGCCACCTCCCCCTATTAATGCGAAGGCTCTCTTGAATACAGTTCTGATGACCTATCCAGAATACCGCCTGGCCACGTCCATCAACTTTTACGGATACATAACAGAAATCGTTGTTGGGAGTGTGGCAAACATTCTGGCTCTAGTCGTAATGCTGCGACTCAAACATTTGCCTATCTGCAACTACATGGCAGCGTTAGCTCTAGCGGACCTTTCCGTTCTGCTCGGTCCTTGCCTGATTCGATGGCTGTTGACTGTCGACATTGACCCACGACCTGCCAACACTGCTGTGTGTAGACTCATCAACTTCCTCTCATACTGGAGCTTTAGCTTCAGCGCCTGGGTCTTGGTAGCTATGACTATTGACAGATACATTGCTATCAGCTTCCCCTGAAGGCCATCAGGTTTTCGACGTCAAGACGAACGAGAGCTGTTATTGCTTTCTTGATGATCGCCATGGTTCTCGTCAATTTTCACTTTTTAGTAATCATGGTTGTAGATACAGAACCTGGCATGCGAGACAAAATGTGTGTCGGCTATGATCGATTTAAGCATTTTCTAGACGTTGTGTGGCCATGGATTGACGCAGCAGTCCACTCTTTTCTGCCATTCACTTTACTTATTGTGTTCAACTTTCTCATTATTCGCAGCCATGGCAATTCTATTATGGTCACCTCGTCGTTAAAAGGAATACAGCCCGGACATACTACACAGTCTGTGAATCGAGCCTATCGTAGAATTACGGTTACTCTCCTTGTTGTCTCCTTTACATTCATAGTCATGACAGCGCCGAAGCTAATACTTCACATCATAAGACCCACTGTCTTTAACTTCAAACCTGCGCCAGACAAGACTGACTTCCAAATTTTGGCGCAATACACCCTGGCTGCAAGCCTGGTCAATGTCCTTGTGTACGGTAACCATTGCGTCAACTTTTTCTTGTACATCCTCACGGGTCACAAGTTCAGAGAGCAGTTCTTCAACATGTTCAAATGTCAAGGAAAGAACCGCTTACGGCGAGTGCAAGAGGCCCAGGCAGAATGTAGCGGGACTGAAACAAACACGTCAAGTTTGAGGTACAATGCGTCCTTTTCAAAAGACGACAAGCCGACTGTAGGAAATGTACCACAAGATAACAGATTCGACGGCATCATTATGCCTTAGCAGTGTACATATAGAGGCATCAAACCTCATAAACAAAGTAAACGTGTAAAAAATAAACATAAATATATTGTACAACCACGCTGTGTTGAAAATGTATGATGTAATAAATGTTTATTTCATAAAATGTAACAATTTATGAAAACCTTAAAATTATGTTTGTAAAAGTGAAGCTCATTAGAATGTTGGAACTATCACAGTCTAATATAAAGTTAATAAATATTTTAAAATGTTTGTCAAACTGAAGAAATGATTCACCTTAACAATTGTATTGTTTATAATGCAGTCAGTTTCTATGTGATCAAACATAATCTACTTCCTGGTACAGGGAATTTTGATTTTCAATTGATTTTCTCGTGTTATTAACAAACATCAACTGGGAGTAATGCTTTGTAACATTATAAATTAAAAAGAAAGAAAAAAAAATTTTGTTTGTTACTTTTCTCGTTGTTAGTTACCGTTGCCTGCGCGTGTTTCTTATCTCGTTATTAGTGATAGTTCGTATACATCTGTTCTGTTTTTTATCTCAGTATTAATGATATATCTATACAGTGGTTTCTTATTATAATATTAGTCACATTTTTGTGCAACTTTTCTTACCCCATTGCTGGTAGAGGTCTAATGATATTTCTTATCCCCTTAGACAGTTCAGTGCGAAGGTAAGAGATAAGAATCACGTCGTGATAAAAATCGTGAGAATGAGATGCTGGAAGAATAGACTTCTTGTCTCTTGTAAAATACGACTGAAACTGATCTATCTTCCTTAAACTGCGTAAAAAAAAAAGTAAAGTGCCCTCGTCACGCCAAGTGGCGTATAGGGAATATGTTGTTAATGACCATAAATTTTACAGACCTTCGGCGCATGATTTTTTGGGGTAATGTGGTCGGTATTGCGCCCGTGCTGCTTTACTTTCCCAGAAAAAAAATCCGGTACCCATTAAAGACTGGGTGAACCTGGAAGCCGTCGATTGGGATCGAACCCTACCTCTTGTCCTTTGTAGTCCAGTTCACTAACCACTGAGCTATCGCGGCTCCCCGTTAAACTTTGTGCGAGAATGTAAAACTGAACATAAAACGAGTGAATAAGTTTACAGGTAAGGTCACTTGAGGTGTATGCGCAATCACTCTACTGCAGGAGTCAGGAATATTAGAAATCTTGCTCAAGTCTCCCCCCAAAATCTACTCAGTCTAACCAATAATATAGTTATGTTAATCCGTCACGTGACTAAATCGATTAGTGTCATGAAGCACATTTTCAACATTCTTGACTCTTGATCCTTCCCGCGCCGTTAGACGTCGCATGGCGCTGGTAGTGTTTTTCGCCACCCATCTCAATTCTGGGTGAGATGTTCTATCTTATCTAATGAGTTTATGTCTGTCAACATTGCTTCTCTTATAAGTGTTCTTTTAGTGTCTCATTGGGTCTTCCTCCTTGTCTGTATGCTGATGTTTTCCATAGAAGACCCAGTTTTGGAATTCTCTAGTTGTCTCTTCTCAGCACATGTTCGAAATATGTCCATCTCCTTTCTTTAACTGTAGATGAGATCTTTGGTTGCATAACCATTTCTCTTATTTCACTATTAGTCTAGAATTCATTCCATTGTACACAGAGCATTTTTCTTAGGCATTTGTCTTCAAAAGCATTTAGTTTTCTGTTAATCTCCTTTGTTGTTTCCCAGCTTTCACGTATGTAGATAAGTTTTGACACTGCGTTTGAGTTGAATATTTTAAGTTTGGTTTTCTTGCATAGTATTTTTGATTTTCATATTTTGTCCAGGTTTTTTTTAATATTCGTTGCTGTTTTTGCTATCCCGCTTCTTGTCTCTTTTTTGTGTTACCTTCTTAATCTATATTACTACAAAGATCCTCCTGGCTTTCATTGTTTTTACAATAGACGACACCTTGGGCAAGCCATCCTTGTGCGCAACAATATGGTGGCAGCTGAGGTTGATATGTCTGTGTGGAACAATGCAGAATTGCAGGTACATGCGGTTAGGGTCAGACCCCAGTTCATTTCGTGATTGTTAATGTGTATGCCTGTAATGGGAAGGTGAACACACAACAATGGCAGAATCTCTTCGAGTTCGATGAAGAGAATGTCATTTTCTGCGGAGACTTTAATGCTAGAGGAAACCAGTGGGATAACGCCATAACCAACAAGCAGGGAGAAGACCTAGAGAACGCACTGGTATAGGCCAATTACTGTGCTTGAATGATGGAAGGGCAACAAGAATGGCCACTCGAACAGGGGACTCCGATAGTGTCATAGACCTAGCACTGGTGTCTTCCACCTTCGCACCGGTTTGCAGGTGGAGTGCACTGGGGTTCCACAGAAGTGATCACTATCCATGTGTCCTCCTAATTGAGAAAAGCAGAAATAAAAGCCAGAAAAGAAAGCTCCACACATTCAACTACGAGAAAACGGACCAGGACGCCATTAGCAAAATCAGACATAGGAAACAGAGCGCCCCTCGTAGGAGGCAGGAGCGATGGACGCAGCCACCTTGGTGGAACGTAGATGTCGAGGAAGCTTGGCGGAGCAAGAGATAAACGGTCAAGACATGGCAGAAAGCTAGAAGGAATGGAAGAACACAACCTGAGCTCTTGAAGCGTCTGAAAGTAGAGGTCGACCAAAAAATGGTGCACTTTAAACTATGCGCTAAGCAGGCTAAGGATGCCAAATGGGATGACTGCTGTAAAAAAATGTGCTCAGAAAAATTGCTCGCCACATTCTGGCGCCTTCATCAGTGCATGAATGGCACACCACGACACAGAGGCATACCAGACTTTCAGAGCACAGGCCGGATATGGCACAAATCTGATGAGAGCAAAGGGAAGACCCTGCTTGCCCACTACATTGAGCAGACGGACCAAAGAAATGAGGCTGTAAGAGTGAGGATAAGGGGATCGCTGTCAAAATTGTGTAAGGATGTAGGGCTGGAAGAAGATCTCACAATCACAACCGATACCATTCGCACGACACTTAAAAGGTCACACAACACTGCTCCTGGTCCAGATGGTGTTCGGTACGATGACATAGGCAATTTATCTGACGACGACTTGACAAAACTGGCCAATGAGTTTAATGCCAGTATTCGGAGTGGCAAGATTAAGGAGGAGTAGCTACACAGCTACTTACTACTGCTACCGATGCCAAACAAGGACCATTCTCAGATCAGTGTCTACAGAATCATCACAATGCAGAACACTGCGGGCAAGCTACTGGAGAAAATAATTGCCCGTGTCCTCACCAGTCACCTTGAACAGAAACGTTTATTCCCACCCACACTCGGAGGTTATAGATATAACAAAGAGACATGGCTCAATGCGGCAGTATTTGCCTATGACGTCTTCGAAGACTTCCACAGACGAGAGGAGACATGTGCTGCTGCTATAGATCTGGAGGATGCATACAACAGGGTACCATTTGAATATCTCATGCATATGCTCCTCAAACTGGCGGTGCACCCCTTCCTCATTAGATGGATCGCCGAGGCACTGTTTCAGAGGAAGGTGATACTCAGATGTGGAAGTTGGTCTTCCGAACCAACATCCATTTGCCCAAGGCTGCCACAAGGCTCACCATTGTCACCAGTTCTATTTAACGTGTACACAATAACGATCACAGAACAACAGCTGGATGGGAGGGGAAGAACTATGACTTTTGCTGATGATATTCTGGTATATCGACAGTGAAGAGACAGACGGGGAATCGCTTCCACAATGCAAGACGAACTCGATCGCATTTCTTCCTGGTGTGGGGTATCAGGTGCCGTAGTTAATCCTAATAAAGCATCAGTTTCATGGTTCTCCCTTAACAATCATATCGTTCATACGACCACACCGGTAGTACGAATGGGAGCTGATGAGGTGACCAGGGACAAGTTGATGACATACCTTGGAGTTAAGTTTGATCGCAGCCTGTGTTTTCGGGACCACGTCGACCATGTGATAACAAAATCCCGCAAAGGATTAGCCGCCTTGAAGGTCATGGCAGCTGTCAACATCGAGACTACTTACTCTTCTGTTCCAGGGATTAGTCCTCGCACCTATCGAATATGCCCTGGCAATTCTTACTGTCAGTACGACTCAAATTGATAGGCTACAAAAATACAAAATGAAGCCATGCGTATTATCCTGGGATGTACGAGGGACACTCCCTGTGTAGCAATGAGGTATCTTCTTGACTTTCCAACCATGGATGACAGAATCAAGATCTGGAGAGCACGAGCATACCTGAAGATTAGTACAGATACAGAGCATCCATTGCACCACGTGCTCAAAACAGCGAAAGGTGACAGGCTAAAAAGAGGCAAATCATGGGTGGGCCGAGCAGAAGATGTCATCAAACAGGTCTGTGGGCTTACCAATATCAGCGTTGGCGAGGAGTGGATACCGGTGCCTACGTCATTCAAGGGGACTTTCTCGTGTATTGTCACACTCGACCAGAAAAGTAGGGAACAGAACCCGGTCGTGGTTAATGCTGAAGTCAACGGTCTCATCTGCGATAACACCGATGAGAAAGATGCAGTCATCTATACAGACGGATCTGTAAGACGACACCAAAGAAGTGCATGGGCATTTACAGCACGCTCGGCAGGCAGAATAGTCTACGAAGACAGTGGTGCATACGTCGTAACCACGAGTAGCATGACAATGGAGGTGATGGCAGTGACCAAGGCATTCAAATGGTTAGAGTCACAAGACTACACCCACGCATGTATACTGAGTGATTCGATGAGCATGATAAAGAAAGTGGAGGCGGGCTCTGTACGCATGCAATGGGTAGAGTCGTTGCAGAAATCCAAAATACGTAAGGTCACCTTTGTCTATGTCCCTGGACATGCGGGAGTACAGGGAAATGAAAGAGCGGACAGGTTGGCTAGCTGCGCTGTCGTTGAGGACGGTCAACCAATGGATCGGGCGGACATCATCAATGCCCTCCGAGATGTGGGAAGAGCACATGACTTCGACAAACACAGATCCACGTCACTTCTTCGGATGATGGAAATGGAAGTTAAGTTGGGCACAGCCAGAAATGAGACACTTAGTGGCCGTGTAAGAAGACTTATCAACCAACATAGAACTGGAGTCGTCAGTCGCTGGACACTGAGGTAATTGCTGATGAGGGAATCTGAGCACCTATGGACATGTCCGGAGTGCAATGATGATGACCCGCAAATAATTCAATAACTCAATATATATAGTGGTCTCTTTCTAATGCCTGGCGATTGAAATATATTTTGCCCTCTAGGGTATTATTATTTTTACATTGTTTTTGCTTCATCCATGTAGGTTTTCAAGTCCTACTTCTTTAGCCATGGGTGATAAGGTATCAGTGATATTTTGCATCTTGTTGATATTGTCACTTAAGAGCACTATTTCTCCTATAAAATCTAGATCTTCCAAGTAATTCCTGTCGCACCATTTAATGCCATAATTGCTTTTGCAACATTTACACACAAGATCTCTCTTTCTCTCTATCTCTTCTACCTTTCAGCTCCATGTGGAGCGTAGGTCTTCAACAAACACTTTCTAGGCCGTTCTGTTTTTTTTTTTGCCATTCTTTTAAGATCATTCCATGTCGTCTCCATCATCTTTACCTTTGCTTCCATCTTTCTTTTCGAAGAATATTTTAGTCTTCCTTTTTGTCTTTTTCCTTGGAGATTCCAATAAAGGGTTTGTTGTGTTATATTCTCTGTTGAAAAGAGGAGTAAGACAAGGATGCATCCTATCACCAAGCTTGTTCAATCTATACACTGAGCAAATCTTTAAAAACATCTCAGAGATGCCGGGCCTAAACATTAATGGAAAGATAATCAATAACCTAAGATATGCTGATGATACTGTTCTACTAGCAGAAAATCCTAAAGACCTACAACAATTGCCTAATGCGATAAACATAACAAGCAAAAAATATGGACTGCACATGAATATCAAAAAGACTAAAACTATGATCATAAACAAAGAAAATTCTCAAGACCTACAATTAAATATCACAGTTGAGAGAATACATCTGGAGACAGTCCAGAGCTACAACTACCTGGGGCATACTATAACCAATGATGGAAAATGTAAAATTGAAATAAACAAAAGAATAGGTATGGCAAAAAGTAATTTTAATGCCATGAAAAATATACTAACAACAAAACAAATATCAGCAGGGCTGAAACTAAGAATGGCAAAATGTTACATCTTCTCAATATTCCTGCATGGTGCAAAAACATGGACATTAGACAAGAAAACAGAACAGAAAATTGAAGCCTTTGAAAAATGTGGATTTATAGAAGAATAGGTAGAATTGGATGGAAAGAAAAGAGAACAAACGTTGAAGTTTTAAAACAACTGAAAATAAAAAGAGAACTACTAAATACAATTAAGACAAGACAAATGAAATTTTTGGGGCATGTTAAAAGACACAACAGCCTACTGAAAGTAATATTGGAAGGGAAAATACAAGGTAAAAGAGGCAGAGGCAGACCAAGACTAACATGGACGAGTAACATCAAAAGATGGACAAGTCAATCTATGACAGCTTGCACCATCAAAGCAAGAAACAGAGTAGAATGGCGATCCATGGTAGCCAACCTTCGTTGCGGAGAGGGCACTCGATGATGATGATGATTCTCTGTTGGCTTCCGCAGTGTGTGTCCTATCCAAAGCCGTCGTCTTCGCTGTATCTCTTTACCCACTGGTATTTGGCTGGTAAAAAAAAAAACAGTAAAGTACCCCCGTCAGGCCAAGTGGCGTATAGGGAAATATGGTGTTAGTGACCCTATATTTTACAGACCTTCAGCACATGATTTTTGGGGTAATGTGGTCAGTATTACGCCCGTGCTGCTTTACTTTCCCAGAAAAAAATCCGGTATCCATTTAAGGCTGGGTGAACCCGGAAGCCGTCGGTTGAGATCGAACCCTACCCGGTGTCCAGTGGTAGTCCAGTTCACTAACCGCTGAGCTATCGCGGCTCCCTGTATTTGGCTGGTACTTTCCAATATTTCTATGTTAGTGATTGTGTCCTGCCATTTCCATCCTTTTACTCTGTGCAAACATCCATTAATGAAGGTTTGTTTGTGGAGTTTTTGCAGCTAATTTTTTTTTTTACAGTACAGGATAGCCAGTCCCATGCCCAACTCTCATTTGTCGCCTCTTACGAACATGCCTGGTAGGGAACAACGCTACAATTCTTTACTTCCCTTTACGGCCTCAGCAGCGCTCTTATTATGTAATCAATGGTAAAAATAAATATCAATGGCGATACTATACATACCTGTTTGGCTCCTGTTTCCATTCGTTCGTTCGTTCGTTCGTTCGCTTTCGTCAGCTTTTGACCTCTGACGAAGTCCCACCCACTCAATTTTGTGGGACTGAATTTTGCGTGTAAAGTCTGTTTTATCCCATTACAGGATGCCCCTCGCCATGCAGGCAGATTTACTCCGACTTCAGAGGTACTAATTTTTAGGGAATTAGTAAAACCCAGGTGTCCTCGCCAGGGTATGAACCCCGGCTGTTGCCGTGGTAAGCCAACCGCCTATCGATTACGCTAACCGGACACCCCTGTTTCCATTCGAAACCAATCATTCCCTCCTCTGTGCGAACTGCGCAAGTATAGCCGTCATATATGTATTTTATAATGTTGGTAATTGCTGGTGGTTTTCCGCAATGTTTCAAGATATTCCACAAGAACAATCTATGTATCCTGTCAAACGTTTTTTTTTTTAATCAATGAAATTGCAGATTAATGGTTGTTGTTTTTCTGTATGTTTTTCTGTATGTGTTTCTTGTATTATCTTTAGCATTTTCAACATCACCAAGGAATTAATTTGTACTAATTTCTTTTGACACAACAGACAAAAAAAAACGGTTTACCCCACAGGCAAAAAAGTCGTGTCCCATAGGCAAAAACGTCACGTCGTATTTAGAGTTTTCTGACTGCTTATTCATAACTTGTAGAAAAAAAAATAAAGCAGCCCCGTCACGCCAAGTGGCGTATAGGGAATATGGTGTTAATGACCGTAAATTTTACAGACCGTCGGCACATGATTTTTTTTGGTAATGTGGTGGGTGCCACTTTAAGCCCGTGCCGCTTTACTTTCCCAGAAAAAAAATCAGGTACCCATTAAAGGCAGGGTGAGCCCGGTGGCCGTCGGTTGGGATCAAACCCTACCTCTTGTCCTTTGCAGTCAAGTTCACTAACCACTGAGCTATCGCGGTTCCTATTCATAACTTGAAAGTACTATAAAAGAATCATTATGCGTTTTATAATTCTGTAAAGAAACGAGCAAAACAACTAAAATATCAGAGTAAACTGCTGTGACAGGAGACCAATTTTTTCAAGCAGAAAACTAGTGTTAAAAACGGGGAAACTTCCGAGGCGATAATAGGGAATAATAGAAGGAATACCTTTTCCTTCTATTATTCCCTATTATCGCCTCGGAAGTTTCCCTATTTAATAATATTTATTTATTATTATTTGTCTCCAGTGTTAAAAACACTTTCTAAAGTTAAGCAAGTTTTAAAAATACATCTCTGGCCTATGATCAGAGAAGGAAGGACTTCAGAGAAGTGGGTTCTCCTGTCACAAGATATATCAAATGAAAAGTGGGGGCCTTAAACTCCACTCAATGACGGCAGTAATGACCTTTGCATTTCCAAATCGGTACGATTCGGTTCTTTTCATTGAAACGTCATCTCAAAAATTGTCCAGTGTCAAAGAGTTTGTTTATCTTCTATCATCCCTGACAATTCTTGTTTTCTATTTTGCTCTTTGAATTAAATAGTATGAACCTAAAGAACATGGCCTCACACCTTAGCTGTGAAAAGCATTTGAAGACAAACTATCTGTAATGTTTTAGGTTGAATAGAATATGTTTAACCAGAAACGAACCAGTAATATCTGAGTCACATAATTAATGTCACCATGATGGGCTCGATGTGTGCCCCGTGGGCGGCTGTCTCCTATATCTAAACCCAGTCTCGATGACTAGTTGCGCAAGTAGGTGGTGGAGCCTCTTGTATTGTAAGATAATTGTTTGTGAATGTCAGGATAGATTTTTTTCTTGAATTTGCAGAACATTTCTTGTGAATATGCCAGGATAGATTTTTTTCTTGACATTGTAGAACATTTTTTTGTGAATATGCCAGGATAGATTTTTTCTTGACATTGTAGAGCATTTTTTGTGAATATGCCAGGATAGATTTTGTACCTTGACATTGTGGTAGAACATTTTTTATGTGAATATGTCAGATTGGATTTTACTCTTGGCATTGTTGAAGAAATTATTTGTGAACATATAATGTTAGATTTTTTTCTTGACATTTTAGAAGATAATTGTTTGTGAATATGTCAGAATTTGTTTCTTCTTAACATTTTTCAATGCATTTAATTTTCCTCTGGGGTCGAAGACGGCTCATAGAACGGAAGTAATTGTCTCCGCAATTGGAGATCTCCTGATAATTCTTGTTAGGTAAGTAAGTAAAATAAAGAGCCCCGTCACGCCAAATGACGTATAGGGAAATATGGTGTTAGTGACCATAATTTTTACAGACCTTCAGCACATGATTTTTGGGGTAATGTGGTCGGTATTACGCCCGTGCCGCTTTACTCTCCCAGAAAAAAATCCGGTACCTATTAAAGGCTGGGTGAACCCGGAAGCCGTCGGTTTGGGTCGAACCCTACCTCTTATCCTTTGTAGTCCAGTTATTTAACCACTAAGCTATCGCGGGTCCCAATTCTTGTATCTGTCTGTTGTTTTTTAGTCCCATGGTAGAGCCTTCCTAGTAGCTGTTCAACGTAGCGGCTCTTTTCCTTTCTTGACATTGAAGAAGATAATTGTTTATGAATAAATAAGGTTACAATTTCATGTAAACATTTACAATTTTATTGCTGCAACATTAAACTTTGTGCACATAACTTACAATGGTTTACATTGCTCAGCTTTTCTTGCCTATTTATTCTTGACAAAAGCATTCTCTCAATTTGATGATGTTGATTTGTTTGTTGACAGCTGGATCGTGGTTTATTTGTTTTTGCCTTGCCTTGTAATCATCATCATCGAGTGCCATCTCCGCAACGAAGGTTGGCTACCATGGAGCGCCATTCTGCTTTGTCTCTTACTTTGATGGTGCAGGTTGTCATAGGCTGACTTGTCAATCTTTTGATGTTACTCGTCCATGTTAGTCTTAGTCTGCCTCTGTCTTATTTACCTTGTATTTTCCCCTCCAGGATTACTTTTAGTAGGCTGTTGTGTCTTTTAACATGCCCCAAAAATCGCATTTGTCTTGTTTGAATCGTATTTAGTAGTTCTCTTTTCATTGTTAGTTGTTTTAAGACTTCTTCGTTTGTTTTCTTTTCTTTCCATCAAATTCTACATATTCTTCTGTATATCCACATTTCAAAGGCTTCAATTTTCTATTCTGTCTGTTTTCTTGTCTAATCTCCACATGAGCTGACAGATATAATACAAGATAACAATATAATGTTTAAGCTTTGCGAACAAGGCGAGACAAAACAAAGCACCAACGTTTCGACTGAAGGTCTTCAACTCTTGCGAAAACAAACAAGCACTATGACCAGAATCATTTAACCCCATCATGTGAGAACACATAAAATAGTACATTATATGGCAGTAAAATACGAAAGAATGACGGTTCTAAAACCGTGTAAAGAAAAGACGCCTGAAACATGCAGATACAATTTAAAGAAATGAACATTGGATTGTTATTGCTACGTGTTGTTTAGTTGGTTGTTGAAGGTATTCATGCTTGATGACGGCGATGATGAAACAGTGAGAGTGAGATGTTACAAGAGAGGAAGTCCTCTTGTCTCAATGGCAGACTTAACAAAATGAGCATCGCAGTATTCAGTATAACAAAAGCCTTGTTCAGTGTGTTTATTGACAGCATGATAAGAAGTATATATTATTACGTTGTTTTCCTTCTAGTCCCAGAAAGGTGACTGAACTCTGACTGTATTAGTGGTAAAATATTTCAACTCCATTGATTTTAAGTTGGTGATTGTTCACGGAAACAACCTTTTCGGTCCCTCCTTGTCTTTAAAGTTAATGACCTGGATGTTTATTCCAAGTTAATATTAACACAGTCAATCAGAGGGTCAGAGAACTCTGATAGTTCACCTCTCTTCCCCTTCCCTTACTAAATGTTCCCTCCCCCAATCCCCCCCCCCTCTCTCTCTCTCTCTCTCTCTCTCTCTCTCTCGCTAAACACTACTCTGTCGCAAAGTAAAATAAATAAAAGAATGACACCAATTAATCCCACTTGGGTTTAAAGAACCATAACCGAGCTGTGAAGATGTTGTCCAAAGCGAACCGACTGTGTTCATCCGAGGACCATGAGATCGTTCCGGTACTACGGGTGACGTCACCAGGGAATGGGTTGCCTCATGAGCACTAGAAGAAGTGGGGCTGGGTGCTCTAGAGATAAGACATTGGCTTCTGGACAAGAAGGTCACAGGTTTGAATTTCATCACTGAACGTTTGGAACTTTTCACTTCGAATCCGTGGTCTCTTTGTGGCTGTACCCCCGTTTTTGGGCACTAAGATCTGATGTCTTGTCCTACGGGAAACGGCAAAAAAAAAAAAAAAAAAAAAAAAAAAAAAAGAGAGAGACAAGGTCTCGTATGTACTCTGCGCACGTTATAAAGAACCCTTGGCAGTTGAAAATTAATAAGAGCAGGTCAAAAATGGAAAGTGTGAAAACGTGAAAAAAGTGATATTCGCTCAAAATTCAGTCATGAAAAAAGTGATATTCGATATTCGCTCAAAATTCAGTCACTCGGAACTTCGTTAGAGATATAATGCTGGCGTATGCAAGCAAAAACCTAGAATTAAATGAGTTACACGAAGATGCTCACGAAAATGATCGTGTAAGCGTTACCTGTTACACTAATGTAGATCTTCTTTGATAGATGACAGCATACCAGTGGCGTATTCTCTATGATACCGCAGTTACAGCCGGTAGCCTGAACATATTAACGAAAAACAAAAGGAAATGATAATTTATTATATTTTTTAAAATAATTATATTACAAATTTTCGAATATTCTATTACACGTTTCGTAGGCCAATATGATTTATTTGCTTTGATTTGCATTTAATAAAGCAAGGTTAGGAGTAGGTATCATCTTGGATGGAGAAAGGACAAGAACAGTGAAAGGCTTTTACCCAATATCTGAGATATTGAGAGAATAAAAAGAAAATAAAGATGAGTATAAGAGATTAAATAAAGAAATTGTAGTAAAATGCAATGAGGCAAAAGAAGCATGGTTAAAAGAGAGATGCAGAGAGATTGAAATGCAACAAAAAGGAGATGCTAAAGCTATATACAAACAAACTGAGGGAATAACAGGAAGAAAAACAAAGCTATTTACAAACAAACTTAGGAATTAACAGGAAGAAAAACGCAATAAAAAAATTGATGTCTAAGATCAAAGGCAGGAGAACTGTTGATTGATCAAGAAAACATAAGGGAACGATGGACAGAATACATTAAAGATCTTTATAATGATAAACGGAAGTAAATATAAAGAATAATGGAGAAGGACCAGAAATACTAAGAGAAGAAGTGGAAGATGCCTTGCGCAATATGAAAGCAGGCAAAGCTCATGGACCAGATAATATAACTAAAGAAGAGATTGAAGCCATGGGTGATTTTGGAATAGTAATAATAACAAAAATATTGAATATCTGCAACAGCGGATATATACCAGACGACATGCTCAAATCAATATTCATAGCCCTACCAAAGAAATCGGGTGCGATTTAATGCGGTGATCATCGCACAATACGCCTTATGAGTCATATGACTAAGATATTATTAAGAATCATCATGCGAAGAGTGCGAAACAAAATCAGTCAAGAAATTAGCGATGTACAGTGTGGCTTTGTTAGAGATAAAGGAACAAGCAATGCCATTTATATCATAAGATCTTTAGTAGAAAGAGCCATAGAGGTGAAAACAGATCTATATCTATGTTTCATAGATTACACCAATGCATTTGACAAAGTAAAGCACCAAGAAATAATAAAAATTTTAGAAAGCATAAACGTAGACAGCAAAGATCTAAGAATAATAAAGAACATGTACTGGCAACAAACAGCGGCCATAAGAACTGGAAACCAATTGGGAATGTTTCAACAAATAAAACAGGATGTTAGACAGGGTTGTGTGCTGTCACCAGATTTGTTTAATATTTATAGTGAGATTATTTTAAGATCCATAAGGGACATGCCTGGAATAACAATTGGAGGTCATAATGTAAATAATATAAGGTATGCTGATGATACAGTCTTAATCGCTAAGAGTGAAAATGAGTTACAAGAAATGTTGGACATTATAGTGAAGGAAAGTAAAAATAAAGGACTCAGCCTTAATAGCAAAAAGACAGAGGTAATGGTAACAACAAAGAAAAAGACATCACCTCAGTGCAGAATAAAGACAAGTGGAACAATATTAAAACAGGTAAATTAATTTAAATATTTGGGAACTTTGTTAATCTCAGACGGAAGATGTACAAAAGAGGTGAGATGCAGAATGGCTCAGCCAAAAACAGCTTTCCAAAAAATGAGGAAAATACTATGCAATCCATTTTTGACAATAGAAACAAGAAAAGTAGTTCTTAAATGTTATGTAGAGCCAGTTTTAACTTATGGATGCGAATCATGGACAATAGGACAATAGACAACAAAATCACTGGAGTATGTAGAAATGTGGTTTTACATAAGAATGTTGAAAGTACCATGGACAGCTATGAAGAGTAATGGAGATGTTCTGAGAGAGGTAAAAGCAAAAAGAGAGCTAATTTCCAATATTAGGAAGAGACAATCATCATTTTTTGGCCATGGAATGAGAAGGGAACAACTAGAATATATTGTAACAACTAAAAAAATTGAGGGACGAAGAGATAGAGGGAAGCAAAGAAAAAAATAACAGACAACTTAAGAGAATGGCTTGGCAGAAGGTCAACAACAGAAATGATAAATAGCTGCCGAGATCGAAAGTTGTGAAGAGACATGATCACCTACGCCAGTAGGCCCGGTACTTGATGATGATGAAAGCAAGGTTTTCCTCTGGCCACTATACGTTTGTGAATGTTATAACTATTCTACATTGAAACCTCTAGGAGCCAGCGGTACATTTTTCCTCTATCCGGACCAAGTATTACCGACCTTGACATTCAAAAATGGGAATCAAAATTTATTTAGGGGGTGTTGCCGCTAGATTAATGCGGTTTCATGGGTTATTTTTAGCTCTAGCCAATCAGAATCGTCAGAAAGTGAAAGTGAAACTATGTCTCATTACCGGAACTTCCTTAGCTATTTATAACTACGATATGCGCATCAGCATCTGTAGAAAGAACTTTTTTTTGCTCTCAAGAGAATCAAATCTTATTGTCGCTCAACTCAGACACAAAAACGCTTATCTGGTTTGGTATTAATGTCCATTGAGAAATCATTCCCTCAGAAACTTAGAAACCAACCCAACAGTACTTTCAATGACAAAGTCATCAAGACATTTTCGTCCCAAACAAGACGGATATAATTAACATAAATAAGTAAGTAATTTAAAATGTAGTGATGTCATTAGAAAATATTACTTTATGTTAGCCTACTGAATATAATGTATGTTTTTATTTATTATGTCAGCGGTGGCCCAGACCCCAAAACCAGTATACACCACTGCTGTATACATATATAATTTTATGTGAAACACGGGCGAACCTTGAACCGTGGAGTGGTCTAGCAATACATTTAGTTGGCCCAGATATTATTAACCTGCGCTTGGTGGGAAAAAGTTCACCCAGCGATCGTTATGAACCTGTTGATTTATAGAGACAGAATGGTCTGGACAATACTTGACAGAAACATATTGAATAGAGACGAACTCGCTTATGGCTTGTAAACGTCTTAAAAAGCTGGCTCGAACAGTCCAGATCTTTATACATTTATTGGATATTGCATGTTATATAAAAAGATCGATGTCAAAATTCTGAATCATGACCACAGTTCCTGTCAGAATATTTCATAGAAATTGTTACTCAGTTTCAACCTAAACTCCCATTTTATAACTTATCGTCCGAAGTAGACCAAAAGCTCTCAACGTTATCAAACTATTTTAAATGAACAGCTAGGTTCGATCATCGATGGGTAAAAGCAAAAATATACATCAAAATACATCGAGATACATAGAAAAAACAAAGCTGCTGTAAAAGCTGATGATAATAATGAAAATTGTAAAAAAAAAAAAAAAAAAAAAAGGAAAAAGCGATATGGTAACAGTTTTACGTTGGTGAGAAACAAAGCCAAAGTAGAACGACGTTTCGGCCAAAAGGCGTTCAGCAGGACTAACAAAAAACAACACAAAAATATATAAGGATATACACAGAAATCTAATTACATGGCTATAATATACTAGACTCTCACAAGAGGAAAATACGTCACTTCCTTGAGGTCCAGAGCTTAGTCAGCAACAAAGCTTGGTCAAACAACGATTGGATTGAAATTGAATCTATCATCATGATCTGTCGTGACTGATCATGGGATCCATCGATCTAATTCTATCCGTAAGGGGTTAAAAAAAAAAAACTATCTTTACGTCACATAGTACCATTGCTGGTGTATGACGAGGGGCAACCTCGACCAGAGAAATAAAGGCCGCTTGGTCTAGCAGTCGCCACGACGTGTGAGACTCAGGATTTTTATTTCACCCCCGTAAGGGGTTAGCAAAGAAATGCAAATGAATGCATAAAAATGCGAAGCTGCAGTAAAGCTGAATTCGAGGAAATTTCCTCTAATTCTATCCGTACCTTATTGTTGTCTTCTCTGGGTGGTGATATCGTCTCGTTGGTCTTTCTTCTCAATCTCTGGACATATGTACTATTTGATGTATGGTGAGCCTCTGCTAGGTTTTACACACAGATCTTGTCTTGTCGTCATTAACACCTGAACACTTGGTCACGACCTGAACGAAATTGTTTTCCAACTTTGAGAGTAGATAACCGTGTCTACCAGGCCATCAAAAATTATAAAGTTACTTCCCCTTTAGTGTAAACTTTTAACTTCTATTCTTTCTTTACTTCTATTATATATTATTATATATTTTTATATATTATTATATATTATTATATTCTATCTTTACTTATGTTCTATCGTTACTTGTGTTCTATCTTTACTTCTATTCTTTCTTTACTTCTATTATATATTATTATATATTTTTATATATTATTATATATTATTATATTCTATCTTTACTTCTCTTCTATCGTTACTTGTGTTCTATCTTTACTTCTATTCTATCTTAACTTATATTATATCTTTACTGAATTAAACCTTGGGACGGGGTGAGAGCATCTTCACCGAACGTTGGGAGAACATTTTAAAAGGCAGACTGGATGACTTGTTCAGGATACAAGCGACAGCAAAAGAAATCTACCATAAAACGAACTTGATGTAAGAAGTTATCACATCGATTTAAAACGCAACGGAGTCGTAGAAGAAAGCAGGTATAGAATCACTGCAGAATCGAGGGTGAGAGGAGAGGTAAAGGATGTAGGAAAGAGTTTCTGTGGGCTTACACAAAAATGGATGCATGAAGAGAATATTTGAAAAGGAAAAAACACGAAATCTTTTAGCTTCATTTTAAAGCTAGCCAAAAATTTCACATATTTTTTAACAAAAATGAGAAGGAAAAATAAACAAAAACCATTTCTTTGTATTGTCTATGAAGCAGCAGCATCAGCAACAGCAGCAGCTGCAGCAACAGCAGTAGTAGTAGTACTTGTAGTAGTAGTAGTAGTAGTAGTAATAATAGTAGTAGTAGTAGCAGCAGAAGTAGTGGTAGTAGTAATAGTAGCAATAGTAGTAATAGTAGTAATAATTGTAGTAGTAGGAATAGTTGTTGTTTTAATATTAATAGCAGTAGTAGAACTTATTGACTAGGCAAAAACAAGCAACATGATTATGGGAAACACTTGGTTTAACAACATCCAAGACCCCTGTGGACATGGAAAAGCCCAGGACACAGCGCACGTAATCAAATTGATTACATAATGATAAGCAATAGAT